>JAPTGZ010000015.1:16018502-16040984 GCA_029814645.1 Fowleria isostigma | reverse complement strand
CACTCTCACATTCACACCTATGGACAATTTAGATTAACCAATTAACCTATCAGTGCATGTCTTTGGATGGTGGGAGGGAACCGGAGTACCTGGAGAAAACCCACGGGGAGAACATGCAAACTCCACACAGGAAGGTCCCTCATGGTGCTGGAATCAAACCCAGGACCTCCCTGCTGTGAGGCACGAGTGCAAACCACTGCACCACTGTGCTGCCCTCTGTCAGCCTCGAATGTTTCAAATCAGATCCTTGTTCAGAGTTTTTTTTTTTTTTTTAAACATTATTACTTGTCCAAAAGGGTCCCTATCCTAACTTTTTTCTATTACAAGTGTAACTGATGTATATTTTATGTATTAAAATGCTATCAAAATTTATACTCAATTTCAGAAGAATAAAAAATATAACCTTTTGTTTACATTATATCTTAATTAATGATTGATACACTGGCTAGCTGATACATCAGGTCGATATTTGAGTTTTTAATTGTATTGGTATTGGCCGATGTACTGGTGTATTTGGCAATATATTTTTCCAGCATGATTTACAGACAGGCATCCACACCTCACAATAAGTACAGCAGACCTTGAAAATTTCACTTTAAGTTAGCCCAGAATCCCCTCCCCACAAGCCCCCAACAGAACAACCTGAAAACCCTCCCACCACTCCAACTATGGAACGGACCGGTGACTCTCCCTTGGTGACTCCGGACCACCACCCCCACCTCCAATATACACATTGGAAGTGGGCCAATGTGCACACTAAATGCACATTTGTTTTTCAGTAGTTTTTTGTTTTACTGTTTAGACCTTCCTCATCTTAATAAATCCATATGCACTGCAACAGATTATGTAAGTGACCAAAACTCAACATTAAATAAGCAGCAAATGACTCAGTGGGAAGTAGTCGGTTATTTTTAACATTAACTATGTAGGGTTTCTTAACCCTGGTCCTCGAGGCCCAGCGTCCTGCATGTTTTAGATATTTCCCTCTTCCACTACACCAGACAAATAAATCGTTATCAGGATTCTGCAGAGCTTAATGATGAGCTGATTCTTAATTGAAGCAGGTGTGTGGAAGAGGGTAATATCTAAAACATGCAGGACACTGGGCCTCGAGGACCAGGGTTAAGAAACACTAAATATAGTACAGTGTGACCTATATTATGCATCTTGTTTGTTGCTATTGTGTGTAATACTGTAATTATTTTATTTATAGCTAAATATTTTCAAAGAAATTACTTACATAATTAAGAGCCCTGATCTCTCATTTTTAATTGGAATGTATGATAAATTCCAACACAGATTATACTGTTCAGTGATACTATGTGCAACATTACTGGTTCTACCTAACCTTTGTACCTCTTTTTACTATGTTTTAAATATTGTAAGTTCAGTAAGTTTTTTTTAAAACTTTTTTTATTGTGACCCAAAACATTTGTTATTGTGCCATTTTTATGATGTAAATTGGACGAGTAAAAAGCTGAATCAGGTCCAAAGCTCAAGAAAATCGGCAGTCCGTATCGGTCATCGGCTAAGGCTGATGGAATAAAAAAAAAAATCGGAATCGGCCCTAAAAAAAAATCCATATTGGTCAATCCCTAATTTTAATGCGTATTTATTCTCCCCATTGTGATGTGCTTTTGGAGCCAAAACTACGCGTTGGTAATTCAAAGTGGTGGCGCATCTTGACAACATCGTTTTGTTATGACAAAGGCCAGTTTAAATGTTAGCATTAGCTCGACCACTCACCTTTCTCAACTGAGGACGTGTCTGTTTCACAGTCCGAATCTGGATCCATTACTTTAATATCACACACGTCTATCGGTAAATTGGACTGCGACAATGGACGGTCACACAGTATCCTGTCCAGCTCCTCAAAAAATGGGCAACTTATTCTTTTCTTAACATTATCTTTAGCTTTGTGATAAAGCACCTTTAAACGCTTAACTTTGCGTTGGCATTGCAACCAGGTCCTCTTCCAGCCATGCTCTTGCATTTGTTTTGAAATGTCTTCGTAGATGCGCCTGTTTCTGTAGGAACAGTCCAGTTGTGCTTGGACCGCGCTGTCACTCCATAAAGCTACTAAACATCCCGTTTCTGGATGGCTCCACGGACGCGAATCTTCCATTTCATGGGATTTTTTGTCTGTTTACCTAATCTGTGATGGAGTACTTAACCGGAGGTGGTCTAACAAAACAGGGAAGATTCAAAAGTCACCCGCTCCAATACTGATATAAACGTAACGGCTAACTAGCGGCTACTTTGCTTAAACAGTCACATGCATCACGTGAGCCAATGGTATCCATTTCCTGACGTCAACCACCGTTCTCCTTTTGTTTACGACAGTTTGTCTTGTCGTACAGCAGAGCGCAATTCTCAGTCCTACAGGTAAACGTTGGTGACATGCTGGGATATTTGTCTGGTTTTAAATGTTGGTTTCAATGATACAACGAAGCGCAGTCAAGTTTCAATTTCCTCTGAGATTTACACCTGCCGTAAAAGGGATCCGTCTGTCGCAAAACCACCAAACAACGATAATTTCGCTCATTTTAGGTGTAATTTGGAAAACGCAAATTTTCTAGTTTATGTATCAGGTGTTAAGGATGGACACAGTTGCCCTTTGACTGTTACCAAACTGTTATTTTTTTAAAGCGGAAAATAATAGTTTACTCGTGACATCAGTCTCCCCTCCCATCATAGGGCTCCATTCAAACAGAACAGTCTGTGATCTCTGCGTGCCAGACTACATCCAGATGTGGCCAGACAGATCCGATCAAAGTCAGATGACGACGCATTAACGTTTCACCTTTATCGGGACAACTAAACCGGATATCGTTCGCGTTTTAATACCAGATCTAAATGGGGCCACATATATTGTATTTTGTCTGCATTGAAAAACAAGTCAAGGTAAATTTAGGAATACAACTTTCTGGTTTTACTTCAGCTGCTTTCTGTTTTTGTACGCATTTTCTATTGGGGTTGTAAATAAAACATACAAATTGGTTTATATATCTCAAATGACCTAAATGTGTGAAATACTTACTATTATTGCCCACTGTCACTTTAACTGGAATAGGGATGGGAATAGTGGGATACTCCAACTTGACTTCAGTCTCTGCAGGTAGAGGACATTCTCCTGCGCACTCGGAGTATGCATCCTGAGCATCATCTCCGTCCTCCTCCATGCCATCCCCGGCCTCCTCTCCTCCAATCCCACCCTCTATGAATTCTTGTGGATCCAAAGCGGGTCGGTTGCTCAGAATCCTCTCCATGGTGTCATAAAACTTACAGATTTTATGATACTGTCCGTTGTTCCGCAGATTACCTTCCTTTGCTAACAAGTACTGTCTCTTGAGGCTCTTAATCCGCACCCTGCATTGTTCAGGGGTCCTCTCAAACCCCATGGCCCCCAGCCTCCGGGAGACGTCTCGGTAGACGAAGCTATTTCGGAAGTTGCCATCCAGAGCTGTCTGAATGTCCTGCTCCCCCCAGATGTTCAACAAGGTCCGCGTCTCTACATCCGACCATAAGAATCCCCTCGTTGTGTTTACTTGCATGGCTGACCCAGACAGGCTTTCTGCTGTGGAGAAAGCTCCACGTAAATGAGTTAAATGGAGATGTTGACACTGCGGATTATGATGGACGTCTGGTCTGGATGTCTGCTCTAAGCTGCATCAAAGCCGCGGGGTGTCGCTAGCCCAAACAACGGCAACTAGATGTTTAGGTAGTTTAAAACGCTTTGGAGGACTACTATTTTTAGTTCACAACTTGGAAATCATAACATGAGCTTGCACAGATCAACTCTTTGTATGCTAGCTAAACCTAGCTCGACAATGTTTATCCCTTACGTCGTTTGGTAAATGCGTAGCTTATTAGTTACATAGACACTGACTTGGGATCGGTTTTTCAAGCCCTGTTCACAACCTTAACCTTCACTGGGGAAATTGCAAAGCTGACCTCTAATCAGTCTGAGGGAGTATTCACCTTTTCCGCGGCCGTTCCACCGCCCATGCTAGGTGTCCGCCGGGTCCTAGAGACCCAGCCCTGACCCACTTACTGGACTTCACTGGACCTCCCACACTAAACACAGAAAGGCCCCTGGACATGTGCAACCTAGCAACAACCGGCCTCGTGGTGAAAATACATGTGAAAATACAGGGTTCTCGTTACCTGTCCCGTTCAAATAGACCAATGTGACGAAAAGCGACAGTGCTACTGTGGTAGTACAAAACCACAGCATCTGAATGTGCTGCGGCATGCTGTCACTCCCTCAATGTTTGATTAAACAGTAACCGCAGTCACTGATACATGTAGTTATTCCACCAGAGGACAACCCCAGCTCTTCTTACCTAAACTGGAGCTGCGTTTCAACGCTGACAACTGTACACAAATGATCCTGATCATGAGGAGCTTTAACCGACCGCAATACAGGAAGAAAAGGCGTGTGATGCATTCACAGACACTCGGACACTTCATCATTCCAATGAACACAACAATTACTACTACTACTACTAGTACTACTACTACTACCACCACTATTACTACTACTACTACTAATAATCAGTCATTTTGAAAGACTAAATGAAGGTTATTACCTGGTATGAATAAAGGTATAGATTAACCGCAAAAACAATAAACAAAATAGTAAAAGCACTGCTGTCAGGCTCCACAACAGAAACTGCAATAAAAACTGCCCAAATAATCCATACAGTAAACCCTCCAATAACCTGTACTCAGATGTATAACCTGTATACATGTTTATATATAATTATGCGTGTAGATATGTGTTTAGAGGTGTACATATGAGTACTGTATCTCCCCTATCCTCTATCAACATGTGCAAAACTGTAAATAGTATTTATAAATTTTTGATTTGTCTTTATTTTTGCTTTTTTTTTTTTTTACTCTTGTGTGTTCCCTCTTCCTGCTGTAATTTTTCCTTGAGGGAATAATAAATATCTTTACCTCATGTTCTTTTTAATTGTTTTTTTTTTCTTTAACATATGTGCATTTCCCGTCTTATTTTTTCCTCACTGTTTTACAAATAATGTTGCATCATGATAGAAAAGAGATGCAATTGAATGGTGTCTACGTGAACAATGTTTTTCTTACCACTACAATTTTATGTCAACAAGGAGGACATGTCCCAGAAAATGTACGCAAACTTTAAGGAATCAGGAATCACTCTAAGACCGAAACTACTGCAGATGTCTAATTTAATTTTTTTGTGAGGCACAACTCTGCACCGATGACCTTTCACAACCCACTCGTGAGAAATCCACAGTCAGTGAAACAAATCATGGGAATACATTAACTGTGGTTGTGCCCTGAATTTTGTCTCGTAGGTTGCAAACACACACATCTTAAAACCTGGCATTTTGTAAATCAGATCCATACTCTACAGCTATCGTTCACGCCAAATTATATAGCAAATAAAATTAACCAAACAGGTTATGCTCTATACAAAGTTATCACTTCAAACACTAAAAAAAAAGACTAACTCAAAATTGTATTCTTGTTTTGCTCACTTCTACATTTTATTTTGCTGTTTGTATTTTTATGTTCCAGAAATGTTTGATTTTTCTACTTTATAGTCGTGTTTAATAATAAAACAGCGCAACGCCCAGTGTATGCAGCGTGTGGAGGCGCCTATCAGACTGAGATCAGGGTGAAACAGCCCCATAATCCTTCTTTAGCTCTTCACCTACTTCCTGTTTCACCTCAGTTACTTTCTGAAGTTGAGATTCCCTCACCGGACCAGAGAATGAGCCAACTCTGCGCAGTCACGTTGTCACAAATGAACTTTACTTTATAAAATGGCGTATCTCACCAGACTGCGCAAGCAAAGTCAAATGAGGTTAACGAGCTAGAGCGTGTTTGTTTATTATCTTTTTTTTTTCTGAAAAGGAGAAGAACGCCAGCATCAGTCATGCCCGAGGTGTCGAAGTTGAGGAAACCCGACGTGAAGATCGTCCTCCTCGGAGACATGAACGTGGGCAAGACGTCTCTGCTCCACAGGTACACGGAGAGGAGGTTCAAAGACACCATCAGCACCGTCGGAGGGGCGTTTTTCCTCAAACAGTGGGGACCTTACAACATCTCTATATGGGACACAGCCGGTAATAATACCCTCATGGATTCTCCTCCACTCACTGTCTTCATGCTTTTTACTCTTTATACCTGATACTGTGATCATCACGTGTCTGCTCAGCATGAACAAGTTTAGGGCTATTTTATAACTTTTATGAATGTCAGGTTGTTTTATCACATAGTTCTCGTTTAGACGACCATATAATTTAGCTCAAAACAGGAAGAGATTTTAGAAATAACGTCTCCTAAAACACAAAATATATGTGTTATGCCTTCTCATGAGTTTAATTTAGTATCCATCAATAATCTGCTGTTTGGGAAGATTATTAATGTATTAATTCTGAGGAACATTGTCAACGTTTGGTGCTTGTTTTTGTTTTATAAACCAAATTCACCTTTACTTTTACAGGTACTGAAACTAAATTAAAAATGGATTAAGTAGGTTTAAGATATGTTAAAATAAATACTTTAGTATCTCTAATTTAAAACGAATTATAAGCATGAATCCTGTTGGAATTTCCATAAAAAGTTTCTCAAGATATTGATCTTGTGCACAAAATGATGACGTTCTAGTATTTAGTAGAGTAATAGAGCATGTTTTTGTTTGAGAAAAGTGAAAAGCTATAATAAAACCCCTGAATGGTTAATATATATATATATGTATGTGTGTGTGTGTATGTGTATATGTATATATTAGTGACATAAATATAAGATGGGTTTTAATTGTTACATTCACAGTTATATGTAGTAGTAGCACAGTGAAATGTATTTTTGTACCTAAGCCAATATTTAAATTGTAACCTCACACACAGCACACAAGATAAACAAAATAAATATACAGTACTCAGCATGAATACACTCCAACAGATTTATCACAAAACCTTTAGTTTTCTTTGACAATCAACATTTTCTATGGGACACTATACAACATATCATGTTCTCGGTTAAAGAAATGTTCTGTAAAACCCAGTTTTGTCCAGTGTTTTGAAACTGTGGTTATGTTCATTGAGACATTGATTAAAATCTTACTTTTCAAAGGAGGGGTGTACTCAATGCCGAGCACTGTATATCTAAAGAATGTAAACTTAAACCATTAAACAAATATGTAACTTGGTTTCTTAAACTTTTAATGTTATTTACTAAATAAGCAATGTAAAGTTTTCTTTCTTATCTGCTCGCTGAACTGTGGCGATGTTATCAAATCATTCCATTCTGTGAGGTATTACTCAATACTGGATGAATCTGACCTAACAAAGCCACTGTCACCCGTCCATGTCCATGACTCTGCACATGTACTGGAAACTTAAATGCTTCTCAATCCCGTTTGTTTGAGTCTTTAGAAATACCAGTGAACACTTCACTTTTTTGTGGTTTGACAAATGATGGAAAACAGATGATTTTATACGCAACACAAATGATGCTATATGTATTTACTAACTTAATTCAGTCACAAATACCCCCAAAAATACACATTAAGGCAATCAACTACAGCTTTAAGCATCAAATTTATTTATTTATTTTGTAACTGCACACCTTCTTCAATTATAAATGGATTGTTTACCTTTTTGGCCACATTAGTTTTTCTGTTGACTAATAATCTCGATCACATCATTATATTAAAGTAATTTTTGTTGGTTTGTATGAAGAGGAGTGTTTTACTCATCATAATAACTAAGCGTAGGACTTCTAGGTCACTGAACAACATGATAAGTATGATTTTGATAGAGTCGTCCATGATGAAAAGAGTAACAGGGTGGTCTAGCATCCCCAAGGTGTTGATGTATCCTGTTATAGGCATTTTCATGAGCAGCTGATTAATTTGCCTTTTATTCAGCTATGTCATGTGATTCTCAGCCCAACTCTTGAGACAGTGAATTCAGATCCATCCAGGTCTCACTTTCCTCGTAAACTACTCAACTTGTCTGCTCATGTCGTCTGTAACAGGAATGATTGCTGCTTCTAATGAATAAGATTACAAATAAGCTACATTCCAGTGTTGTGTAAACATGGAATTTCAGTCAGCCCTCTTAAGAAACCAGTCACTTCACAAAACTGCAGCGAGGTGTTCGAGTCACAGAGATGAGGATAAGGAAAGACCATGTGACGAGCGAGCCTTTTCCTGTCTGCGTTCCCTAACTCTGTGACATTTGACGGCAGGAGGCTGATGCATTTGTTACAGAGAAATGCTGAATCAGTATTGTCATTTGAAAACTACTACCACTATTGAACAGCCATGTGAGAGCAGCTCTTCCAAAGACTGTGGCACAAATTTGGCCCTAAGCATCAGCACATACAGGTTGCCAGCTAATGTTTCTAATATTTTTGTTTTTTTTTAACTTGTTTCATGTCTGATAGTCTTGTTTCAAAGCCCAGTGCTGGCTCTGGTCCCACAACTCTGACCCTGTTCCTCTTAGTCGTCACATGACGGGGCTATGACAGGAAGACTTGACTCCCCTGTGTGTGCAACACTTGCATAGATATAGTAACTTCCAGGCTGAGTAATGTTCTTTTCTTTGTCTCCAACTCCTTTTTATGTAATCCCTGAGGTATTTATGATGTGATCTTTGACACATAGATGTTAAGATTAATGTACAGCATTATAGATGGTCATTAAACCACCTGTGGTTTTCTGTATAACTCTCATAGCCCATCATATGATTTTAATATTCTTTTATTGGAATTCTAGGTTTACCAGAGGTGGATTTTTTTAAAGGCCAAAAGCAGGGGTGTCAAACTCTTGTTAGTTCAGGGGCCACATACAGCCCAATATGACCTAAAGTGGGCTGGATCATTAAAATAATAACATAATATAATATATAAATGTCAATTCCAAAATTTGTATGTCTATGTTTTGGAGTGAAAAAAGTTAAATATTTTATCAAAATGTTTACATCTACAATAAAAAACATTTGAAAAATATGGTCAACCATGAACAAAATGAAATTTATTAAGAATTTAATGCAATTTTTACAATTTATGCTATTTTTTAGCCTCAACTTCTCATTTTCACATGTTCATTATAACTTACAGATCACAGTGGATTGACAAAATACACAAAACATGTTGACATTGCACTTAATTCACTTTTTTTTGTAAAAGGCTAGTCTATAAATGTTAAAAAAAAAAAAGTAATTTTACTTTTTGTACATTAAAACAAAGAAAAATTTGCAGGTTTCATAATTTATAGTTTATTTTAATAGTACTGTATTTTACTGGTCTGACCCACTTGAAATGGAATTAACCTAAAGTTACTCAAATATCATTGATTGTTAATATCTTTAGTGCAATTTTGATATTTCACTAATTCATCCCAGGGGCCAGATTAGACCTTTTTGTGGGTCGGTTTTGGCCCCAGGGTCACATGTTTGAGACCCCTGGCCTAGAGATAAAGCAGGTACCCAAAAAACGTCTTGAGAATGTAAAAGAAATGTAACACTTTTAGAAAGTTACTGTTTTTGACTTTATTAGAAACTAAATAATTCTTGAACTGTACATTTAAGTGAGAATAATAAATCCTTAACCAAAAAATTCAGGAAATAATAAAAAGGGATCACTGGAAATTAAACTCACAGTAAGGATTCACTGCTTTGAGCATGTAATATTAAAGTAGGGCTGTAAAATAATCAAATAAAATCAAATAATTTGAATAATCAAGGGTTTTGTCTTCTGAAAATTAAGAAAAAGGCCTAAATTGTGCTAAAAAGTCGGATTATTCCTCTGGAGACATTTAGTAGGTAGGTAAGTCTTAAATTATGTAACTATAAACTTGTTTGCTGTATTGTTTTAAATGTGTTTAGAAAATATCCAAGCAGTTCCAACCCGACAATTTATATTGAAATTAGGAACCAGTTATTGATCACTTTGCAGCCACCAGTGAGAAATGATCACAGAACATTCAGCCAAACACATCGCCTGAGAAATCTGACTTTAAGGGACGGCTCGCAAGCAAAAAGTAACCCTGGGGAAGTGCAAATGTAATAATGCCATTGGAGAAAAGATCATTCTCCACCTGGTTGACGCGAGTGGAAGGGAACAGCTGTGAAGTGGGCATTAAATTATATGTTCTAAATAGTCTTAAAAAGGTCTTTAAAATTTTTAAATGTGACTTGTAGGAATCCTGATTCTAGTATCTAGATGTTTTTTAACAGTGGGCATTCTCAGTTTATAAGCTAACCTGTTGCAGATAAACCAGTTTTTTGTTGTCACACATAATTACAGCTTATTTCTTCAGTTATTTTTAATGTTAGTGCTTTTGATATTATATGCCAGGTTTTTCATCACATTACTTCACACAAAAAATCCCATTATCAGAAATGTTGCTTTCACTACTTTGTCAGACTCAGTGGTTCCATAATTATGTCCAAATATGTAGTTTATTAAGTGTGGGTGGCAGAGCCGGGTCTACCCAATGTGGTTTTATGTGGTTCCCCTTCAATCTACCATCTACATATGCTTACAAAAAAAAATCAAATAGCATTGTTTTTAACCATTGTCTTTGATTTATAAGATAACAGGTCACCTAATTCACATGCTTAACAAATTACCAATAAATACCAGAAAATCTGAAATAATATTAGAATACATATAATAACAATAGTTAATATAATAATGAAATAAATATCCTAACAACAATAATTATTTGGATTATCATTTGAAGTAAAGTTAATTGGGGATGTCTTTTCATTTTAAGAGTTTGTTTTAATAAATACTTTTATTCATTTTATTTATTGTGCTTTTAATCTTACTTCTGTACAGCACATTGGTCCACTTGTTTTAAAGTGCTTAATAAATAAAATTGGACTGGATAACTAGTTTCAATATTGTATTGAAGGTGAATATTCTCCAGATTTTGTGGCGCCCCCTGCAGGCCACCGCACTGGGTGGCTACATAAATGTGAGTTTATAACACTACAACAAAACCTGGCTTTTATGAAGGTCAGACTGGTTAAAATGTGTAGTTTTTGATGAAAGCGTTTATTGTTGGAGTCTATCTTTACTGATAATAAAATAAATGCAAAGAATAGCTTGAAAAATAACCATGAAGTTGTATCAGTGCATTACAATAGGATTCGTCTCAGCGTTGTTTGCTGGAGCGTTGTGTACCTAATGAACTCTTCGCTGAATGTACAAACCAAGCCGCTGTAACAAATTATTCACACACACACACACACACACACACACACACACACACACACACAATGTGCCCTTTCAATAACCAGCAGATTTTCTAAACAAAGGCCATTTGTTTTGGCTGTGTGGTACAATTCCTCTTTGTGCTGTATGTCCTGTAGGATGACTGTTCATATGGTTTAATGTGCTGATGGCGTTATGATGACTCATCATAATCCACCTTTGTCTCCTCAGGCCGTGAGCAGTTCCACGGTTTAGGCTCCATGTACTGTCGAGGCGCCGCCGCCGTCATCCTCACCTACGACGTGACCAACTGGCAGAGCCTGGCCGAGCTGGAGGAGCGTTTCCTGTCCCTGACCGACACCGCCAACCATGACTGCATCTATGCCGTCGTCGGCAACAAAGCTGACCTGACAGACCCTAAAGCCCAGCTGCATCTGGACGCGGACGGCGTTTCAGGCGAGGGTCCCAGGACTGAATCACAAGTGCTGTCGGCTTGTCCCACGCCGCCAGCCTCCCCCGTGTCCCTCTCTGGGTTGATGCTTCACAAACAGGTGACCCACGAGGACGCAGTGGCGCTGTATGGGAGATTACTGCGATACAAGGGCCTGGACGAAAACACCAGTCTACCCGCAGATAAAGTGTGCTTTGAGACAAGTGCAAAAACAGGCTACAATGTGGACACGCTGTTTGAGACGCTGTTTGATCTTGTGTTGCCTTCCATCCTGAGGAAGAGGAACGAGAACAAGGAGTCTCCCACCGTGGACCTGGAGGACTGCAGGGGGACGAGCAAGCGGACCAGATCTTCCTGCTGCTAGGATCTGCTCAAAGATGGATGGAAATATCTCCATCAGCAGACACATGCTTTTGGTTTTTTTTTGTTTTGTTTTTTAAACTAAAAGACTGTACATAAAGCTGGATTTATAGTCGCGCCGTATCTGACGCCGCCACGGTGTGCCCTCGCACTCCAGCGTACTGAGACGGTGTCGTTTTGACGAAGTGTTGTCATTTCCCTCTTAAGTTGGAAGGTGGCTGTAGGGCTGGTATCGGCTGGTGTTAAAGCTGAAACTCCACTCTGGGGTGTTGTTTCCATAGTTTCGATATTTTGTCGGCATTTCCTGGTTTAATAGCGGCCGACACAGAGCCGTGTCTTCATGAGCTTGAATTCAATGAGCATATAATTCTATTAAAAGTATGACAGCGTAAATGATGGGGAAAGAGGCAACAACAGAGATGGACTGTGTGACCGCTGAACAAAAATAGGTTAACCAACAGGGAATACCGAAATCTAATAATTATTGTGGATGATATGAATCAAATGGAGGCTCTGTTTGGTTGTGTGGGTTTATGAATGTACACAGGTTTATCAGGAGAAAAAATGAAATAAGTCATGAACACAAACAAATGAACTACACACGACGGAGCCCCACAACTCTATTGTCCTGGTGTCACATGATCATAAATTGGCCAACCAGGAGGCGGTGTTTCTGCGTCATCTTGTTGCGTAGTTAAAATCTTGAAGAGGTGCGCGTCAAGGCTCTGTGGGCCTCTACATCTCCGTCTGAAATGACTGCGTAGGTAGTGACGCCGCGCGAGTATAAATCCAGCTTAAGGATAGAGCACTGCATCTAAACTGTGATGGTACTACATATTTCCCCTGACTAAGATCTTTTAGTATTTACTACATCCCATCAATACAGTATGTCCACACATTTCTGATCCTGTGTTTAGTGTATTGTCCGTACTGTAAGGAACTTAATTATGTGTTGTCATTTTGTACAATGAGACCTTCATCCAAACCACTGAAACTGCACTTACATTTCAAAGGTGTGTCTTTAAGCAAATAACACACCAGTCAATCACTGCTGTTTTGAATGTTTTGTTTTGAGAACGTCACTAATGAAAGGGCACTAATGTTTAGTTGGGCGACATATTGCACCATGTTGTAATTTTATGCAAACATTTCCTTAATCACACTTTTTGTTACCGACTTTCGTACTGATTTTTATACGTTAGTGGCACATCTTGGGAATTTCAGTGAGTGTAAATATCCTTGTTGATTTCTATTTTTTTTTTTTTTGCTTTGAAAACTGTCATAATAAAGATTTTTTATTTTGCAGTTTCCCCTTGTCTGAGTAAAATGACGCGGTCTCAGAAGTATAACAAACAACATTTAATTTTTACAATCCAATAAAATTGTCATGTTATGGGAATGATCATAATGACATTAGTTAAAATTAAAACAATGCTGTCAGTATATTCTGCTGTAATCAAACCATTTCTAAACAAATGTCTGGGTGAAGTAGCACATTTGACCCAATTTTCTGTCTGCCATGGAAAAAAAAAACATTTCTCAGGATCACTAACCAAAGCAAGGATTTACTAGTCAGACCTTTGATCCAAGCTGTTTACATTCTGTGCTGCTGGCAGTCTAAAATAATTGAGTAATCTGTGGACCTGTGAAGGACAATAAGTGTGTCATGGGTAAATAGGATATGCATTCAGAAACACATGGGGAGAGGGATCAAGTTCATTCAGTTGATATATAAATACCAAGAAAATCAGTGCATTGTGTGAACATAAGGTGTATGAAAAATAAAGTTATTGCGATCGATAAATGCATAAAACAGATTTTTGTAAGCAATGGAGAAAAAAAAATCTGAGTAATACTGTCAAAAGTGACAACCAACAGTTATTCAACACCTTTAAATCAGTTCAGTTGGCTGAGATAAAGTTAGTGGCTTGAAAAAACCCTAAACAATACAAACATCTATGTTACCTGAAGCAGTGCATACACATGGGCGTCTTTGGTTCAGCTGTACTGTTGGATCTCTGTTAACAATGTATATAACTGTTGAGGTAATAAGTTAAAAAGTAAGCACCAATCTATATTTAACACAAAATATACTTGTCTTCCCATAATGCCTTTTGATTTCATTATGGGGCTTCTGTTGGCTTATCTACATTGGGGTATTTCTTCCAAAATTCAAGGCATTGTGGAGTCATTGCATATCTGAGCTCCTGGGATGAGGGAAAAGGATGTCATGTACACTGATCTAAGTTATGTCAAGTCCCCCTTTTCGTGTGAATAGTACACAGAGACCACTGTCAATAGAATAACCGTCAGTCACAGTGGCCTTTTTCACAAGTTCTTCATGCAGACCTGGCAGCGGCTGATGCGTGACAGGAGCTGGCCTGCTTTGAGTGTCTCTGACGCCGGCTCAGTGTGGAACGACTGATCTACGGATGTTAGCCAGAAGCTGTGTTCATTAGCAAAGTAGTGGCATGTGCCTTTAGCCCCGTTACACTCGATGAACGGTGTTGTACGGAAGTCCTCTAAGCAGGAGCCGGGCGATGACAATGACTGGCCTCCGCCCTCATTTCCTGCCGCTGTGTGCTGTGGACAAAGGTGAGAAGGGGACAGGAAGTGAACCACAGAGTCAAGTGACTGCCCTAATGGGGTTATGAAGGATTCACAGGTGTGACAAGATGACATTTGGTGCAAAATGTCAGGCTTTTATGCCACAGATCTTAAAAAAAAACGTTCAAAACAGAAATGTGTAAAAATAGTATCTGAGGCCCTTTTTAGACACATTCCAGAATCTTTAACGGTCTCAAACTCATGTTAGTTCAGGGGCCATATTTAGCTCAATATGTTCTGAAGTGGGCCTGACCAGTAAAATTACTATTACTATTCATTCATTCATTTTCTGAACCCGCTTTATCCTCACTAGGGTCACGGGGACCAGTAAAATAACAGTGAAAACAGTAATGTTTACATCTACAAACTTTCCTTTAAAAATGTGAATAACCGGAAATCTCTTAAGAAAAAAGTACAATTTTAACAATATTATGTCTCGGTTTGTTATTTACACATGTTCAATACAACTCTCAGATCACAGTGGATCTACGAATACACAACACATTTAATAACAGGCCGAATATTGGTAAAAATGCACTTATTTTTCTAAGACATTTTAGGTTTATTCACATTTCTTTTGTGAAAGGATAGGTTATAATTTTACTTTTTTTTTACACCAGAACAGAGAAAAAAATTGTGATTATTTATAGGTAATTATGATAGTATTTTACTGGTCTGACCCACTTTAAATCATATAGGTCTTTTCGTCCTTGATTGTTAGTATCTTTAATGTCATTTTTGCATTTCACAGATTCATCCCGTGGGCCAGATTGGACCCTTTGGCAGGCCGGATTTGGCCCCTGGGCGGTATGTTTGAGACCCCTGCCTTAGAGTAATCTTACGCAAGCACCTTTTTCTATTTTTATCAACAAACACAACTGAATCTTGACAGGTGAGGGACTGTCTTGATCCTGTGACAGTGAACTATGTGAGGATAAATGGGATTACTTTGAGGGGATTTTTAAAATTTTTGTTATGGGATTCATTTTTTTTTTTCTTTTTCTACAATGTACAGTTCTGTATTGTTTATTGTCATTATTACTTGCATTATACGTAAGAAAAACGTCATAAAAAGACAATGATAAAAAGAAAAAAAAAAACAGTTACATTTGAGCAGCCATAACCTGTTCATGCAATTCTGAAACATGTTTTATAAGGTCAGTGGAAGCTTGAATTTTGACCTTTGACCATCAAAATCTTTCCATTTTATTCTGGAATTGAGGTGAATAAATTCCCTAAAAGTATTCCTGAAAAGTTGAAGTCATAAAAACGGACCGACATGAGGTCACAGTAGCCTTGACCTATGACATTATGTAAATAGAGATACCAAATTTGAACCAACTAATGGTCAGTCCTTACCATAAGACTAATAATTACATCTATGATATAATTTAAATATATATTAGAGACAGTGGCACCTATAGTAGAGTTAATGTTAAAAAGTACCAGTGTATCTTATGAACATCCTACAAGAAATATCTTTTTTTCTACCAAAATAAAAACAGCATTTATATAAAAACTTGCTAATTACATTGAAATATTTTGATGATAATGCAATAATTATAAACACAGCATGTAACTTTCCTACATCTACAATAATAGTCTGCACACTGACTTCTGTGACTTTTACACAAGCTGTTGTTCAATGGACTTGGATAATATCAACAAACAACCGGTTCCCAGCAACACAGTCTCCACAAAACCCCATGTGGGCAGACAAGAATGCATGAATAATACATATTGGACCTTTAAGTAGTGCCATGTATTAACTGTGGGTATACATGTTTAATATTAGTCTGCAAATTATTTAACAGGGTAAAAAGGGACAAAGTATGAAGGGTAATAACTAGCAAACAATTAAAGATGGAAACAAGCCAAAACTATATGGTAACAATATACTAATATTTTGTTAACAGTATGGTAATATTTTAATAATGTGATAGAAGTGCAATATTTAAATAAAAATGTTAAGAGGGCAATAATTTGAGGTGGCCCTAAAGGGCAAACCACAACAAATTGCTAAGCACATTAGAAGACAAAAGTCTTGCAAACAAGAAAAAAGACACAGACAAGAAAAAGAAAATCATGCAAACAAGAAAAATAACATAGGAAAAAGAAAAAAATCACACAATAAAGAAAAATAATCACACACAAGAAAAAGAAAAACAAGAAAAAAACACAAGAAAAGGAAAATCACTCAAAGAAAAAAAGATACAGATAAGAAAATCATACAAACAAGAAAAAAGAAAATCATGCAAACAAGAAAAAAAATCACAAGAAAAAGAAAACCATACAAGTAAGACAAAAATCACGTAAACAAGAAAAAAACATGAAAAAGAAAATTATGCAAACAAGAAAAAAATCATACTAGCAAGGAAAAAAAACACAAGATGACTGATTGGACTGTCTTTTCTTGTGTGTGTATGTGTGTGTGTATGTATGTGTTTTTCTTATTTTGCATGATTTTCTCTTGTGTGCTTTGTGATTTGTTGTTGTAGTTTGCCCTTCAGGGCCACCGTACTACCCAGATAATAATGTTATTGGACATAAGCAACATATTACAGCACATAAATTATACAGTATAACTTAATCATGATTTCTTTATTGTTAAGTTACTACTGTGTAAACCCTAAGTAAACCCTACTGTGAATACGCTATTTGCGAGTTATTATGTAAGACGTTTATTGTTGGACTGAACCGTAAAACCAGGTCCGATTAGGTTAGATCAGGACTCACCATGAGGAAGGAGTAGCCAATCCACAGGCTGCGCCATCCCACCGGACACTGTGGGATGGTGATGTCCTGGCTGTGGACTGCTATGGCAACGGAGGGAGCTTCACATACAGAGCAACGGCTGATATACGGTTTGATCTCTTCTTCCTCTACAGGCATCATGGGAAGAGGAGCAGTCGTTGACAACCAGTAGGACTTATCATTTCTGCTGGCGTAGTAACATATATCACCAGGATTACAGTAAAGGAAGGGCATGGTGCTGAACCGCGGGAGGCAGGAACCAGCCAAACCTGAACAGGACAAGGAACCAAATTATACTGTGTAAAGAGTTTTGCAATATATGATATATAATAATACAATAAAGTACTGCCACAATAGGAATTTAAAAGTGTAAAACAAAACTGAAAATATTTGTTACGAATGAAAAACAAGTATAGTTTACATCACAATCAGTATTTAATTTGGTTTATTCTATCTCCCATGTATGACTAGATTATTGTTTGTGCAATATGCATCTGTTGGGAAGTGTAGCACAATTATCCAGTCAATTATTGAACACTGCTGAAAATGGAACACAGACTAAATGTTCTGACAGTTACACCCATTTTTTTTATTCTAGTCTAGTGTAATATATGCACGCCTCTAGGACATATATAAGAATATTGTCAATTGGAGGCTATTTTAATGTAAATTTATATATTCTGTCTTATTAATATACAACATCTGCTCATAATAATACAAAAAAGTCAATGATAAAATGTTAAAAGTAGGTTGTGTCCTTGAAAGCAAAAATCCAATTATACTATGAGAATGGAGGTGGGGATGGGGTATTTGAATGACCAACCACCCATAACATGATCATGAAATATAAAATATGAAGCATAATATTAAAAATGTAAATCTATTCCTGTAGGCTCTTGTAGGATGTGAATTTTGTAGTTTTACTCATGTATTTCTTGTTCATCCTGACTCACCTAGATCCTGGTTGTGGGCCTTTTCCTGGCCTTCTAAGTACAGCAGACTGTAACCGTCCCACAGCTTGGACATCCCCACGGGGCACATGGGTGTCTGCTCTGCTTGGCTGTGTTTCACCAGTAGGTAACCCACACTGACACTGCGACCAGGCATGCCAGGTAGCCCAGGTACCCCAGGGGTGCCACGGTGGCCTATTGAAGTTCAATAAACAAACTGTTAGTTATGCAATGCAACAATAGAACTGTAAACATAATGTCATTTGGTATTACCATATACATGATGACCAAGGTTTAAAAGCATCTTTCAACTGATGTAGTGAGTACATGCTGTAAAACCCCGCTGACCAACTCTGCTCATTCCAGTACATAGTAAATGTTTAGCTAGTCCTCAGCTCTTGGTTAAAGCTGTTTACTTAAATGCTTAGTGTTTTTAATGGCTTCTAAATCAGGTTTATTAAATTCAGCCTCATCTTCCTCACAGTGTCACACACACCTTCTGTGCCTTGCAGACCAGGGTGACCCATTTGCCCAGCTGCTCCACGGAAACCAGGTGTACCTGGTCGTCCACTGATACCAGGCATCCCCTTATATCCAATGGGGCCCATGAAACCTGCACAGTGAAAGCAGACTCCATTATGTTTCTGGGTTGGACATATCATCTGGATATATCAGGGAAGATAAAAGTTATGTTACAGTAACGAACCGGCATCCCCAGGGGGGCCTCGTGGTCCTGGTTCTCCTGCGGTTCCCTTTGGTCCTTGTATGCCCTGTGCTCCTGTTGAGCCTTTTATTCCTGGACGCCTGTCAGGCTGCCCAATAGGACCTTGATCTCCTGTTAATCCTTGAGAACCTGCAAAATGGATGGAGGATGTGATAACAAGACAAAAAGGGCACATGCAGTCTTTGATAACTTGTTAGTAGTCATGTGATCAAACTACATAATTAACCTGTTATTCCTGTGTTTCCTTTTGGACCCCATGGCCCTCTTTCTCCCTTCACACCAGCTGAACCAGGGACTCCCATCAGTCCTTGCTCTCCTTTTACTCCTGTAAAAAAAAAAAAAAAAATCCAGACTGATCACAGATGGTAACATAATAAAAACTGCTTGGACCAACAGCAATAAAAGCACAGATGCAATAAAAACATAGAAAAGGACATTATTGTTTTTTAAACACTCGTATATAAAGCATATGAAGTATTAGCAACAGTGGTTCAAACATACAATACAATGTGTTACCTGGACTTTGGATAGAGATGCAGCAATATGATAAGTAACAAAAAATTAAGCAGCCGGTATATAGACCTCATGTTGAAATATTAATACTTCTCTATTCGATATCATAACACTGACAGATACTGCAATTCACAACATGAAACTATATCACAATAGTTTTGCAGACCCTAAAAATTATTAGATATTTTTCAATGATTACACTTCAACATATGCTATTCATGATCTGATACTAGGTCTGATATGATCATTATGAATGATTTAGATAAGAGACACAGGTGAAGTGATGATTTTTGTATTTGATTTTCTCTACAGTATAAATATACCTGTATGCACCCTTCCATTTGTAGAATCTGTGGACATGGGGCATCTCTGTAAGACTATGATTGTTCCTTTATAATCGTATGTTGCACATTAACCTGGAGATTTGCTATTGCTTATAACATATAAAACAGCAGTAATTTGAACACCTCATACTGGATCAGATTTTTTTTAAATTTTTTTTTTTTTACAAAGATTCAGCATTTTATTCGTACCTTTCTTCCCAGAAACACCATTGGGTCCTCTGTATCCATGTGCACCATGGTCTCCCTTAAATCCTTTCCAACCCGGGACTCCTGGGAACCCACTTGTTCCTGTTACACCCTTTTCTCCAGGCACAGAATCAATACCAGGAAAACCTCTGGGCCCAGGGAAACCTGAGAAACACATGAGAGATGAATAAGTATATAGATTGAACTCTTTTTAAGAATAAGAAAATAATTAATCTTGTATGGCATTACTTTTGTACAATGTTATAAAGTAAAATCATCAGGGAGAGCAGTCATGATGAAGGACTTTACCTCTTTTATTGTCATCAAAATACTTTAGAAATCCTCTCACCTGGATGTCCTTTAGCCCCTACAAAACCAGTGTCTCCATGTGGACCTGGTTTATCAGGGGTGCCATCTGGTCCTGCAGGGCCACGCAATCCTGGAGGTCCAGAAAGACCCTGGTCACCTGAACAAATAAAAAATGGAAAGTTTCAAGGATTAAGTCAAATTATAGCAAACAGTTTGTGTTACTCTCCATCTTTTACCCGTTTAGTGAGACACCTGCAGGATGAGGTCAAGTAGACCAGCTCATATTGATGCAGAGTAGTGGTACAGTATCTAACCTGAGGGCCCCTGGAAGCCTTTCAAACCCGGTGAGCCTGGAAAACCTGGCTGGTTGTTGGGGTCACCATCCTCTCCTTTTGGTCCTCTGGGTCCTGTCTCTCCACTTGGTCCAGGGGCATCCAAACCTAATAAAATGATCAAAAACACCAGATTCTCTCTTGGAGTATTTGCATGACAAAAGATCTTTGAAGTACAGGATGTACCAAATTCTGTAAAACCCAGTGAGGCAACCTTGTTGTGATACTAGGCTCTTCAAATAAAACTGAATTGAATTGAACTGAATTGAATTGAACTGAACTGAATTGTATGAAGTCAGACATCTATGTTGATGTAAGTATATTTAATAGTATATTTTATTCAATAAGTCTTTTGATTTTACAGTTAAATGTTAACAATGTTCACTTTTTAGTAGCAAATGACTTTATAAAATAGTCACAAATTACAGTAAAAATTTTGAAATCATTTTGAATCATCTTGAAATTCAACTAAATTACATTCAAATAATGTGAAGTCCTACTCTTGCAACATTTAAAGCACTTGCTAATAATATTTGTTCATTGACATGTATTTGTGGATACCTGGAGTTCCAGGGACACCTTTTTGTCCTTTGAGTCCATGCAATCCATAAAGACCCTTCAGGCCAGGGAAACCTGTGCACAGTTGTATTGATAAAATTAACATGGTTAAGAAAACATCCATACTTTCATGGGACATAAACTTGTTTGGATTGATTACCTTACCTTTGTTTCCTGGAAAGCCAGGGAAGCCTGGGTGTCCATCTTTCCCAGGAAGACCTGAAAAACCTTTTTGACCTTGGACACCCGGAGTTCCCGTCTGCCCATCTGATCCTGCAGAATATCATGTTTTCACAAATTAGACACAGTCTGCTGTGATGTGGCATGATGTTACGTGACATGGCATTATGTGTGCATGTTAAGGATGATAATGTTGTATGTAATCTGTTACCTGGGGTTCCTACAAGTCCTGCATCACCAGTTACACCTCGTTTCCCTGTAATACCATCAAAACCAGCGGTGCCTCTATCTCCAGTATTTCCAAATAATCCTTTCTGTCCTGTGGGGAAGGTAGCAGACATTCACTTAAACTAAATGTGAGTCTATAATTGGTCCTTTTTTATTCACTGAAGCTGTTGATGAAAAACAGAGGAGAGCCCACAGCTGTGTGAGGCCTACTTTGTACCTGGCTCTCCTGATAAACCTGTTTCTCCTCTCAATCCGGGAACTCCTGGAAGGTCAATGCGAGGACCGATCTCACCTGTGACAGAATGGAACAATGTCTGGAATATTTGAACGCAAAGACATGATCTATTTCCCTAAAGTTTTAATGTGGATATTGATAATACTGTCTCGTTGTCATTACAGGAATGTTTCTGCATAAGACATGTCCCTTATGATGAAGATAATCTTGTACCTGTAGTTGCCCATTTTACTGAAAATCATATTATATTCAGATTATACACCATATCAGACCATGCACATGTGCAACTATAAGGATGTAATATGTAAATAATATTTATTATTGTTATTAATTATTATTATTTAAATTCAAATTCTTTCTTATATAAATATTTATATAAATGCATTTTTAAAAAATATTTTCTTTTACATTTTTCATGTTCATTTGTGTAGTATGTTCACTTGTGTAGTTTTTCTACCTATCTTATCTTATCTTATCTTATCTTATCTTATCTTATCTTATCTTATCTTATCTTATCTTATCTTATCTTAT
>JAPTGZ010000015.1:15938048-15952760 GCA_029814645.1 Fowleria isostigma | reverse complement strand
ATGAACTGGTGAAATGTCCAGGGTGTACCCCGCCTTCGCCCTTAAGTAGCTGGGATAGGCTCCATGCGACCCCCACATATAATATTTGTAAGGAGATACAATAATCTTTAATTTATAACCCAATAACCAATCTGAACAACAGCCTGCTTCTTTTATTGTGTCTAGACTTAACCTTGCAGCAAAATCAGTAAAACTTAAAGGGGTCATATTTTGCTAAATCCACTTTTATTAGTCTTTCGTACATTTATTTGTGTATATGTGGACTCTAATAGTTCATAAAGTTTGAATATGAACCCTCCAGGTGCTGCAGAGCTATCTTTATATTCATTTTGGCAAAATCAAGTGGACTTCTACAACCCATTTTAAGTCCCTCTTAATTCGTTATGTCTATAATTAGTTACGTCACAGCATTTGCACATATAAGATCAAGACTTCTGATGAATTTCTGTAAGTACGACATAATTGTTTGTCAGCAGCAGCGGTTGTGGTCCATACTGAAAATATGTCCAAATTTGGAGCCAATTGCCTAAAATGTTCATTTGTTGGTTGTATTAACAAACACAAATGGCTAAACAGGAGACGGCAGAGTGTGAAGTGGCTCATTTGCATTTAAAGGGCCAGCGCTTAAAACAACCTTTCTGGTGTTCTTACTCAGAAATCAGGTTGAAGATGGACCTGTGGAGTTGAATTAATGAAGAATTCAGACCCAAGCATTGCATTTATAGTTTATATTGACCACAGGGAAACGTTTTAAAATGTATTATTCCATTTAAAAAAGCAAAATATCCCTCTTTGGTATGAAAATCGAACACGTAGCCTTGTGATAATGGATAAATTTTTGCATATATTTACTCTAAAAAATGACCCATAATTACACCAGACCAAATACTGGACTGAGCAGTCACCAATATTCTCCAGAGACTCCTATATCCAGACCACCTAGCACCACTGCTGGGTAGAATTTATCATAAATCTGACACCAATGTAAAAATAAAGCTAAAGAGGACCAAGTCCCAGTCCCAACACAAAGAAACTGAACGCTATACCAGACTCAGAGTTTCATCTGTGAGCAGTGGGGACACTCAATGAGCCATAGAAGACACTCTTCATTCTGCTGAGAGTTCACTTCCTCTGTAAACATACAGATGAGATGATGTCAAGTGCTGCAGTCTGATAGTTTTGTACCCATATAAGAGTGTAAATGTATTGCTTTACCTTTGTTATAAGAACTGTCAGACAACAATGTACATGATATAAAGCAATGGCTGTGAACTAGGGCTATCCTTCTACTTTGACTTCCTGTTTACAGTAGAAATTTCTGGTGCTGATCACGTTTTATGTCCTCTGAACTACCTTCAGAGGTCTGGGGAATCCACTGTAGCTGTCTGCTCTACTTCAAAATTGCATTCACATGTATAGATGTAAACATAGTTTCCACAAAACCACCCACACCTCATCATAAATTGTATAAATTAAGCTTTGCATTGATGTATCACAGTCAGACCACACAAGCATGCAAAAAGAAAATATGTATAGACCTCAAAAATAGACTCAGCCTGTTTCTAATAAATCCTGATGCTTTTATATTTTGTGTGTTCCATGGTAACATAAAGTAGGATAATGATAGGGTCAGTTCTAAGTACAAAGTCTTTAGGTTCCAGGTTAATATACTGTCAGATTAATGTCTTTCTTAATGAGGAATGTTGTTTTTGTTGCTTCCCTGTTCTTTATGGCTGCACTGGTGTTTCACCTGAATGTCCACTGAGGCTTTTATTACATTGTACAGTAAATGAAACAACACCACTTGGGTCAACAGCACACTTTCTCCTGCTCAGTTTCACTCTCTTTATCTCCCTCCTGCTGGTATGTAAACACTCATTTGACACCTAAATGTCTAAATAATATCTATAAGAATGTTGCTTTTTTGAACATGGATTTCTTGAGTATGTCATTGGAAAAAATTCAGAATTACTTACCCACACTCTACCCACAGCCAAGTTAAAAACATGGTTTGCTGACAGTTGCAGCTGCACACACCAACATGTGGCTGTGTGTGATCTGCATCATGATCATGGATGCTGTCTGTCCATATTTGATGTCGGTCTGCATCCCTGAATGTGATTATGTGCTAATGTATTGTGTGTAATTATATTGTATGTGCTGCTTTTGATTGTTTTGATTATATGTGCTGTCTCTGTATGGTTGTACTGGTGCTTCACTGTTCTCCTTTACCTCTTTTTAATTAACGTGCTGTAATACATTGTTTTTTTTAGGGTGTCTATTGTCATCTGGCCGGGGACTACAGCAGGATACTAGCCATGTTGGCTTAAGCTGTCCTTGTTACTATTATCGATACAGTTGATTAATTGGAATTGTCTACATTATAATAAACTAATACATTAAACTAAACTAAACCTATCAGCATATTGTAATCAGTCAGTCCTATTGAATGTGATCTGTTATTGGACTGGAGGGAATCAATGCTGTAACAGGAGGTTTTGGCTGCTCAGGTGCTTTTGGGTTTTTTTCAGAAACATGATTGATAGTTACTATTATTAATCACTGTTCACATTTACTCAGATGTGACTCTATCCTATAACTCGACTTGGAGGCCACCTTTATACAGTGTTGGGTCATCTATGTTTTGTTTTTTTTTTTACTCAAAGGATAGAGCTGCACATGGATGGTGAGGATTGTCTAATTCTAGTGGGTTTTCACATTATTTTGGCTCCTGCTGCTTTATGGTGAATGCAAGCCAAGAAGCAAAATTGTATTTATTGTTCTAATTTAGAGAAGGAAGTAGAGTGAAACTTCAATGTCTCCAAGGGGCAGTTTGTCTGATTAAAGCTTGACACACACTTTAACTATCAGGCCAGTTTTATATTATAAACACAATGAGTAATGAGGCCCGGTCAGACTGTGTTTAATGGATACTTACAGTCATTACATAAAATGGTGTCGTGTGTACTGTGCAGCGAATCCAGTCTTCAATATTTAGACTGAGGGGTTGCCAATCATTCTGACAAAGTTGCTTTTGAACATGTTTAATTATTGTAATGTCAAAGCCACCTAGAAGACCGACATAAAAAACTGGTTAAACTTTGGCAAGAAAGCAAAAGAAGATTAACTACAACTATGGAGCTTGATAAATGAAAAATAACACTTTTTAGATATGTCCTCACATGAAATTGGTCAGTCACTGTCATTTTTTACACATAAAGATCCAAATGTCTACCAGTGGCCAAAATTATTTACTGATATAAAAAGTTATATCACTGTTGATTCACTAATCATATCAATCCATGTAAATAATTGTTGTAAAGTACAGTTTATCATATCCTCATGGTCATCAGATATGACTCATTCGAACATTCAGAGGCTTCATAGTGAACGTGGAAACACCGTCATCTACAACATTGATTCACCAGTAAAACCCATGGAGTTGGATCAATGACAGTGGACAAAAACACTTGATTTATGTTCATTTAATGAAATATTTTACTGAAAAAATTCCTTTCTCTTAATTTTTCTTTGTTTTTTTTATAATAACCCTCAAATGTAATCTCAGCATGATAATTAAAGTACATAATTGGTAAATTAAGTATTGGAAAATACTTGATTTTCACAAAAAAAAAAAAAATTAAATGGAGAAGATAATATTATGATAAATGGAGACTCACTTAAGAAAGGTTAAATCTAGAGAAAAATCCATTTGGGAATTGTCACAAACATAGCACTGGGCCTTTATGGGTTAAAGGTTAAAAGTTAAGGTAAACTTAACTAACTTTTTGGTTAACTCACTTTTTATCTTTGTAGAGAAATTCAGTTATCTGCATTCTACCACTTCTAATGTAAACAGTCCCTTGCATTTGCACTTTGCTTTAGCACATAGCACACATTAGGAGCAGAAGGCTGCCCTTGAAGGAACCAACTCCAGATCTTCCTCAGTACCATGGACAAGGGCGACGACAGAAAAACTAACTTATATGTATCTAATGTAGGAGGACACCAGAGGAAATCTGGAGACAGCAGGTAAACCCAACACAAATCCATCAAAGTTCTCACACCACAGGTACATTTGAAGGATCCTAACATGTCACATTGGAGAAATAAAGGTGAGGTGATAGTCTGACACTGCACTTTCCATTAATCTTCAACCTTAAGTCCATCTGTTGTATTTTTATAATGTGCTCATCACACCATAGTCTAAAACAGGGGTCTCTAGGACTAAAACTGACCCCCCAAAAAGTCCACTCTGGCCTGTGGGATGAATTTGTGAAGTACAAAAATGACGCTGAAATTATTAACAATCAAAGGTATCAAACTGATTTTAGTTCAGGTTCCACATACACCAATATGACCTAAAGTAAAATAATAGCATAATAACCTATAAATAGTGACAACTCCATTTTTGTAGGTTCTACATTCAACTGAACTAATTTTGCTTTTTTGAAACGAAACTAGTCCAGTTGAACCTCAAAAGACTATTAAAAAGAACAATGACCTGAGCAAATAAGAAACTGAATGAGAAATTGTTCTTATTTTAGTTTTAAACTCCAAATTTTTAACATTATGTGTGCTACCAAATGTTTGTAAAACATTGTTTGTAATACACATCTATAAATAATAAGTTGAGGTAAAATATTGTTAAAATTGCACTTATTCTTCTAATAAATTTCAGTTTTTTCAAGTTATTCACATGTTTTGTGTTAAAGGATATTACTATACTGGTCTGTCCCACTGGAGATCCAGTAAGGCTGAATGTGGCCCCTGGAAGAAAAGAGTTTGACACCCCTGGTCTAAAACGAGGACCAATGGTTAATAAAAACCTTAATCTAATTAGCCCAAACTGACCATATCCCCATAACCTCACATTCAAAATGGCCTCAGGTGAAACTCCTTCATAATGTCCCAACATTCAGGAGTGTGGGTGGTTGATTTGTGTGTTTGTCTGTGGTCAAAGTGAGTCACTGTGGTTTGGTGTTCTCATTTACTACATAAAGAGGGTTTACCACCAGACAAAACCACTTCCTAACACTTCCTTTAATAGTCAGACATCCAAAATCAACAGAGAATCACAGGCACAAGGACAGGATGATGACAAGACTGAAGCACGAGACAAATGTAGACAAAACCAGTGGGAGTCAAATTATAAATACATATGCATGGGGACTGTGCCAGTTTTGGAGAAGGAAAAACTAATAAGCCAGTAACACCCAGAAACCAAGAAAACAGAATAATCATGGGAGGATTTATGGTACTTTAGATCAATCAACAACCTACATAAAACATAGTGGAAACATAAAGCATGAACCCCAGGTGGCTTTTACAAAATCTGTGAAGAAGAAAAGGTAGATATATGGTTAAGGTCAGAAGTTTACTACAGTAAATGCAGTTCTGTACATTTTAATTCCACATATTACGTCTGCCTCAGAGTTATTTTGACAAGGTGAAAATATCCACAACTTTCTAGTACATTCCCGGAGGTCAAAAGTTGGAACTGAACTTAGTTTTATTACATGTAGCTAATGTGCATTTGAACTTCTGACCTAAACTGTGCAGTACTTTTAAAAATTACTGCAGAGTGGCAGGAAATGTGTATAATACAAAGAAAAACACTGATGGAGAAAACACAACGTGCAACCTCTAACTCATAAAATTAGTTAAGTTTTTTTTTTGTTTTTTTTTTTTAGAGAGAGAACACTTAGCTGTTGACCTTCCCCTTGTAAGTTGTTTTGGGGAAAAAGCGTCTGCCAAATGCATAAATGTAAATGTAAATGTAAATGTAAGCTACAAACAAGAAGTAATCTACAGTCATGGCCAAAAGTTTTGAGAATGACACAAGTTTTGTTTTCACAAAATTTGCCGCCTAATTTTAAATTTTTTCTTATTTCCATACATTTCTAAGGTATATTGACAAATAATTACAGGAATTATATTGCTTTCAATTGCTTTTATTGACAAATAAATCACATTTAAGCAAAGAATCATTTTGTGTCATTCATAACACTTTTGGTCATGCCTGTAGATGCTGATGAAAGTGAATCAAATATAACCTCAATCCCCAAAAAAATCAAAAAATGGGAGCAAAAACAAAAGTATTATGTTGATTTTTTTTGTTCAGTGTACAGTCATGGCCAAAAGTTTTGGGAATGACTCAAGTTTTGTTTTCACAAACTTGCAGCCTAATTTCTTTTATAATCTATGTACAATTCTAAGGTACATTGACAAATAGTTAAAAAAATTATATAGGTTTCAATAACTTTTATTGACAAATAAATCACATTCAAGCAAATAATCCTTGTGTGTTATTCACAAACGTTTGTCCATGACTGTACACATGGAAATTAGAAAAAAACAAGGAGTCCAAGATGCCAACACAGCTGTACATTCAACTTTTTTCCATAAGTAAAACATTCAGCGATCCCTGATATTAAAAGCATAAAACATTAAAACTCTGGGACATTTAAAGAAAGCTGAGGCAGTTTCTCCTTTCCATTTAAATTATTTCTTATGAAGCAGCCATTTTCTTGCCTTACTTCTCCCAAACACGCTACAATTATGGTATAATGTTTCTGTGTTGCAGTTGTTTGGACGTTCAGTCATTCACAGATCAGCCTTGATGTCAAATACTGACGGAAACACTCTGAACCTGAGGTGAAAGACATGACATGCTGCTTCTGTGAGATGGTTTCTCGGTTTTCACACATGAAACGACACAGTGGAGCGTAAACAGTGTTTAGGTGAGACCCCACTGAGGGATCAGATGAACAGAGATCATAAAGTATCACGGGTCAGGATGAGCGTTTGATGTGAGAACAGTGGTGAGGTTTAGGTTTAGGTCATCCGTTAGGGACGACAACACACACAAACTAAAGGGAAAGACGGTAAATATAACTGCTCTGATAATGATCATGACACACTTAATGAGTGCGAGAGTCAGTACCTGAACCCCACTACAAGGAAAGTAGTTGCCATAAGTGGATGATGTGTGGGCTGTTTTTCAGAAGTCGATGCTCATCTTTAATAAAGGGTCTGATCTTGGTCTGGAGGAATGTCTGCTCTTCAGTTTAGAGGGTTTTTATTCCAGTCTACAACCGCTATTCTGCTGAAGTGCCTCTTCAAGGAGGAAGCTACTGCCAAAAAACCTTCACAGACATGATAAAACTAACTTAAAGATGCTAAATCTTTGCTACTCTAAATCTCAAATAGTGGAAGGAAAAATAAAATCTTGAGTGGAAATGAGACCTTACTTGGAAGCAAATGTAAGAAACAGCACCAACAACTGTATTTAATCTACACATTCAGGTATGGAAAGTTCCCTACTTCCAAATGTATAATAAATACATTGTGAATGTACATAATGTTTCTCAGAGGGTGCACGTTTCCAGTTTTCCTCAAAAGCTTTATTTGGAACAGTTGGAGAGAGACTTCACCAAATTCAACTCAGGATAGTTGTGCAGTTGTTGAGCACCTTTTGTTCGATTATGTTTTAATGGAGAAGGGTCATGTGGTTTCATGAGTCCAGATTGATCTATTCCAGAGTGATGGGTAGATCAGGGTGAGAAGAGGGGCAGATGAGGTGATTACCCATCATGCGTCGTGTCTACAGTAAAAGCCTGTGAGGGCAGTGTCATGACCTGGGGTTGGTTTAGATGGTCAGGTTTGAGTTCAGCACCATTATGTGCACAAAAAATGATGGAAATAAATGTTGTGACACTGTGTATGCTTGTAGAAACAATTCCACAGTGAATGCGTGCATCAAAGCTAAAGGCTGAAGGTGGGACTTTTTTTTTTTTAAATGTTATTAACCCATAAAGACCCAAACAGCCACCAGTGACCAAAAGTATATACTGATCTAAACTGTTTAATACCTGTTCATCCACGAATCCTATAATACATATAAATAATTGGTGTTAAATGCAATTTGTCATGTTTTTATGATGATCAGATATGACCCATGTGGACGTTCAGAGGTTCCATAGTGAACATGGAAATGCCATCATCTTCTACAACATTGATTCACCAGTAAAACCCATGGAGTTTGATCAATGACAGTGGATGGAGACACTTGTTTTTACATTCAGCTATTGATATTTTTGCTGAAAAAGTCTCTTATTTCTTCAGTTTTCTCTGTTTTGATATAACAATTGAATGAACTCTGAGTTTTCATGAACACCTAAATTAATTTAAGAAAAATACATGGTTTACAGTGAAAATGCTAAATACAGAGGACAATATTATAATAAATGGTAATAAATCATTTAAGGAAGATTAAATAGAGGGCAAAATTAATTTGGAAACAGACGCAAAAGTAGCAGTGGGTCAAGATACAAGTAAAATGTAAGTTCAAAACTACAAAAAGAGATACATTTGGAAGGGCTTTGACTGAAAATGCAATTAAATAAATGCTAAAGACAAAATACAAATGTATATGGAGCAATAAAATGATCCCAACATGAGAATATATCAAGATAATGATAATTATAGGTTCCCTGTGCATTAAAGCACATTAGGCTACAGCTTTCTTTAAGAAAATATAATCAAATTAATAAATAAATAAAGTTGAATTATCTAAGAATTGGAGTTTTATGTGTAATTGTAAAAGTGCTTTCACAAGTTTGGCCCTGTGTATGTGTGTGCATTACTGTGCGTATCAGACCATCCGTCATGGTTATGATTTAAGAAGCTAACAGCTGCCCTTTTTCACGCTAATGATGTACATGTTGAGGAGAAAGTGCAAACTCGTTGAATTAGAAACACCTGGCTGCTTTCAACAAGGCGTACTGAAATGGGTTACTGTATGAGCACGACACATCTGTGATGGAAGCATACTGTGTGATACGGCTTGATTCATATCTGCACAATGTGTCAATGTCAGAGTGGGAGCGATTCTTATGGGTGTGTTTTACACTCCCTTTGCCAGCTGAGAATCATCTCAATACAAGCATGCAAAACCCAGTTAAACAAAACACATGCAAAGTGGAAGATGGTGAAAATATTTGGGAAATTCTGGTCACAGTAGACTTTTTTCTGAGTATTATAAGGATATGATATGATAAAATACAATGGCAGTATTTTTATATTTTAGTTGATAATGCTGGTAGTTTGAAGAGTGCATAGTAATTAGGATTGTTCAGTGAAAGAACATATATTTTTGTCATTTGGAAATATAAACCCCATGGCCCAGATCCAAACATGCAAAGATTACGGATGGGTAGGTGATGACAGAGTTTTAATTAGGAGAAAACTAATACCACAGTGATCAGCTGACATCATCCCTCCGCCAACTGAAATTTTCACAATGAAAACCATCATACATGTCTGAAATCTGTTGACACTTACGTCACAGTAATAAAGACTAAATCAGTTTATATCAATCACTGAAATTTTACCTTATTGTAAACAGACAGAGGTACACGTCTTGTATTTTTTAAGCCTTGTATTATTTTCCTTTTAACTCAATATTTCCAAATTGAGTAGCCTAATATTAACTATCAGCGACTATCACTTCCATCTCCTGCCAATACTGATAAAATGAAAAGACTTTAGGAAACAGCCTATTGGCATACATCTTGATTGGAAAGGGGAAACAATGGTTTAAAACCAAAAATAATCATCTGATTCCTTCAGCTTTGACCCAAAAATCAGCCTGAGACAATTCAACAAATCAGGATGATTATCGATACTGACTGATATGAATATTTTCATCATGATTACGGTTAAACTCAAATGGTGGACAAGGCCTGTGAGGGTTGCCCCTCCCACATATTAATTGAAGCTGCCAGCTGGGGTGGCCTCACATCTCCACCCTGGCCAGTACCGAGAAGAAGGGAGAGCTTCCCTTTTGTTAAATTAAAACATATCAATTTGTTAGATTTGATTTATTAATTATATTTAATTTCCATTAATTATTTACATATTGATTTGATGTTTAAAATCTAACTATGTATTAAGTTTATTTAATTGTTGTCTAGTGTTAATTGATTTAGTTTAGTTTTCCCCTGTGTGTGTTCATGGTCTGATCAGCCAGCTTATAACCCCCTGTGTTTCCTGTGTTTTTTGGTTCTTTTTGTCTTCTGTGCTACGTTGTGTTATGTTGCAGTTAGATTAAGTTTTTTCTGTTAAACCTTTTTGATATGTTGACTTTTTTGGGCCCAATTTGTTATTGTTACAACTATGATTTTTGGCTAAATAAAAGCCGTTAACTTTTAATTTACTCTGTGTTCCTTGCTGACCATCGGTCCCTTACAAGGCCCTACTTCATACCATGTCCATAAAAATAAGGATATTTGTCTAAAGGGTATTTTACTCCACAGTTCTGCCAACACAACCATCATTTTACAAAATATTTATAGTCATACTAGAGTGCAAAAAGAACCACAAACCGGTCAGGCTTTAAACTGTAGAGCATTTATTAATACATACACAGAGGCTTTAACCTGTCATGAAGTTCAGCAGCTTAAGTTGCATGAATTGTTTGTTATATTTGTGCATTTTTAACATTTTTTTTAGAGTTCCCTACGACACCAGTAAATGTTTCCACCTCCCAAATACATCCATGCTTGATCTAGTACAGGTAAAACAGAGACTCCCACTATATCTATAAGACCTATACTGGATGTTTCAGATGCAGATCACACAAAACAATAATAGACGTGTACATGACTGATATATAACCTGTTCATTATCTCCTACATATTACACATTACCTACATTATACAGTTAACTCAATTTTTATATAGTAAAACCACATTTGCATGTAGACAAATAACCCAAACATAAAGAAAAATATCAGTTTTACAAAATCCCCATGAGTGTGGATGGGACATCATTCTGGTGTTGAAAACTTCAACAAAAACAGCAGGAGAATAGAAACGCTTTTATCACAGTCCAACTCTGAGATCATTTCATCAGCGATATTATATTAAAGTGCACATTAAATATGATATAACATCTTCATCTTCCATCTAATATAAGTTGGCTGGATGCCATGTAGTAACACTCATCACCTCCTCACTGTGAAAAAGCTGCAGATTAATGATTTCACCACAACACAGATTGTTTTCAGCGTCTCTGATTCATCTGCGATTCCAGGACAACAAAAGAAGGAATTTAGTTTATAGGACATTTTGGTTCTGTGGAATAAGAAGAAGAAGAAAGAGTCCAAAAAGACCCCTGTGACTGTGAGTGGGATGATATAAACATAAAACCACAAACGTCTGTGTGCGCCTACACTCAGGCTGCAAAGAACTGAAAGGCAGAGCTGTTGAAAAAACATGCTGGTCATTGTTACTGTCTGGTTGTGTGACTCATATCCAACTCGTAGGGGAACGTTCCCATCACAATAAAGTCAGGAAAATCCAGTCTATGATAGAACAAATGTGTCTGACTACTAGACCTGTTTCCAAAATCCCTTTCCTTGTATTTCATTTTTATCATATACCAATTGTTCTCTTTTATTTTGTCTGTTTCTTGTTGTTACCATTCAACCTAAAGGGCTTAAAAAAGTAGGGTAGCATGTCAGAAGAGGGGAGTTTATGTTTTCAGCGCAGCTTTGTCTTCCGGCTATAGTCCAACGTTGAATTGAAGCAAATAATCAGATTTGAACTTTTTCAAACAAACAGAGACACGCAAACGCATACAGAAAACGGAAAGGCAAAACATCAAACATAACCGTGTTTGCGCTGGCGTGGCCTTAATAACCGAGGCATTACTTGATATAACACTAGATGTCCCAAAGGCTTCCATTAAGGTGATAAGGGAAATTCTGGTGCGGGCCATAATGAGTGTCAAAGAGTTTTTTCAACCTCTCTGTGACACGGTTTCTTTACTGCTAATAATACTTCCTGATAGTTTAAGTGCTACAGTGTGCACGCTCATAAAACACTCTCAAGACAAATACATTTACACACGTCAAGTCCAAAGGAAATGGGAAATGAGTGGGTGACGAAGGAGTTACAAAGTCAGGCCAAAGACTTGTGACAAATAAGAGAGATGAAGTATGATCATGGGAACAGCTGTGAGAATTAACGCTGGGAGTGATTTCTCATGTGGAAGTGCAGCAGCTGTAAAAACTAATCCAAACTCCTGAAAAATATCAAGAGATCTTCAGAAAATAAGTGAGAAACATAAGAGGGAAAGTCTTTAGGGAAGTGTTAAATGATTCCACAAAGACAAACTACATGTCAAAATACACTTTATGTACCTGACGCTAAGAGGTGACGCGTCTGATCAGTCAGAAAACTATATGTACTATGTAGATGATGACAGGACTCACCTCACACATGATGACGAGGCTGAAGTGGATCACAGCCCAGTAGAAACACATACTATACATAATGTAAATTTAATGCTAATGTCTGGGTGAATGATTAAAATATCATCCATATATTATTATTAGTGAGATTATTTGTCCAAAACATCATCACAGTACACGTTACAGTTATAGTCATTCAGATGTAGTATACACCAATAATCTTAACCCTTTCATGCATGAATTATGACAATCTTAATCAAGATTTTTTTTCCTGATTGTTTTTATTCGTTTTCAATCATTAAAAAACAATGCAACTGAATTTTTTTATGAACCTATTTTTCATGGAGTTGCAGAAATGTCCACTCAGCTGGACACAGTAAATTTAATTTTAGACGGAAACATGTATTTACTGATATACTGAGTGAAAACTATGAAAAAAAACCTTCTTAATGCTGCTAATCTGATGTTTTCTCATATTTTAATACTTTGATGCTAGTCATTACTCACTTTATAGTGTTTGGTTTTTTTTTTTAAACCTGTGAATTACAATAACAAGCAATTACTTCACAATCAAACAGGTTACTGCAGATCAGGTTTATCAAGAACAGCAAAGGTAAAGTAATGGTATGAATTGCAGTGTATGATATAATACATAAATGTCCAATGCTGATATGGAACTAAAACAACAAAATCCATGAATATACACAAAAACAGTAGTAGAATAACTGTAGTGACAACTATGCATGAAAGAGTTAAGGTGATATGGTGCCCAAACCCATAGCAAATGACACACAGGCGCAAAATGACACATCTACTTTTTCAAATCAACACTTATTAGACCTGCTCACTGGGGTAGTTCAGGATATATGCTGGTGTAAGGAGTATACCTACTTATTTTTCAGTCAGCATTACATATACCCACTTCTAAATCCCCTCAGATGCCTGATGTGCACCATTCAGTAGTATCTACAAGCCAAACTGCCCATTTCCCCCCCAGGTTGGTGAAGCCATTACTTGCCCCACTCTGCCTCTAATTGGCTAGTACTTGCTGCCTTCACTGATTAGATTGGTTACTTTTAGGCATGAGAATTGATGAGCCAATCAGAGGCAGAGTAGAGTTGGCCAAGCCAAGGAAAATATTGCTACCTAGCACTGGGAACTTTTGGAACCTAATTGGACCCCTCAGGTATCAATGCCATCCCAGTTGATTGACAGAGCATGCCATATCTCTTTGAAAGATGTGTAATAATTGGAAATGTGAACAAAAAAAATAGAATAACTGTCGTTCAAGTGAGTGGCACATATCGAGACCCTACTTTCTTGGAATACATAATTCTGATGTAAGTTTTAAGGTGGTTTCCAAATGAGTCACTGTTTTAAACAACTGGAAATATTATAGTAATGAGTATTAGAGTAGTCTTACATGTCACTCTTTCTAAAACAGGGTGCATTTCTGGACTAATTTAAAAAAATAGGCAAAAATCAAGAGTATACTCACTTCTACAGGGGCCACTACACCATTGGGCCTCCTTCCACAATGTTTTCAAGTCAACTTTTGCACAAAAAGAGAAGCCTTTTCATGTAATGTTTTGGAGCAAATAAGTGACACTGTGTCATGCAGTGATACAGGCTATGTTACACACAGCTGACGAAGTAGAAAAGGTAATTGATTTTATAGATTGTGGATTTAAGCTTCTGTTAAGTGTCTTAAATGACTGATATTTCACAAAGCTGAAAGGTAGCTATGGAAACAGCTGATCAGTCCATGTTACATGTTCACAAAGCTGAAGCTGAAAGAAGCCAGGTTTCCATTACCCTCAGAAATTAAAAAAAAAAAAAAATGCACTGGTAATGGAAACACAGAAATGTTGCAAAAACTGTCAAAAATCACAAAAAAGATTTTATGCTCTCATGAGGTGGTTTTTGAAATGTTTTGATATAGAATTTTTGTGCAAAAGTGTAATGGAAACACATTTTGAGCATTTTCATGAGTCATGGACATGATTAGTCCGGCGCCACGAGAGGTTCAATAAAATCATAGTGCATTAAAGTTGGCCGGGTCATTTGGAAATTTTGTATACACAGCTCATTGGTGAATTCTGTACAATTCTATCCTCGAAATCCATTAAGCATGGCTGCTTCCAAAGACACTGCCCCTCTGCGAGAACAATGACATACTGGGGTGGCCATGGCTCAGGATTTAGAGCAGGTCGTCCAATAACTGGAAGGTTGGCGGTTTGATTCCCGCTCTGTCCCAGTCATGTACTGTTGTATCCTTCGGTAAGACACTTCACCCACCTTACCTCCAGTGCAGCTAGTCACACTGGTGTACGGATGTGTATGAATGTTCGGTGGTGGTCGGAGGGGCTGTAGGCACAGATTGGCAGCCATGCTTCCGTCAGTGTGTCCCAGGACAGCTGTGGCTACAAATGTAGTTTATCACCACCAAAGTA
>JAPTGZ010000015.1:15895718-15930984 GCA_029814645.1 Fowleria isostigma | reverse complement strand
TTGTCAATAAGCCACTTTAGGATGATTAAATATAGAGAAAAATTTATTCGGGAGGTGACATAGATGTCACACTGGGTCCTTATGGGTTAAAAGTAATATATAGAGGCAAAGACTTTTCAATAACAGCTATTATAATTACAGAATTTTTATTTAATTGAAGAAAAATGACTTACTGCTGATCAATGTAAAAAACATTGGGAAAAATGGGATGTTTATGCTAATCAAAAAAATCCTTGAACTTGTATAATCTTATATTTCTATGTGCTTATTCTGACTTTTTTTGCATAATTTGTCCTGAACGTGTCTGTTTGTTATTTATCTAAAGGTTGAACCAAGATGCTCTCACTGTTGTGGTCTATTTTTTGTTTGTTTGCTTGCTCTGTGTACTGTAAAATTTGCATAAAAATAAAGTATAACAAAATTGAAGAAAAATTACTCATACAATCAAAGTGTCCAAAAATGTGACATCAAAATTTGTGCTTTTATATCAACTGTATCAACAGCATAACTCTGGGTTCACACCATGAATACACAACCCGGTAAGTGCTCCTGGAATAGTCCAACTATGTGGGGCACTGCAGGGATTGTAAAGAAACTCTGACACATTTAACTCCACCCCGTTTCCTTTTCCTGTTTAGAGAGCTTCTCTGGATAATCTATTTTCTTTTCACACAATTCTGACCTCAGGATGTGTCCCATAAAATCGAAGTTCACTGAGACCACAGATAAACACAGACCATAATCTCCACACGTGTGAAAAAGCAAATTAGGCACAACTGCACATATCCTGTTAATGTGGAGCCACAACTCTTTAAAAGTACCCCCTGATGTACCTTTGAAACAAATACCCTATGGAACTGACTCACTAATACACTGCCCATATCTAGACTTGCAACTCTAAAGTGGTCAAGTGAACATGAAGAGAACATCTAATGCATTTCAGTCAACTGTTCTATGGTATCATCAAAAGGCTTACGCCTGGCGGTGATATGCAGAGAAGACCACACAAACCAAGTGACTTTGTGCATGATGCTCATTTCATGGAGGAGATGAGGGAATAATTTGGTCTCCTCTGTCCACATGTTGTCATCATTCTTTTATGCATCACAGGATTAGCCTCTTCTTTATTGATTAGAACTGTGAACAGTTGATCAGCCATATGAGTTTAAAGTTTAATACATCAGGACTTATTTGGAAAATGGTTTCTTCCATCTTCTACGATTTTCCAAGTCCAGGAGAAAACTACCAGAACAATGATAATATCCACAATTTCTTCCAAAAAAAAGACTAAATACAGTATAAGGATAACCAAGCTGACACTGTTTCTTGCTGCAATGACAAAGAAATGAAAAAGTGCAGCAGTTGAAACCCATCCTATAGAATTTCAACAGTGATCTATACTGAAAGCTTTCAAACACTTTTTAACTCTGATAACTACAATGATCTACAAAACCTTGTAGGGATTGATTCTCTGTTGAAGGGGTGTCTGATATGACGATATTAGATTGTGAAGGATTAGAGTGTATCGATGATCCCATAAAGCAGAGAGTTCATGGAATTGGTCAGGGCATTCCGTACTGTACATACCCCACAATAAGTACAAGCAAACCAGACAACTGTACAAAGTGAAAATGAAACTTAAGACTAATTCTCCTGTTGGTGTGCAGCTCATTTTCCTTTTCCCTACCTTCAGAAACTTTCATTTTAGGGAGCAGGGCCTTTGTCTCAGGGGACATCAAAATGGACATTTCTTTATTAATATTTTGTTCTTTTTTTTAAAATTTCCATGTTTATTAAAAATTACCGTGAAAACCAAGTGCAGTTTGGTTTTTATGTTGCAAGAGGGCACTTAATCAGACATTTTAGTATGTTTATGTTCTTGGCACTTGATGGCAAAATTGCACAAACTATTAAATTTAGAAATGTTCTGGAAGGTTCTTTGGGCTAAATTGTCTGTTTATGTTTTTCTTTGAAGTCTATGTTTTACATAGGGAAAATGTTTGGTTGCACTTTTCAGAAACTTGCAAATTAGTCTCAAAGATGAATGTAAAGAATCATGATAAAATTGAGATCATGATTTATTTATTCAAAATTGTGATATGATATTTTTGCCAAATCGCAAACCCCTAGCCTGTAGGTTAAAGAAGTGCAGGATACTTCCTCTCAGACCATTAAAGTCATAATATACTGAAAAGTAAGGTATGTGTTTGTTTGTTTTTACCTGTGACAAAAATATTATTACTCTGAAAAGTTTAAAATGCCTTAACTCTTATTTGAAAAAAAGTACAAACCACTTAAAGCAAGAATAAAATTGCTAAGAGGAAGAACCATTATAATACCATATAATGGCTCCATACACTTAAACCTATATTAATGGAAACACGGCTGCTTAGTATAATGTTGCACACATACTTTAGAAGGGGGTTTCTGCACCAATGTGGGCAAAGAGCCAAGCTCACCAGGCCTTTCTTACTGTCACAATGGTGAACCGTAGAGACTATGGTTAACAAAAGAAAAAAGCTTTTCCTGAAAAAACAATACCTACGCCAACAATAAGATACACATACTGTACAATCATTTACATTTGAACACACAAACGCTTTTCCACCCACAAAAAACTTTACATGATGAGGAGGTCAGAAAGGTCCGGTTTTGAGAGACAACACCTCAGTGGAAACTTGTTTCTTTTTTTACTAACATTTAAGCCTACACACAGCGGTGACAGGGAAACTCACACATGAGCTCCTCATCCAAGGCTGTGGCTTCCTGCAACACAACACAATGGGTTCTTCCCCTGATTGTTGAAGCCAGGCACTCTCTATATCACAGCCACTATTTTGGCAAGGGATGTGCGGGTCATTTTTCTACCCTTATCATAAGCAGACATCTTCCCATTGCCCCGGACACACGTCTTCCTCCTCCATAAAGCAATCACACTTGAGAGGTCAGTCACGTGTCGGCTTTCCAGTGAGTGACCCCATTGCACATCAAGCATTCACATCTAGATGCAGGTTTATGCTTTCAGGCTCCCACGTGAGTTACACGGCTGTGTAACCAATGTGAGCTGCTTTTCCATCATTTGCATCATTTTCCTATTCTCCTATGGATATTTGAAACATGCTGAGTTTGATTTAGTTTGACTACGTGGTTGCAATGGAATTCTGTGCCAAAAAGTCACATGCAGAAACAACATTCATCACAATCCTCCACTTAGAGATAATTGCTAAAGCAGACGCTGCTGCTATGCTTCCAGGTACTGTAAGAATCCGAGGCCAAAAATCACCCCCTCTAAAGTCACAACTCCCACATCCGCTATCAGCATCATTGCCCCAAACACATCTTGAAATATATTTTCAAACACACGAGAATCAAACCCTCTGAAAGCGTCCTATACGAAACATCCTGTTATCGTTACTGTCTCAAGAGCCTTCCTTCCTTTGCTAGTGGTCACTGATAATGTTTGTGCGCATGGGTTATGTGTGTGTGGGAAAGTGGTTCACATTCAGAGAATCGAGCTTTTGCTCTCAAGAAAGCAGGGAATTCATTTTCCCACTGAGAGCCACCCCACCTCAGTGTTAGATCTAGAGCAGGAAATCCTTACAAAATAGGTTCCACTGATGTACTGTCGAAACATTCCTGAGACTCAGTAATGTGGCATCTCAGAGTAAAAGCTCCTGGAACTCAATATGCTGAAATTGTTACCTCAAATAGTTCTATGTATTTACAACAGTAGACTAAAGCGGAAAGCTGAACATTACAAATTACATCCGATTACTAAAAACTTTGAGAATGGTATTTGTGATTTTCTGTGGGGAATTCCACATGTAAAAGATCACATGCAAACAGATGGTGGGAAACATTTGTAGGACACAGAGGCTGAGGTCTGTTTCAAAGAACTGAAACAGTCCCATGAGTCAAATTTGGATTCAATATTAAACAGAAACATATTGAGATTCATCTTCTGGAAAACATCGTAGAGTGATGAATGACTGGCTACGGCTTTCCACACCTTTTGTAAAGATAAAATCATCTCTTTAACTTAAACATCACCGGCAGCTCATAACTATAGAAAATGACTTATTAATCTGCCACTTCTGTAATCTGAACAGAATGAAATTTATTAAAAAAGGCAGACGGGGCTTCCTCTTCACAGCAGAATTAAAAATGTACTAGTATGTTAACTCATGGGAATCCATGGGTTCTAGAAACAGTAGAGTTGATAAAATGAGGAGCTGACTTTTTTTACAAATCAGTCATAACTTGAGTAAAGTGAACTTGTTGAGTTTGTTGGATAGTGGTGATGACAGCTGGTTATTCGTAGTTACCTCTGCCAAGGAGGTTATGTTTTTGCCGATGTTTGTCTGTCTGTTAGTAATTTTACAAAAAAACTACTGGATGGATTTGGAAGAAATTTTCAGGACATGATAGAAATAAAACAAAGAACAATTAATTAGATTTTGGGAGTGATCCAACATTTTGCTCCCATCCAAATGCGCTAATTTAGTTCAAATAGTGCTAGTTACAGTCTCTCATCTCTCCTCCATGTGGGTGTGGGCGGGGCTACCTACACTTCACTGAGTTGTGTGTGTGTGTGTGCGGAAGGGGGAGGGGCCAGGTACTGGGGCAGTGCGCTCCGTGCAGTCTGTCTGTTTGTTTATCTGTCTGTCTGTTAGCAACTTTACTTTACTTTAAAATATATACAAATAAATGTAGGATTATTACTTTGGTCTGAGTCACAATATCGGGGGAACTATCATTCTTGGCGGAGGTCTGAGCTCTCCGAATGACTTTCTAGTCATCTTACATATTTGTTTAAGGGCCTTGACATCATTACTGTATGACTTCAACACATTCACATTACTTGACATGTGTGCTTAGAGGCCTATAGATCGACAACAAAATGTTGAAAGATTAAAATGCGAATAGCCTTTGAAACAAATGACTTTTTCCCAGAAATTTGATATATAATTTGTTGCTTAAATATAAGAAATGTGAGACTTATAAAGATTTGTTTGTAGAGTTTGTAACATGGCTCCTTATGGAGGAGACGAGGGTGTCTGCGTTAAATTCAGTGAGAAACCACCTGTCAATCAGACTGATCCATAACTGTACATCCTATTGCAAAAATTTTTGAAGGCTTGTGGAGAGTCTTCTGAATGTACTGATGTAAAAAATGTTGAAAAATAGTCCAAACTGAATCAGCACTGATTGTGGAGTTAGCCTAACATGTTAGTGACAGAAAATTTACATTGGAGTGAATGAGAGGGAAATCAGCACTCTGTGCACTTAGAGGCCTGTGCATCAGAAATGAAATGTTTTAAAATTAAAATATGAATAGTTATTGAAATAAGAGAGTTTATCCAACATTTAGAAATATAAATTGTTACTGAAATTGCAAAAATGTGAGAGTTATGAAGAGTTGTTTATAGATTTTCCTTACATAAAAAACAACCCTCTCCACTTTAACTTAGAGTGGGGATGATTTCAGCCAATCATCTGTCAGCATTCTGTTTCCCATGTATTTGTATTTGTAGTTTAGTGTATGAGAAAAACAAAACAAGTAACACCTCAAAAAGTATTGTTCATGTCAATAAGCAGTTTTCACCTGTCTGATTCTTGACTCAAAATACATAAGTACTCCGAAAGGCAAAGGCGAGCTCTGTCCAGTTTTTCAGTTATAAAGCAGACACACATACATGCACATTGAGGCCACTTGGCTTTTATAATATAGATATTTATTTTACAAAAACCAACTCATGTAAGGTGTTTTGTCATTTGATAATTACTTTCAGAGCACAAAGATGGTGTCAGACTAAATTTAGACCCGCTGTTTCCCCATTTCACTGCCTTGCAGCAAAGCTGAACAATAGACAGAGGACTTCAGCCATGTCACAAGCTTTTAATCGAGCCTTGACCAAATTTTATAAAGGACAGACACAAGGGAGCCTTTTCATCGGACCAAGAAAATAACCCTTCTTCTGATTGCCTTGAGTATGATATTAAATACCTTACAGAAAGCAAGAAACATCTGATGTCCTGCACAAGCTGCAACAACAGAAAAGCAAATATACTCACATATTACAAGTCTAGAAACACACACAAACATGGTGCACGCATGGTTTGAGCTTCTAAAAGTGGATTTGATAAAAAGGAAAAATAAAGTGGGCCATGAAAGACAAGTTGTTCTTGAGAGAAGGGGAGAGTAAAATGTGAGAACGTTATTACAGTTTTATGGTTTCTTATCAGGGCCTGCAAAAACCCTCTACTCTGTCTTCTTTATTCTTTGAGGCCAACATGTATGAGACATTTATGTCCAAACCCCGGTGCCAGACTAACATACTGTTGTTCAGACTAGGAGTGTTACAGACTAGTTGACTTTGCTGGTCTGTGTTGATGCTTTAAACTAAATAACGATGACCGTGTGATTATAGCAATAATCACCTGTCAGTCTCACACAGAAAACAAAAGGCTTGAGGGAAAAAGTTGACCAACAGTTTGTAATTCACTACCAAAGTGGAAGGAAAGCAGGACACCACTGCATTGCAACCAAACACAACACACATCTACACATTTCTATCATAAACAACCTGCTGCACCAGTGGACTTTTTCCATTTGGCCAAACCCATGCAGCTGTACCCGCACAACAAAACAAAAGAAATAATTTTGTATGTGGCAATCACACAACAACCCACACTGATGCACCAATTACATACAAGCCAGCGTCAAAAATCCAAAACTGTGACTGAGCAGGACTGCGTCAATGAGGAGTGATCATTATTTTCCTCCCAAAGTATCAGTAGTTCTTCTTTCACACTTAAATTCATCAGTTGAGTTCTGTGGTTGAGTTCACTTCACTGGAAATACTTTTGAGTATGGTTTGAACCACTTATGTCAGGCTGTCCCACAGGGAACAAGAGAAAACGAAGCTTTCAACAGAAAGTTTGTCTCACAAACTAATAAAAAAGTCAACTTGAAAAAGTTGGACAATATGAAAAGCTGGGACAGCAATACCAGCTCAGTAAAAAAGAAATTGCAGCAGGAGTATACACTGCCTAGGACAAGGATATTTAATTGGATTGCTTTTAGATTTGATTCATTATGATTTTGCAATGGTCATCATGACACGTGACTACATTTTTTTCCGTTGAGAATTGGACTACTTATTTAAAAAAATATCTTGCATTTTTGATAAAATTCTCACTGGGGTTTAGATCTGGACTCTGTGGAGGCCAATCCATATGTGAAAGTGACGTCTCAGAATCTGATCCTGATGAATTCTTGTATTATCATCTTAGAATATGTCTGTATCACCAGGGAAGAAAATTAATCCACTGATAATCAGACCTGATCATTCAGTATATTCAGGTTCAGATGATCCAGACTGATAAGGTTGTGAACCTAGACCTGAGCAAGTCAAGTGACCCCAGATCATAACACTGCCCCCATAGGCTTGTACTACAGGCATGATGGGTAATCACTTCATCCTTCTCTCCTCTAACTTTGTGTCCATCACTCTGGAATAGGGTCAGTCTGGACTCATCAGACCACATGACCATTTCTACTAAAACACAGTCCAGTCTTTATGTTCTTTATCAAACTGATGGTTGTTAATAAAATGAGGAGATACTCACTGCATCAATTAAATATGTAACATTTTAATCACTCTAGTAAACCTGTATAGTTAGTCAAATCCATGTGGAACTCTATTTTTACAGGTATACATGCATGTATACAAACCCGTCAAATGTAATGTACATGGATATGTGATCACAGCAGGACACAGATATGAAGGGCAGGTGAAGTTCTTCATTGAGCTCACAATACTACAATCTGGTGGGATTTCACATGTGAAAAATAAAACAAAGAAATCTGACTCTATTATTTAACTATGGAATATAAACACACCACATTTATGTTGGATCTTTGGAAGGTGAACTTGAAAAAGTGATTGGATCTCATTAACAAAACAGTATCATTTAGCAGACTCTTCAGACTTGCAATATATACATAACTGATATCACACCTATGTTACTCTTAAATGCGTTATTACCAGTAAAATTAATGTTTGCAGAAAGTGTGTAAACTCACTACCAATTCTCTGTTTGTCATTCCTTCCTAACGTCTTGGAGTTTATGTTTAATAATATCGAACTTAAAATCTCCAGACACTGAAGGGTTAGTTGTTTTGGAGCAGTTTGCAGGTCTTTGTTCTATGTAGTTTTCATTATGGATCACTCTGTGCTCAAATGTGGATTAAAGCCCGAAATTCTACAGCCATCCCTGCAGCTCAGATACATGCAGGTGTAAAACTCTATGACTGTGTTGGCTCCACTGTATCATTTAGCAAAGTCTTATGTGAATAGTTCTTTATAATGGAGCAGATTGTGTACACAAATCCACAATTTATGGCTCTTCAGTGGCGCAGTCCATTGTTTGTGAGTTTAGGCTTAAAGGCTGTAGGATTTCCCTTCTGAGAAACAAGAATATTTGTGAAAATCTCCAAAGCAATCCATCCAAAATTTGACAGTTAGTCTGAACCAATGACAAACCAACTCAATAGAACACCAAAACACCTGTATCATTAAAAATATGTGTGTGAGAGTTTAGCCAACCACATCTTAATATACCATGAGAAAACTGTAGCCAAAGTTTTATCATCCTGCCTCAGGGGACATGACCCCACCCCTCCTCAGATCCTGCCAACCAGAGCACAATCCAATATAACACCATATGTTTTCCCAATTTTCATTTATTTGTTTTACAACAGCAAAGCAATTTGATGTCCTAATTCCAAGCAGTAAACTTGCAACATGAGTCACTCCTAGAGAAACTGTTTTCAGTTTTGCTGCTATTTACCAGCATGCAAAGCCAAGAAACCCTCCTACTGAAGAAACTCCCCATAGCAGACCCTCCCACTGTCAGCGCCCAGAAGAAACTCCGAGGCGCACAAACACAAACTAAACCTGCAAACACAACTGATGGTTGATTTTGCTCTAATTGTAAACAGACTGTAGTGTGAAAGTGAAAGCCTGTGAGTAGAAATGAGGAACAGGTGGACTTACTGCGTGCGCTCCGGTGATGAGGATGGCGATAGAGACGCACAAGAGCAGCAGCCTGTAGTGAATCAAAGTGACATCCATCATCAATACAGTTCACTTATTGATCCATAAACCCTGTGGAGGTACTCTGTTATGACATCTGCTCATACCTTAGACTCTTCAGTACAGTGGTGTGTTGTTGTCCCTGCATGGTCCCACTCACACGGACCTTCAGCTTCATTCCCACGCCGCTGGTTTAGTTGTAGGAACACTTTTAAAGCATGACTGTCCGACCTGATGCAAACCAACACTCTCAAAGTGAACAATCACTGGATAAACATAAATGCGCACACTTAACGTGCCTGATCAGTCTGCATTAACTATCATTTAGTCTGTTTCTGACATAAAATTGAACATTTATGCTCTATTTTTCATCATTTGGATAAAACGCGTTACTTACGGTCACCCCAGGCTTGTGCGCGGTGGTTGGATGAAGTAATGGACGCACCACAGGGACAGAGATGCGTGCTCCCGCTGCCGAAGTTTTTTTTTTTTTTGACAGGTACACACAAAACCTCTTCAAATATTCATACAAATACACCAAAGTCTGTGGAGTAGTCCCTCTCCTTACCGAGAAAAGTCAAAGTGTTTGTAACTGCAAGATTGCGTCCTTTAGCACGGGCGAGGGTGGTCTTTTTGGGAGGTGGGGGGTGTGGTGCAACAGAAACAAGACCAAGTTGCATTGATCAGAACCTCACATCGTCTCGGACAAAGATGCAGCCGACGGTGCTGCCCGAGCTCTGCCGATAAGTCGAGAATTACCTGAAGAACTGAGGACAAGCAGCGGTCCACAGGTGGCTGTTTACGCACGCCGTCTCCATTACGCACCGCCACCATGCTGTTACCGTCCGGCACCCTGTTCCTGCTGGCGGCTGTGTGCTCAAATTTGGACCTGACAAAGGCTGAGGTAGGTGCTTGAAGGATATGCCATGATTTTTGGTTAGAATGACGGGTGTTGTGCGTAAAAGTTTGCGAATGATTCATATAATGTGCTTGGGATTCTATGACAGAGGCTGAAGGTTGTTCCAGACTTTCCAAATGTGCTTATGTGCTTTTTGTAGTTCAACTTATTACTTGGGTTTGATGTTTATTAATGTTTTTTTGTATTTTATTTCATATGATCAGTAATTTTCTTGTGGCTCAGGACAGTTATTTTCTTTTGGCTATGTAGATCCAAACATTGTGGTGGATCTGCTCCCAGCCCAGCCTCCTCCACTTCTGCTTCAGAGGAGCAGAGGGAGAGGGTGGGGCAGAAGGGTGTACAGTAGCAGGAGTTAGACAGAGAGAGAGACAGAGAGAGAGAGGAGGAGGGTAATAGAGAAAACTGTACAGAGATGTGCATTGAGCAACCTTTAATTGTGTGGTGATACTCCGCCTGCTTCAACTGCTATGAGTCACATTTACATTACAAATACATAAAAAGGAAATATCAGTGGCATGTGATGTGGATATGAACACAAAAGGGTGTGAGCATTATCAGGATGGGATGTACACTATAACACAGGTGTCAAACATGTGGCCCGGGGGCCAAAACTGGTCCGCCAAAGGGTCCAATCCGGATGAGTTGGTGAAATAAAAAATTTAAATTAAAGATATGAACAATCAAGGATGTTAAAATAATTTTGGGTCAACTTAATCTAAAGTTGGTCAGAACAGTAAAATGCTAGCATAGTAACATAAATAATAAAAAACGTGAATTTTTGTCTTTGTTTTAGTGTGAAAAAAGTTAAGTTACACAAAAATATTTACATTTACAAACTAGACATTTACAAAAAAAATGTGAATGACCTGAAATGTTTTAAGGAAAGTATGTGGAATTTTACCAATCTTCTGCCTGTTTCTAAATATTTTGCGTATTTGTAGATCCACTGTGAGCTGTAAGTTGAGATGCACATGTATAAATGATAAACTAAGGTGTAATATCGTTAAAATTTCAGTTATTTTTCTTAAAAATTTTCTGGTTCATATTTGTTAATGTTCAAGTACAGTTGATAGATGTAAACATTTTCATTACAGAGTTTGATTTTTACCGCTCAAAAACATAGAGAAAACTTTGGAGTTGACATTATTTATAAGTTCTTATCCTATGCTTTATGTGATTTTACTGTTCTGTCCCATGTTAAAGCATAATAGGCTGTATGTGGCCCTGGGAACTAGAATGAGTTTGACACCCATGCTCTATAAGAACATAGGTGTTCACAAACTTGGAATAGTTTTGTTTATTTATTTAGTTTAGTTTATTTTATTTCATTTTGAGCTCATGTACTCCATGTACAGTGGCAATTTCATATACATGTACAATAATCAATACTGTTCATATACATCCATATACATGTGTACACAGACGTACATGGAAAGATTGCGCATATACAAAAAAACAAGTAGACTTATTGAACATAAATTTTTATTTTTTGGAGTTTTAATAATCATTCTTAAACATTAAATCTAAATACAAACAATACAAAGATGCATTCAGTTGACACATTTATAGATCAGAACAATGAAAACAAAGACAAAAACAAAAGACAAACAAAAAGAAAATAATGTTCCAACAACACTCAATGGTCTGCTAACATTACATTTAAAATAATGATATAATATCATTAATTTGATTGATTTATTGTTTTTCTTTTTCAAATTTTCAATGTCCTTCCAACAGGTTTTGACATCTGTTATTCTGAATTTGGAGAAGGAGGATATATTTTTTTTGCCAAAATATTTCACTAAAATAGATTAGATTAATTACATATTTTAAAGTGGCCAAAAAATTTGAATTGATGAGTATAAAAAGAATAAATTTTTTTTAATCATTTGGGAAATATGTTTTTGTAAATGGAACCAAAAGGAAGTTAAATGAAAAAAAAAATCAACAAACGAGTTCAATGGTTTCATCCTCAAAGCCACAGGACGTACAAATGTTACTCATATTAGGAGAAAAATACAGATATTTGCATTGAAAGCGTAATAACTGTGTACAACTTTGAATAATCCATCTTTGATTTTGTTCACACGTTTTGTTTTCAAACACATTCCTGTTTTTATTTCTATTTATACACATCAATAATCATCTTTGACCCAGCACAGTGATTACATACTGAGTCCCAGTCACACTTCATCTATCAAGAATAACTCACTTTGTCTTAATCATATCATGAGAAGAGGTACAAATATTTGATTCCAACTTTATGGACAACAAAGTACTTTTATTCATGCACTGACCAAAATAAAAAGTTCCCATCTGGAACTAAGCAAAAAGGTACATAAGTTTGCGAGGGGACTAATCAGGCTGAAGTTGTGGAAGAGTGGTTCAAGGAGGATGACATGTCATCATCAGACATGGATGGACACAGAGTCCAAACCTGAACCTCATTGTAAATCTTTGGGTTGTGCTGGAGAAGATTTTTACAAAGCATTTGGATTCTCCCATCATTAATACAAGATGTTGGCAAAAAATAAATCCAGCTTGATGGAAATAAATGTTGTAACATTTATTGTGGAGTTGCATAAGCATTGCAAGGCATAAACAATACCAGAGTGAATAATGTCCAATTTAATCTAAGCTAAAGGCGATCAAGTGAAACGTTTTGTGTGGTGTGACTTTTTTGTTAGACCATTTATGAACATTTTATACACCTTTACATTCTACTCCACAACATCTCAGAGGCAAATGTACTTTCTCTTCCATTACATTTGTCTGGGCTGTAGTTACTTTTCAGATTACAATTGCAATCCATCAGAAACCATGTATTTCCAAATGCACTGATTTGAAATGTCTGTAATAAATGGAAGGGTGATATTTGCCTCCATGGCTACTTCTTCAAGTAAATAAAAAAAAAAAACCAAAAAAACTTGAAATGATGGAAAATACATAATCTCGAAGCTGAAACCAGGACTAAAATGAACTAGTTAAAATGGGCAAAATACAGCATCACATTATCCCATAAGGACCCTGTGTGTCATTTGTTTCAGTTAACAAATTAATTTCCCTCTGTATTTAACCATGCTTGAGTAATTTATCATAATATTGTCTTCCACATTTTGTGTCTTTTTTTTCTGTGAAAGTCAGGTATTTTCCTACACTTTATTTACTAATCATGCAGATGGTCATAAAAGCTCAGAAGAACATTGAGGCTTATTTGATCAAAAATAGAGAAAACTGAAGAAAACTGACTTTTTCAGCAAAGATATCAATACCTGAACACAAACCAAGTGTGTCCATTTACTGTCATTGATCCAACTCCATTGGTTTTAATAGTGAATAAATGTTGTAGAAGATGACGGTGTTTTCTTAGTTCACTCTAGAGCCTCTGAATGTCCAAATGGGTCATGTCTGATGACCATGAAAAGATGCCAAACTGCATTTTACACCAATTACTTACATGTATCAATAGAATTAGTTAACCAGCAGTTATTACACATTTTTTATCAGTAGATAATTTTGGTAGATGATGGATGTTTGGGTCTTTATGGGTTAATTGCACAGTAGAATTAATCTGAAAACATGACAAATAATTGTAAAACACTTACAGGGACCATTGTATTGTGCAGTGATTAGTTTAATTTTCATATTTAAGTGGATTTTGTTGATAATCACATAATTTGACTTAAAAAATTATTTAGAATGTCCATGTTTTACTTATGGCAATGAGTATTTTCATTGCTCTTCCACCATTTCTCATCAATCAAACAGGAAACACGTGGCGATTTGAGAACAAACTAATAGTTGCTGTTCCACATGTTTATGGGTGGTTTCTCATCGTACTGCTCAGTCTTAAAGTTTGGGTGGAGGCTTATGTTTCTGACTGTGGAGTGAAATTCCAGGTGATGGAGAAGAAGCACAGATGTACAACATTCACTGTGGTAGATATGGAAAAAAAAAAAAAAAAGGCTGGTAAATATTTAGTATTCTTGCACAACAGAGTGTTGTATGATGTTTCAGAGAAAATTTACACCTCACAAGGGAGCCATGGTGTTATTGTATGGGAGTGTCTCCATTTTCCGGGGTGTTTAAGGGTATATTTCTAGATGTGATGGATTGTGGCTGTGAGCTGTCACCATTAAATACCAACAAAAATGTAATTTTTAAAGCTTGCCGGGCTTATACACCCATCTACTGTTGGTGCTGGTTGATAACGTGGCAGAGTGGCTTTGACATATCCGGCTCCAGATGGGCATTATCTACTTTCTTTTTAGTCATGAATGTAAGTCATCTCCATTTTCAAGGTTTACACAACATCCGGTTAACTAAACGGCTGAAGCAACTTTTATCTATTGCCTGGTAGATTTAGAAACACAAACATGAGGCAGACAAAAGACATCTGGAATAGAACATGAGAGAAGAAGAGAGGAGAGGGGAGGAGAGAGAGTGTTTGTATTTGGCTGGACATCATCCTGTCAATAATCAGATGACACCAAAGAAAGTGGAGTCATTCAATGTTCAGGATTTATTTGCATATTTTCTATCCACTGATGGAGGTTCATAACAGGAAGTTTATAAACATGTCAATTAAACAAGTTTCCTCATCCATTATATCCAATATTAAAAGAAGGATGCACAGATTTTCCATTTAGCAATGCACCACTATATCGTCTGAAGTTTGGTATCGGCTGATGTTTGCTGATATTATCCAATACCGGTATTAGCATGTACAATAAGATATCTTCTCATAGATGGAAGTGGAGGATATTCAACAAGTATAAAAGAAACAGAAAGTAGTAAAAGTCGAAGTGTCATTTTTAACCCATAAGGACCCAGTGTGACATCTGTGTCACTTCCCAAATAAATTTTTCTTGTCACCATTTATTGTAATATTATCTTTAACTTTGTGTTTTTTCCAGTAAAAATCCACCATTTTCCATCATTTAATTTTCTAATCATGTAGATGTTCATAAAGGTTTAGTGTAAAAATGAGGATTATTTTGTCAAAAACAGAGAAAACTGAAGAAAAAGTGACTTTTTTTTAGCAAATCTGTCATAAATTGAACGTAATTCCAGTGTGTTCATCGACTGTTATTGATCCAACTCCATGGGTTTTACTGGTCAATCCATGTTTTAGAAGACGACAGTGTTAGCATGGTAACTACGGAGCCTCTGATCATCCAAATGAGTCATATCTGATGACCATGAACAGATTAATAACTGTATTTTAAACCAATTATATCAGTGTATTAGTGGTTTAACAGGGATTAAACAGTTTGTATCAGTAGATGGTGGATGTTTGGGTCTTTATGGTTAAAAAACGGTTAAATATAGAGAAAATTTAATTTGGAAACTGACACAAAAGTAGTCCTGGGTCTTTATGGGTTAATATTGGTATTGCCATTGGCTTAATATTTTGCAATCATGCATCCCTTCTTTCCTCTTGCATAAACATAAATCTAATTATATACATTTATGAAACACAGTACAGCATCGATCTGATGCACTGATGAATCATTCTATTAAACGGATGCCAGTCACCAAGGCCGATATGGGCTGATAATGATGTTTCACAGATAAAAGGACAACTCCTGCCTTTCTGACAGGCTGTTTTATTCTGTATAGTAATGTCTCATGACAGTTTTCAAAAACAACCTCATGGGGTTCAGAAACTAAGGAGGACAGTGTGAATTTACAGGAAATTAGAAAAAGGTAGACCAATATATCGACTGGCCGATATATTGTTTTTTTCCTATATTGGCCATCAACCTCAATTTTTTTTTTTTTTGAAAGCTGATATTTGATCAGTAGTAAAAATGTTAAATAATTTTTGATCAGGCACCTGTGTGGGTAGCACTTCAATAAATGTTAAAGGAGTACTATGTGTATGTGTATTAATAATTTCATTTATATTGCTGCGTAAAAATCTTAATTATCTGAGAGTTTTATTTGTATTTTACGATCAATGTGCTTTACAAAAAAATCTGCCTCAAAATTCAGCTGTGGATATTGACCTTCAAATGGCCAAATTTTTAAAAATCGGCATTGGCATCATCCGTAAAAAAACCCATATCGGTCAACCTTTACCGAAAAGTTAGAGGTCACACAACATTAATATAACTTACCAAAATAAAAGCTCCTCAAAATGCAAAAATAAGTGTAACCACATACAAGTAATTTTTAAAAATATATGAGCAAATATGGAATGTGAATTGGATGAAATGTAAAACTTATAATTAGACATTGGTTACATATCCATTCATCAGATCTGGTAATTCAACTAATTAATCCTAATCTAATGTGTTTGTTTGCTTATTGTTTTGTGTAATCTGCACCTGCATTACTCTGGTATAGGGAATCAGTGTTTTGTCTGATGCTTAGTCAAGGAACAGTGTTGGTGTGTTTACATTTCATTGTCTTCATATACGCAGGAAGGTGATGTTGGCTGCATACCAGAACCTCCTTCAGAGTCTCCTCCTCTCCTTGTTTAGGCTCCTTCACAATCAGAGAGGGTAAAGTAAGGTCAAAAAGGAAAATAAAGTATAAACATCATTCTTAACTTTGTGATAACCTTAAGTCCGGAGAGGATGATAAACCGTCAGATTGTTATTAGTGAGTTGCCAGCACAATATAATTCATGTATCAGTAGGGACACAGATAGTAGCAAGTATACTCACAAAAGTAACATTTATTTTTAAGAAAGTAAAAATTTGGAACCAGTAACATGCAAATTTTCCCTCACCCTGATTCCAGCTTTTCTTGTTTATCATTCAAACCTTAAAGGGGTCATATTTTGTTAAACCCACTTTTTTTTTTTAGCCTTTGGTTCATTTATTTGTGTATTTGTGGACCTTAATAGTTAAGAAAGTTTGAGTTTAACCCATAAAGACCCAGCACTACTTTTGTGTCAGTTTCCAAATTAAATTTTCTCTATATTTAATCTTTTTTTAACTCATAAAAAAAAAAAAAACAACAACATCCACCATCTACCAAAAGCATTAACCATAAACTGTTTAATCCTTGTTGATCCACTAATACAAGTAAATACATGGTGTAAAATACAGTTATTCATCTCTTTATGGTCATCACTTATGACCCATTTGAACATTCAGAGGCTCCATAGTTACCGTGGAAACACTGTCATCCTCTACAACAATGATTCAACAGTAAAACCCATGGAGTTGGATCAATGACAGTGGATGGACACACTGGGTTTATGTTTAATTAATTATAGATTTGCTGAAAAAAAAGTCACTTTTTCTTCAGTTTTTTTAATAACCCTCAATTTTACCCAAACTTTTAGGAACATCTACATGATTAGCAAATTACATGTTGGAAAATACCTGATTTATACTGAAAAAAAAGACAGAATATAGAAGATAATATTAAAATAATTGGCAATAAACCACTTTACAATGATTAAATATAGAGGAAAAAATGATTCGGGAGTTGACACAGACGTCACACTGGGTCCTTATGGGTTAATTATAAAAAAAAGTAAAATTTCACCAAAAATATTTTCATATACAGACTGGCCTTTTACAAAAAAATGTGAATAATCTGAAATATTGTAAGAGAAGTATGTATAATTTTACCAATATTCTGCCTGTTAGTAAATGTTTTCTTAATGTGTATATCTGTGAATTTAATGAACATGTGTAAATAAATAAACTAAACATAATATTGTTAAAATTGCACTTATTTTTCATAAGAATTTTCATGAGATTCATATTTGTTCATAATATGTTGAACCCATAAGGACCCAGTGTGACGTCTGTGTCAACTCCCGAATCATTTTTTCCTCTATATTTAATCATTGTAAAGTGGTTTATTGCCAATTATTTTAATATTATCTTCTATATTCTGTCTTTTTTTTCAGTATAAATCAGGTATTTTCCAACATGTAATTTGCTAATCATGTAGATGTTCCTAAAAGTTTGGGTAAAATTGAGGGTTATTAAAAAAACTGAAGAAAAAGTGACTTTTTTTTCAGCAAATCTATAATTAATTAAACATAAACCCAGTGTGTCCATCCACTGTCATTGATCCAACTCCATGGGTTTTACTGTTGAATCATTGTTGTAGAGGATGACAGTGTTTCCACGGTAACTATGGAGCCTCTGAATGTTCAAATGGGTCATAAGTGATGACCATAAAGAGATGAATAACTGTATTTTACACCATGTATTTACTTGTATTAGTGGATCAACAAGGATTAAACAGTTTATGGTTAATGCTTTTGGTAGATGGTGGATGTTGTTGTTTTTTTTTTTTTTATGAGTTAAAAAAAGATTAAATATAGAGAAAATTTAATTTGGAAACTGACACAAAAGTAGTGCTGGGTCTTTATGGGTTAAACTCAAACTTTCTTAACTATTAAGGTCCACAAATACACAAATAAATGAACCAAAGGCTAAAAAAAAAAAGTGGGTTTAACAAAATATGACCCCTTTAAGGTTTGAATGATAAACAAGAAAAGCTGGAATCAGGGTGAGGGAAAATTTGCATGTTACTGGTTCCAAATTTTTACTTTCTTAAAAATAAATGTTACTTTTGTGAGTATACTTGCTACTATCTGTGTCCCTACTGATACATGAATTATATTGTGCTGGCAACTCACTAATAACAATCTGACGGTTTATCATCCTCTCCGGACTTAAGGTTATCACAAAGTTAAGAATGATGTTTATACTTTATTTTCCTTTTTGACCTTACTTTACCCTCTCTGATTGTGAAGGAGCCTAAACAAGGAGAGGAGGAGACTCTGAAGGAGGTTCTGGTATGCAGCCAACATCACCTTCCTGCGTATATGAAGACAATGAAATGTAAACACACCAACACTGTTCCTTGACTAAGCATCAGACAAAACACTGATTCCCTATACCAGAGTAATGCAGGTGCAGATTACACAAAACAATAAGCAAACAAACACATTAGATTAGGATTAATTAGTTGAATTACCAGATCTGATGAATGGATATGTAACCAATGTCTAATTATAAGTTTTACATTTCATCCAATTCACATTCCATATTTGCTCATATATTTTTAAAAATTACTTGTATGTGGTTACACTTATTTTTGCATTTTGAGGAGCTTTTATTTTGGTAAGTTATATTAATGTTGTGTGACCTCTAACTTTTCGGTAAAGGTTGACCGATATGGGTTTTTTTACGGATGATGCCAATGCCGATTTTTAAAAATTTGGCCATTTGAAGGTCAATATCCACAGCTGAATTTTGAGGCAGATTTTTTTGTAAAGCACATTGATCGTAAAATACAAATAAAACTCTCAGATAATTAAGATTTTTACGCAGCAATATAAATGAAATTATTAATACACATACACATAGTACTCCTTTAACATTTATTGAAGTGCTACCCACACAGGTGCCTGATCAAAAATTATTTAACATTTTTACTACTGATCAAATATCAGCTTTCAAAAAAAAAAAAAATTGAGGTTGATGGCCAATATAGGAAAAAAACAATATATCGGCCAGTCGATATATTGGTCTACCTTTTTCTAATTTCCTGTAAATTCACACTGTCCTCCTTAGTTTCTGAACCCCATGAGGTTGTTTTTGAAAACTGTCATGAGACATTACTATACAGAATAAAACAGCCTGTCAGAAAGGCAGGAGTTGTCCTTTTATCTGTGAAACATCATTATCAGCCCATATCGGCCTTGGTGACTGGCATCCGTTTAATAGAATGATTCATCAGTGCATCAGATCGATGCTGTACTGTGTTTCATAAATGTATATAATTAGATTTATGTTTATGCAAGAGGAAAGAAGGGATGCATGATTGCAAAATATTAAGCCAATGGCAATACCAATATTAACCCATAAAGACCCAGGACTACTTTTGTGTCAGTTTCCAAATTAAATTTTCTCTATATTTAACCGTTTTTTAACCATAAAGACCCAAACATCCACCATCTACTGATACAAACTGTTTAATCCCTGTTAAACCACTAATACACTGATATAATTGGTTTAAAATACAGTTATTAATCTGTTCATGGTCATCAGATATGACTCATTTGGATGATCAGAGGCTCCGTAGTTACCATGCTAACACTGTCGTCTTCTAAAACATGGATTGACCAGTAAAACCCATGGAGTTGGATCAATAACAGTCGATGAACACACTGGAATTACGTTCAATTTATGACAGATTTGCTAAAAAAAAGTCACTTTTTCTTCAGTTTTCTCTGTTTTTGACAAAATAATCCTCATTTTTACACTAAACCTTTATGAACATCTACATGATTAGAAAATTAAATGATGGAAAATGGTGGATTTTTACTGGAAAAAACACAAAGTTAAAGATAATATTACAATAAATGGTGACAAGAAAAATTTATTTGGGAAGTGACACAGATGTCACACTGGGTCCTTATGGGTTAAAAATGACACTTCGACTTTTACTACTTTCTGTTTCTTTTATACTTGTTGAATATCCTCCACTTCCATCTATGAGAAGATATCTTATTGTACATGCTAATACCGGTATTGGATAATATCAGCAAACATCAGCCGATACCAAACTTCAGACGATATAGTGGTGCATTGCTAAATGGAAAATCTGTGCATCCTTCTTTTAATATTGGATATAATGGATGAGGAAACTTGTTTAATTGACATGTTTATAAACTTCCTGTTATGAACCTCCATCAGTGGATAGAAAATATGCAAATAAATCCTGAACATTGAATGACTCCACTTTCTTTGGTGTCATCTGATTATTGACAGGATGATGTCCAGCCAAATACAAACACTCTCTCTCCTCCCCTCTCCTCTCTTCTTCTCTCATGTTCTATTCCAGATGTCTTTTGTCTGCCTCATGTTTGTGTTTCTAAATCTACCAGGCAATAGATAAAAGTTGCTTCAGCCGTTTAGTTAACCGGATGTTGTGTAAACCTTGAAAATGGAGATGACTTACATTCATGACTAAAAAGAAAGTAGATAATGCCCATCTGGAGCCGGATATGTCAAAGCCACTCTGCCACGTTATCAACCAGCACCAACAGTAGATGGGTGTATAAGCCCGGCAAGCTTTAAAAATTACATTTTTGTTGGTATTTAATGGTGACAGCTCACAGCCACAATCCATCACATCTAGAAATATACCCTTAAACACCCCGGAAAATGGAGACACTCCCATACAATAACACCATGGCTCCCTTGTGAGGTGTAAATTTTCTCTGAAACATCATACAACACTCTGTTGTGCAAGAATACTAAATATTTACCAGCCTTTTTTTTTTTTTTTTCCATATCTACCACAGTGAATGTTGTACATCTGTGCTTCTTCTCCATCACCTGGAATTTCACTCCACAGTCAGAAACATAAGCCTCCACCCAAACTTTAAGACTGAGCAGTACGATGAGAAACCACCCATAAACATGTGGAACAGCAACTATTAGTTTGTTCTCAAATCGCCACGTGTTTCCTGTTTGATTGATGAGAAATGGTGGAAGAGCAATGAAAATACTCATTGCCATAAGTAAAACATGGACATTCTAAATAATTTTTTAAGTCAAATTATGTGATTATCAACAAAATCCACTTAAATATGAAAATTAAACTAATCACTGCACAATACAATGGTCCCTGTAAGTGTTTTACAATTATTTGTCATGTTTTCAGATTAATTCTACTGTGCAATTAACCCATAAAGACCCAAACATCCATCATCTACCAAAATTATCTACTGATAAAAAATGTGTAATAACTGCTGGTTAACTAATTCTATTGATACATGTAAGTAATTGGTGTAAAATGCAGTTTGGCATCTTTTCATGGTCATCAGACATGACCCATTTGGACATTCAGAGGCTCTAGAGTGAACTAAGAAAACACCGTCATCTTCTACAACATTTATTCACTATTAAAACCAATGGAGTTGGATCAATGACAGTAAATGGACACACTTGGTTTGTGTTCAGGTATTGATATCTTTGCTGAAAAAGTCAGTTTTCTTCAGTTTTCTCTATTTTTGATCAAATAAGCCTCAATGTTCTTCTGAGCTTTTATGACCATCTGCATGATTAGTAAATAAAGTGTAGGAAAATACCTGACTTTCACAGAAAAAAAAGACACAAAATGTGGAAGACAATATTATGATAAATTACTCAAGCATGGTTAAATACAGAGGGAAATTAATTTGTTAACTGAAACAAATGACACACAGGGTCCTTATGGGATAATGTGATGCTGTATTTTGCCCATTTTAACTAGTTCATTTTAGTCCTGGTTTCAGCTTCGAGATTATGTATTTTCCATCATTTCAAGTTTTTTTGGTTTTTTTTTTTTATTTACTTGAAGAAGTAGCCATGGAGGCAAATATCACCCTTCCATTTATTACAGACATTTCAAATCAGTGCATTTGGAAATACATGGTTTCTGATGGATTGCAATTGTAATCTGAAAAGTAACTACAGCCCAGACAAATGTAATGGAAGAGAAAGTACATTTGCCTCTGAGATGTTGTGGAGTAGAATGTAAAGGTGTATAAAATGTTCATAAATGGTCTAACAAAAAAGTCACACCACACAAAACGTTTCACTTGATCGCCTTTAGCTTAGATTAAATTGGACATTATTCACTCTGGTATTGTTTATGCCTTGCAATGCTTATGCAACTCCACAATAAATGTTACAACATTTATTTCCATCAAGCTGGATTTATTTTTTGCCAACATCTTGTATTAATGATGGGAGAATCCAAATGCTTTGTAAAAATCTTCTCCAGCACAACCCAAAGATTTACAATGAGGTTCAGGTTTGGACTCTGTGTCCATCCATGTCTGATGATGACATGTCATCCTCCTTGAACCACTCTTCCACAACTTCAGCCTGATTAGTCCCCTCGCAAACTTATGTACCTTTTTGCTTAGTTCCAGATGGGAACTTTTTATTTTGGTCAGTGCATGAATAAAAGTACTTTGTTGTCCATAAAGTTGGAATCAAATATTTGTACCTCTTCTCATGATATGATTAAGACAAAGTGAGTTATTCTTGATAGATGAAGTGTGACTGGGACTCAGTATGTAATCACTGTGCTGGGTCAAAGATGATTATTGATGTGTATAAATAGAAATAAAAACAGGAATGTGTTTGAAAACAAAACGTGTGAACAAAATCAAAGATGGATTATTCAAAGTTGTACACAGTTATTACGCTTTCAATGCAAATATCTGTATTTTTCTCCTAATATGAGTAACATTTGTACGTCCTGTGGCTTTGAGGATGAAACCATTGAACTCGTTTGTTGATTTTTTTTTTCATTTAACTTCCTTTTGGTTCCATTTACAAAAACATATTTCCCAAATGATTAAAAAAAATTTATTCTTTTTATACTCATCAATTCAAATTTTTTGGCCACTTTAAAATATGTAATTAATCTAATCTATTTTAGTGAAATATTTTGGCAAAAAAAATATATCCTCCTTCTCCAAATTCAGAATAACAGATGTCAAAACCTGTTGGAAGGACATTGAAAATTTGAAAAAGAAAAACAATAAATCAATCAAATTAATGATATTATATCATTATTTTAAATGTAATGTTAGCAGACCATTGAGTGTTGTTGGAACATTATTTTCTTTTTGTTTGTCTTTTGTTTTTGTCTTTGTTTTCATTGTTCTGATCTATAAATGTGTCAACTGAATGCATCTTTGTATTGTTTGTATTTAGATTTAATGTTTAAGAATGATTATTAAAACTCCAAAAAATAAAAATTTATGTTCAATAAGTCTACTTGTTTTTTTGTATATGCGCAATCTTTCCATGTACGTCTGTGTACACATGTATATGGATGTATATGAACAGTATTGATTATTGTACATGTATATGAAATTGCCACTGTACATGGAGTACATGAGCTCAAAATGAAATAAAATAAACTAAACTAAATAAATAAACAAAACTATTCCAAGTTTGTGAACACCTATGTTCTTATAGAGCATGGGTGTCAAACTCATTCTAGTTCCCAGGGCCACATACAGCCTATTATGCTTTAACATGGGACAGAACAGTAAAATCACATAAAGCATAGGATAAGAACTTATAAATAATGTCAACTCCAAAGTTTTCTCTATGTTTTTGAGCGGTAAAAATCAAACTCTGTAATGAAAATGTTTACATCTATCAACTGTACTTGAACATTAACAAATATGAACCAGAAAATTTTTAAGAAAAATAACTGAAATTTTAACGATATTACACCTTAGTTTATCATTTATACATGTGCATCTCAACTTACAGCTCACAGTGGATCTACAAATACGCAAAATATTTAGAAACAGGCAGAAGATTGGTAAAATTCCACATACTTTCCTTAAAACATTTCAGGTCATTCACATTTTTTTTGTAAATGTCTAGTTTGTAAATGTAAATATTTTTGTGTAACTTAACTTTTTTCACACTAAAACAAAGACAAAAATTCACGTTTTTTATTATTTATGTTACTATGCTAGCATTTTACTGTTCTGACCAACTTTAGATTAAGTTGACCCAAAATTATTTTAACATCCTTGATTGTTCATATCTTTAATTTAAATTTTTTATTTCACCAACTCATCCGGATTGGACCCTTTGGCGGACCAGTTTTGGCCCCCGGGCCACATGTTTGACACCTGTGTTATAGTGTACATCCCATCCTGATAATGCTCACACCCTTTTGTGTTCATATCCACATCACATGCCACTGATATTTCCTTTTTATGTATTTGTAATGTAAATGTGACTCATAGCAGTTGAAGCAGGCGGAGTATCACCACACAATTAAAGGTTGCTCAATGCACATCTCTGTACAGTTTTCTCTATTACCCTCCTCCTCTCTCTCTCTGTCTCTCTCTCTGTCTAACTCCTGCTACTGTACACCCTTCTGCCCCACCCTCTCCCTCTGCTCCTCTGAAGCAGAAGTGGAGGAGGCTGGGCTGGGAGCAGATCCACCACAATGTTTGGATCTACATAGCCAAAAGAAAATAACTGTCCTGAGCCACAAGAAAATTACTGATCATATGAAATAAAATACAAAAAAACATTAATAAACATCAAACCCAAGTAATAAGTTGAACTACAAAAAGCACATAAGCACATTTGGAAAGTCTGGAACAACCTTCAGCCTCTGTCATAGAATCCCAAGCACATTATATGAATCATTCGCAAACTTTTACGCACAACACCCGTCATTCTAACCAAAAATCATGGCATATCCTTCAAGCACCTACCTCAGCCTTTGTCAGGTCCAAATTTGAGCACACAGCCGCCAGCAGGAACAGGGTGCCGGACGGTAACAGCATGGTGGCGGTGCGTAATGGAGACGGCGTGCGTAAACAGCCACCTGTGGACCGCTGCTTGTCCTCAGTTCTTCAGGTAATTCTCGACTTATCGGCAGAGCTCGGGCAGCACCGTCGGCTGCATCTTTGTCCGAGACGATGTGAGGTTCTGATCAATGCAACTTGGTCTTGTTTCTGTTGCACCACACCCCCCACCTCCCAAAAAGACCACCCTCGCCCGTGCTAAAGGACGCAATCTTGCAGTTACAAACACTTTGACTTTTCTCGGTAAGGAGAGGGACTACTCCACAGACTTTGGTGTATTTGTATGAATATTTGAAGAGGTTTTGTGTGTACCTGTCAAAAAAAAAAAAAACTTCGGCAGCGGGAGCACGCATCTCTGTCCCTGTGGTGCGTCCATTACTTCATCCAACCACCGCGCACAAGCCTGGGGTGACCGTAAGTAACGCGTTTTATCCAAATGATGAAAAATAGAGCATAAATGTTCAATTTTATGTCAGAAACAGACTAAATGATAGTTAATGCAGACTGATCAGGCACGTTAAGTGTGCGCATTTATGTTTATCCAGTGATTGTTCACTTTGAGAGTGTTGGTTTGCATCAGGTCGGACAGTCATGCTTTAAAAGTGTTCCTACAACTAAACCAGCGGCGTGGGAATGAAGCTGAAGGTCCGTGTGAGTGGGACCATGCAGGGACAACAACACACCACTGTACTGAAGAGTCTAAGGTATGAGCAGATGTCATAACAGAGTACCTCCACAGGGTTTATGGATCAATAAGTGAACTGTATTGATGATGGATGTCACTTTGATTCACTACAGGCTGCTGCTCTTGTGCGTCTCTATCGCCATCCTCATCACCGGAGCGCACGCAGTAAGTCCACCTGTTCCTCATTTCTACTCACAGGCTTTCACTTTCACACTACAGTCTGTTTACAATTAGAGCAAAATCAACCATCAGTTGTGTTTGCAGGTTTAGTTTGTGTTTGTGCGCCTCGGAGTTTCTTCTGGGCGCTGACAGTGGGAGGGTCTGCTATGGGGAGTTTCTTCAGTAGGAGGGTTTCTTGGCTTTGCATGCTGGTAAATAGCAGCAAAACTGAAAACAGTTTCTCTAGGAGTGACTCATGTTGCAAGTTTACTGCTTGGAATTAGGACATCAAATTGCTTTGCTGTTGTAAAACAAATAAATGAAAATTGGGAAAACATATGGTGTTATATTGGATTGTGCTCTGGTTGGCAGGATCTGAGGAGGGGTGGGGTCATGTCCCCTGAGGCAGGATGATAAAACTTTGGCTACAGTTTTCTCATGGTATATTAAGATGTGGTTGGCTAAACTCTCACACACATATTTTTAATGATACAGGTGTTTTGGTGTTCTATTGAGTTGGTTTGTCATTGGTTCAGACTAACTGTCAAATTTTGGATGGATTGCTTTGGAGATTTTCACAAATATTCTTGTTTCTCAGAAGGGAAATCCTACAGCCTTTAAGCCTAAACTCACAAACAATGGACTGCGCCACTGAAGAGCCATAAATTGTGGATTTGTGTACACAATCTGCTCCATTATAAAGAACTATTCACATAAGACTTTGCTAAATGATACAGTGGAGCCAACACAGTCATAGAGTTTTACACCTGCATGTATCTGAGCTGCAGGGATGGCTGTAGAATTTCGGGCTTTAATCCACATTTGAGCACAGAGTGATCCATAATGAAAACTACATAGAACAAAGACCTGCAAACTGCTCCAAAACAACTAACCCTTCAGTGTCTGGAGATTTTAAGTTCGATATTATTAAACATAAACTCCAAGACGTTAGGAAGGAATGACAAACAGAGAATTGGTAGTGAGTTTACACACTTTCTGCAAACATTAATTTTACTGGTAATAACGCATTTAAGAGTAACATAGGTGTGATATCAGTTATGTATATATTGCAAGTCTGAAGAGTCTGCTAAATGATACTGTTTTGTTAATGAGATCCAATCACTTTTTCAAGTTCACCTTCCAAAGATCCAACATAAATGTGGTGTGTTTATATTCCATAGTTAAATAATAGAGTCAGATTTCTTTGTTTTATTTTTCACATGTGAAATCCCACCAGATTGTAGTATTGTGAGCTCAATGAAGAACTTCACCTGCCCTTCATATCTGTGTCCTGCTGTGATCACATATCCATGTACATTACATTTGACGGGTTTGTATACATGCATGTATACCTGTAAAAATAGAGTTCCACATGGATTTGACTAACTATACAGGTTTACTAGAGTGATTAAAATGTTACATATTTAATTGATGCAGTGAGTATCTCCTCATTTTATTAACAACCATCAGTTTGATAAAGAACATAAAGACTGGACTGTGTTTTAGTAGAAATGGTCATGTGGTCTGATGAGTCCAGACTGACCCTATTCCAGAGTGATGGACACAAAGTTAGAGGAGAGAAGGATGAAGTGATTACCCATCATGCCTGTAGTACAAGCCTATGGGGGCAGTGTTATGATCTGGGGTCACTTGACTTGCTCAGGTCTAGGTTCACAACCTTATCAGTCTGGATCATCTGAACCTGAATATACTGAATGATCAGGTCTGATTATCAGTGGATTAATTTTCTTCCCTGGTGATACAGACATATTCTAAGATGATAATACAAGAATTCATCAGGATCAGATTCTGAGACGTCACTTTCACATATGGATTGGCCTCCACAGAGTCCAGATCTAAACCCCAGTGAGAATTTTATCAAAAATGCAAGATATTTTTTTAAATAAGTAGTCCAATTCTCAACGGAAAAAAATGTAGTCACGTGTCATGATGACCATTGCAAAATCATAATGAATCAAATCTAAAAGCAATCCAATTAAATATCCTTGTCCTAGGCAGTGTATACTCCTGCTGCAATTTCTTTTTTACTGAGCTGGTATTGCTGTCCCAGCTTTTCATATTGTCCAACTTTTTCAAGTTGACTTTTTTATTAGTTTGTGAGACAAACTTTCTGTTGAAAGCTTCGTTTTCTCTTGTTCCCTGTGGGACAGCCTGACATAAGTGGTTCAAACCATACTCAAAAGTATTTCCAGTGAAGTGAACTCAACCACAGAACTCAACTGATGAATTTAAGTGTGAAAGAAGAACTACTGATACTTTGGGAGGAAAATAATGATCACTCCTCATTGACGCAGTCCTGCTCAGTCACAGTTTTGGATTTTTGACGCTGGCTTGTATGTAATTGGTGCATCAGTGTGGGTTGTTGTGTGATTGCCACATACAAAATTATTTCTTTTGTTTTGTTGTGCGGGTACAGCTGCATGGGTTTGGCCAAATGGAAAAAGTCCACTGGTGCAGCAGGTTGTTTATGATAGAAATGTGTAGATGTGTGTTGTGTTTGGTTGCAATGCAGTGGTGTCCTGCTTTCCTTCCACTTTGGTAGTGAATTACAAACTGTTGGTCAACTTTTTCCCTCAAGCCTTTTGTTTTCTGTGTGAGACTGACAGGTGATTATTGCTATAATCACACGGTCATCGTTATTTAGTTTAAAGCATCAACACAGACCAGCAAAGTCAACTAGTCTGTAACACTCCTAGTCTGAACAACAGTATGTTAGTCTGGCACCGGGGTTTGGACATAAATGTCTCATACATGTTGGCCTCAAAGAATAAAGAAGACAGAGTAGAGGGTTTTTGCAGGCCCTGATAAGAAACCATAAAACTGTAATAACGTTCTCACATTTTACTCTCCCCTTCTCTCAAGAACAACTTGTCTTTCATGGCCCACTTTATTTTTCCTTTTTATCAAATCCACTTTTAGAAGCTCAAACCATGCGTGCACCATGTTTGTGTGTGTTTCTAGACTTGTAATATGTGAGTATATTTGCTTTTCTGTTGTTGCAGCTTGTGCAGGACATCAGATGTTTCTTGCTTTCTGTAAGGTATTTAATATCATACTCAAGGCAATCAGAAGAAGGGTTATTTTCTTGGTCCGATGAAAAGGCTCCCTTGTGTCTGTCCTTTATAAAATTTGGTCAAGGCTCGATTAAAAGCTTGTGACATGGCTGAAGTCCTCTGTCTATTGTTCAGCTTTGCTGCAAGGCAGTGAAATGGGGAAACAGCGGGTCTAAATTTAGTCTGACACCATCTTTGTGCTCTGAAAGTAATTATCAAATGACAAAACACCTTACATGAGTTGGTTTTTGTAAAATAAATATCTATATTATAAAAGCCAAGTGGCCTCAATGTGCATGTATGTGTGTCTGCTTTATAACTGAAAAACTGGACAGAGCTCGCCTTTGCCTTTCGGAGTACTTATGTATTTTGAGTCAAGAATCAGACAGGTGAAAACTGCTTATTGACATGAACAATACTTTTTGAGGTGTTACTTGTTTTGTTTTTCTCATACACTAAACTACAAATACAAATACATGGGAAACAGAATGCTGACAGATGATTGGCTGAAATCATCCCCACTCTAAGTTAAAGTGGAGAGGGTTGTTTTTTATGTAAGGAAAATCTATAAACAACTCTTCATAACTCTCACATTTTTGCAATTTCAGTAACAATTTATATTTCTAAATGTTGGATAAACTCTCTTATTTCAATAACTATTCATATTTTAATTTTAAAACATTTCATTTCTGATGCACAGGCCTCTAAGTGCACAGAGTGCTGATTTCCCTCTCATTCACTCCAATGTAAATTTTCTGTCACTAACATGTTAGGCTAACTCCACAATCAGTGCTGATTCAGTTTGGACTATTTTTCAACATTTTTTACATCAGTACATTCAGAAGACTCTCCACAAGCCTTCAAAAATTTTTGCAATAGGATGTACAGTTATGGATCAGTCTGATTGACAGGTGGTTTCTCACTGAATTTAACGCAGACACCCTCGTCTCCTCCATAAGGAGCCATGTTACAAACTCTACAAACAAATCTTTATAAGTCTCACATTTCTTATATTTAAGCAACAAATTATATATCAAATTTCTGGGAAAAAGTCATTTGTTTCAAAGGCTATTCGCATTTTAATCTTTCAACATTTTGTTGTCGATCTATAGGCCTCTAAGCACACATGTCAAGTAATGTGAATGTGTTGAAGTCATACAGTAATGATGTCAAGGCCCTTAAACAAATATGTAAGATGACTAGAAAGTCATTCGGAGAGCTCAGACCTCCGCCAAGAATGATAGTTCCCCCGATATTGTGACTCAGACCAAAGTAATAATCCTACATTTATTTGTATATATTTTAAAGTAAAGTAAAGTTGCTAACAGACAGACAGATAAACAAACAGACAGACTGCACGGAGCGCACTGCCCCAGTACCTGGCCCCTCCCCCTTCCGCACACACACACACACAACTCAGTGAAGTGTAGGTAGCCCCGCCCACACCCACATGGAGGAGAGATGAGAGACTGTAACTAGCACTATTTGAACTAAATTAGCGCATTTGGATGGGAGCAAAATGTTGGATCACTCCCAAAATCTAATTAATTGTTCTTTGTTTTATTTCTATCATGTCCTGAAAATTTCTTCCAAATCCATCCAGTAGTTTTTTTGTAAAATTACTAACAGACAGACAAACATCGGCAAAAACATAACCTCCTTGGCAGAGGTAACTACGAATAACCAGCTGTCATCACCACTATCCAACAAACTCAACAAGTTCACTTTACTCAAGTTATGACTGATTTGTAAAAAAAGTCAGCTCCTCATTTTATCAACTCTACTGTTTCTAGAACCCATGGATTCCCATGAGTTAACATACTAGTACATTTTTAATTCTGCTGTGAAGAGGAAGCCCCGTCTGCCTTTTTTAATAAATTTCATTCTGTTCAGATTACAGAAGTGGCAGATTAATAAGTCATTTTCTATAGTTATGAGCTGCCGGTGATGTTTAAGTTAAAGAGATGATTTTATCTTTACAAAAGGTGTGGAAAGCCGTAGCCAGTCATTCATCACTCTACGATGTTTTCCAGAAGATGAATCTCAATATGTTTCTGTTTAATATTGAATCCAAATTTGACTCATGGGACTGTTTCAGTTCTTTGAAACAGACCTCAGCCTCTGTGTCCTACAAATGTTTCCCACCATCTGTTTGCATGTGATCTTTTACATGTGGAATTCCCCACAGAAAATCACAAATACCATTCTCAAAGTTTTTAGTAATCGGATGTAATTTGTAATGTTCAGCTTTCCGCTTTAGTCTACTGTTGTAAATACATAGAACTATTTGAGGTAACAATTTCAGCATATTGAGTTCCAGGAGCTTTTACTCTGAGATGCCACATTACTGAGTCTCAGGAATGTTTCGACAGTACATCAGTGGAACCTATTTTGTAAGGATTTCCTGCTCTAGATCTAACACTGAGGTGGGGTGGCTCTCAGTGGGAAAATGAATTCCCTGCTTTCTTGAGAGCAAAAGCTCGATTCTCTGAATGTGAACCACTTTCCCACACACACATAACCCATGCGCACAAACATTATCAGTGACCACTAGCAAAGGAAGGAAGGCTCTTGAGACAGTAACGATAACAGGATGTTTCGTATAGGACGCTTTCAGAGGGTTTGATTCTCGTGTGTTTGAAAATATATTTCAAGATGTGTTTGGGGCAATGATGCTGATAGCGGATGTGGGAGTTGTGACTTTAGAGGGGGTGATTTTTGGCCTCGGATTCTTACAGTACCTGGAAGCATAGCAGCAGCGTCTGCTTTAGCAATTATCTCTAAGTGGAGGATTGTGATGAATGTTGTTTCTGCATGTGACTTTTTGGCACAGAATTCCATTGCAACCACGTAGTCAAACTAAATCAAACTCAGCATGTTTCAAATATCCATAGGAGAATAGGAAAATGATGCAAATGATGGAAAAGCAGCTCACATTGGTTACACAGCCGTGTAACTCACGTGGGAGCCTGAAAGCATAAACCTGCATCTAGATGTGAATGCTTGATGTGCAATGGGGTCACTCACTGGAAAGCCGACACGTGACTGACCTCTCAAGTGTGATTGCTTTATGGAGGAGGAAGACGTGTGTCCGGGGCAATGGGAAGATGTCTGCTTATGATAAGGGTAGAAAAATGACCCGCACATCCCTTGCCAAAATAGTGGCTGTGATATAGAGAGTGCCTGGCTTCAACAATCAGGGGAAGAACCCATTGTGTTGTGTTGCAGGAAGCCACAGCCTTGGATGAGGAGCTCATGTGTGAGTTTCCCTGTCACCGCTGTGTGTAGGCTTAAATGTTAGTAAAAAAAGAAACAAGTTTCCACTGAGGTGTTGTCTCTCAAAACCGGACCTTTCTGACCTCCTCATCATGTAAAGTTTTTTGTGGGTGGAAAAGCGTTTGTGTGTTCAAATGTAAATGATTGTACAGTATGTGTATCTTATTGTTGGCGTAGGTATTGTTTTTTCAGGAAAAGCTTTTTTCTTTTGTTAACCATAGTCTCTACGGTTCACCATTGTGACAGTAAGAAAGGCCTGGTGAGCTTGGCTCTTTGCCCACATTGGTGCAGAAACCCCCTTCTAAAGTATGTGTGCAACATTATACTAAGCAGCCGTGTTTCCATTAATATAGGTTTAAGTGTATGGAGCCATTATATGGTATTATAATGGTTCTTCCTCTTAGCAATTTTATTCTTGCTTTAAGTGGTTTGTACTTTTTTTCAAATAAGAGTTAAGGCATTTTAAACTTTTCAGAGTAATAATATTTTTGTCACAGGTAAAAACAAACAAACACATACCTTACTTTTCAGTATATTATGACTTTAATGGTCTGAGAGGAAGTATCCTGCACTTCTTTAACCTACAGGCTAGGGGTTTGCGATTTGGCAAAAATATCATATCACAATTTTGAATAAATAAATCATGATCTCAATTTTATCATGATTCTTTACATTCATCTTTGAGACTAATTTGCAAGTTTCTGAAAAGTGCAACCAAACATTTTCCCTATGTAAAACATAGACTTCAAAGAAAAACATAAACAGACAATTTAGCCCAAAGAACCTTCCAGAACATTTCTAAATTTAATAGTTTGTGCAATTTTGCCATCAAGTGCCAAGAACATAAACATACTAAAATGTCTGATTAAGTGCCCTCTTGCAACATAAAAACCAAACTGCACTTGGTTTTCACGGTAATTTTTAATAAACATGGAAATTTTAAAAAAAAGAACAAAATATTAATAAAGAAATGTCCATTTTGATGTCCCCTGAGACAAAGGCCCTGCTCCCTAAAATGAAAGTTTCTGAAGGTAGGGAAAAGGAAAATGAGCTGCACACCAACAGGAGAATTAGTCTTAAGTTTCATTTTCACTTTGTACAGTTGTCTGGTTTGCTTGTACTTATTGTGGGGTATGTACAGTACGGAATGCCCTGACCAATTCCATGAACTCTCTGCTTTATGGGATCATCGATACACTCTAATCCTTCACAATCTAATATCGTCATATCAGACACCCCTTCAACAGAGAATCAATCCCTACAAGGTTTTGTAGATCATTGTAGTTATCAGAGTTAAAAAGTGTTTGAAAGCTTTCAGTATAGATCACTGTTGAAATTCTATAGGATGGGTTTCAACTGCTGCACTTTTTCATTTCTTTGTCATTGCAGCAAGAAACAGTGTCAGCTTGGTTATCCTTATACTGTATTTAGTCTTTTTTTTGGAAGAAATTGTGGATATTATCATTGTTCTGGTAGTTTTCTCCTGGACTTGGAAAATCGTAGAAGATGGAAGAAACCATTTTCCAAATAAGTCCTGATGTATTAAACTTTAAACTCATATGGCTGATCAACTGTTCACAGTTCTAATCAATAAAGAAGAGGCTAATCCTGTGATGCATAAAAGAATGATGACAACATGTGGACAGAGGAGACCAAATTATTCCCTCATCTCCTCCATGAAATGAGCATCATGCACAAAGTCACTTGGTTTGTGTGGTCTTCTCTGCATATCACCGCCAGGCGTAAGCCTTTTGATGATACCATAGAACAGTTGACTGAAATGCATTAGATGTTCTCTTCATGTTCACTTGACCACTTTAGAGTTGCAAGTCTAGATATGGGCAGTGTATTAGTGAGTCAGTTCCATAGGGTATTTGTTTCAAAGGTACATCAGGGGGTACTTTTAAAGAGTTGTGGCTCCACATTAACAGGATATGTGCAGTTGTGCCTAATTTGCTTTTTCACACGTGTGGAGATTATGGTCTGTGTTTATCTGTGGTCTCAGTGAACTTCGATTTTATGGGACACATCCTGAGGTCAGAATTGTGTGAAAAGAAAATAGATTATCCAGAGAAGCTCTCTAAACAGGAAAAGGAAACGGGGTGGAGTTAAATGTGTCAGAGTTTCTTTACAATCCCTGCAGTGCCCCACATAGTTGGACTATTCCAGGAGCACTTACCGGGTTGTGTATTCATGGTGTGAACCCAGAGTTATGCTGTTGATACAGTTGATATAAAAGCACAAATTTTGATGTCACATTTTTGGACACTTTGATTGTATGAGTAATTTTTCTTCAATTTTGTTATACTTTATTTTTATGCAAATTTTACAGTACACAGAGCAAGCAAACAAACAAAAAATAGACCACAACAGTGAGAGCATCTTGGTTCAACCTTTAGATAAATAACAAACAGACACGTTCAGGACAAATTATGCAAAAAAAGTCAGAATAAGCACATAGAAATATAAGATTATACAAGTTCAAGGATTTTTTTGATTAGCATAAACATCCCATTTTTCCCAATGTTTTTTACATTGATCAGCAGTAAGTCATTTTTCTTCAATTAAATAAAAATTCTGTAATTATAATAGCTGTTATTGAAAAGTCTTTGCCTCTATATATTACTTTTAACCCATAAGGACCCAGTGTGACATCTATGTCACCTCCCGAATAAATTTTTCTCTATATTTAATCATCCTAAAGTGGCTTATTGACAA
>JAPTGZ010000015.1:15877268-15891684 GCA_029814645.1 Fowleria isostigma | reverse complement strand
GTCGAAACATCATCCATAGATTTTCTGAGCTGCTTTGTTGACATGAGGGTCAATGGGGGGGAGGGGGGTGACAGATTTTATCCCAGCTACCATTGTACAAAGGTGGGGGGGGGACACAGCCTCTGGACCTGTCACCGATTCATCACAGGACTGACATATACAGATGAACAACCATTCACTCTCACATGCACATCTACAGGGGAATTCGATTGAACACTTTGCCTGTGAAGTAGAAGTGTTTGGATGTTAGGAGGAAGCAGGAGAACCCATGTAGACTCAGGGAGAACGTACAAACGCCACACAGCTACCACTGGAATCAAACGTCCTTACTGTGAAGGGATAATAGCAACCACTGCACCCTGATGCCCAAAACATCCAAAATATGAAAAAAGGGTAAATGTGGCAAGTTTTTGTAAATCACTCATATGTGCCATGATATAATGTTTCCCATATTTTACCTTCTGGCTAAAAACAACATAAAACTCTATTCATTCCTGTGACCTGATGAGTGATTTGCTGCATTTATTTATCCTTTATTCATTGTTAACCCTTTATAGAGCACTCATGGAAATACTCTGAAATCCAGTGTGTTATTGGAGGACCTAATAAGACTTTATGGCTTTCATGAAATTTTTCAATTTTTTTTATTGTTGTATAGAAAATCAAGGTCAGTGAAGTTACTATAGTTGGTTTTTTACCTGTAAGTGACCAAAAATAAATAAATACAGGAAGTAAATATAAGTAAATACAAGAAAAACACATGTAAAATGAAAAGAGCATGTATTTTAGAACTGTTGCTTTCACTGTCTTGTAATATATGTGGAAATTGGACTTTTAAACCTTTATTGGGTTAAAAATCCAATTTTTGCCAGATAGTATTTGCAATCTGTGAAGATACTCATGACAAAAACAACACCTTGGAAAAATTTATGAATGTGGGAATTAATATTAGTCTAAAATAAAAACACCTACATTCCAACCAGGGACCTTTGTGTGTGGAGTTTGCATGTGCTCGCCATGTTTGCGTGGGTTCTATCTGAGTCCTGCAGCTTCCTCCCACCACCCAAAGAATGCACTGATAGGTTAACTGGTTAATCTAAATTGCCCATAGGTGTGAATGTGAGAGTGATTGGTTGTTTGTCTCTATATGTTGGCCGTGCAATGAACTGGCGACACATCCAGGGTGTAACCATCACCCATAGATAGCTGGGATAGGCTCCAGCATCCAACTCTATAATGAAGATAAAGCAGGTTCAGAAGATGAATGAATGAATTAATGAATGAAAAACACCTACATCTGTGTAAAAGTCTATCAACAATCCTGTCCAACTTTATAAAACTGTTGGATAAAACATACTGTTGGTTTTGCTGCTGTTCCCATGGGGTTCCTAATGGTGTTAATAATGACACCTGTAGTCATTTTACTGGATAGAATCAGACATTCCTATCCACAAACATCACGGTTCCTCCTAACAAGAAAAGTTCAGTTGCCAGACAAATTGATTTTCATCTCACACATGAAGAAAAATGTCATAGCTTGTGCTTTTAGACGTCAAACATACTTACTGTACCTTTTTTAGAACATCTCACAGATTCTTATCTCCCAAGGGATAAGTAGGTTTGTTTGGCAATAGAGAGAGTGTAGTCAGTGCTGAAAAACACAAGACCACATGATATTACAGATCAGATAGGCACATGCTTCATATTTGTTCCATTAAACATTATCTGATTAATGTTCGTGTTAGGATGTAGCCTGTGGCGCCTTTCAACAAGTCTAAGGTTTATGTGAATGGAGGCATGTCTCATTCCTGTCAGTTGAACATGGCAGTGCTGTCAGACGTGGTTTCAACTCTGTCTCCTCGAGCTGTACAGACCTCAGCTCATTCCTACTCACTCTCCTCATCTCAACTGGTCTAAATTTACTCTATATTTCTGTACTTGACATGGTACTGGCCTGTTATGGTGCTAAATTTATGGAGAAAGTTTGATAGAAATAACAGATCATGAATTTGATCTGGCTGTAACTCACCAGGCCTGAGATGCTTGTGTCCTTACTTCGATCCTTGAACCTTTTTCCTGGAAGAACAGATGCTTTACTCATCTCCCCTGTTGCTCTTTTATGTTACTGCTGGCCGTTTCTCTCTCTCTCTCAACTTGTACAATGACAATTGTTCTAGGGCCATCCTGGTACAAGACTTTCCTAAATGACTAGCTGATGCACATTCATTATATAAGTTAATCATTCAATCACTAACATTAACACTGCATTACATTGGATAGTGCACTTACAATGGGAGATGTATTTTGACATGAACAAAAGCCTTAGTGACTACATCTACATGCACACTAATGCTCAGTTTGTTTTTTTTTCTGTTTTCTGTTCACTATTTGTTATATTTTTCCCTTATTCAGAAAAATACAATATTCTGAATGAGTTTTTTATATGGCCAAAGAAGACAAATATATAACACCAATTTAGAACAATGTTCATTTAAAATTTTCCAATGGAGATCTTCCACTGTGTAAAGTCACCCTCTCGACTTTTAAACAAGTCATCAGATTCATACATCTGTTGACATCCTCTGTCATAGTATCTGACTGTAGGTTTGTTTCTCCCTCTCATGGGAAAGATGGACTTTTCAATGCAGCATCCATCTTTGCTGGTGATGATCATTTGAGCTCCCCCACACTGTGCGATTTTAACACTCTTCTAAGTTCAGAGCAAGCCACAGTGAATTTGTGTAGGTCATAAAGTTTGCTGTATTCACATTGCCTTATGCTGTGTAGATTACACGAGAAAGCTGAATCACAGCCTATAATGAATGTGAGTTGATGTGAATGTGCAAAAATTAAATGCCATCAGTGTGCACAGTCCATCCATTAAAAACAAAACTGCAAAGAAGTAACAGAATACTCGCCCTTGTGCCATTCATATGTGTGGACAGGAAGTCAAAGAAAGAGGAGGAGGAGAATATGGACGCGGCCATGGCTCAGAAAGAGAGGCCAACTTGGGATGCCAATTTTGCAAAGAGAGCTTGAAATAAGTACTTGTTAGCATCAGCTAGCATCCAACGATAGCATTTACTGTTATGGTCTGTCATTTTCAGTGTCGTGCTAATCAGTACATCATTTCATACTGTATTTCTATTGGTCATTTAGTAAACGTAGGTCACAGCAGCAGTCACACTGTGAAGTGATCCCCACCAAATTTATGATGCTGGCAGAATTTTATCGCAGGCTGTCTTTGGTTCAAGACCGTGACAACAGCCATCCTTGAACCTGTCTCAGTGTGATGAAGGACCACCAGTTTAGGGGCAAAACCAAAGATATTGCCATGATTCTCTCACAATTGCTATCTTTTGTCTGAGTCAAAATCACACAGTGTGAGCCTTAAGTCTTTTCTCCACCTGACTGTAAACAGGGGTCGGGGTATAAACATACAAGTTAGAAGTATTCTCTGAATGCTCCGTATGCATGAGCAACGAATCATAAAACAGGAATGATATCTGCACAACCTACATGTCTGAATCAGAAAATGCTCATATTGAAAAAAGGCCTAAGTTTGTATATCCAAGTGGAATATGTTGTTTATTTGACACCTTAGATATTCTGAATAATCATCCAATATTAGTACATTTAAACACACTCAGTGATTCTGACCAGTAAGGAGACTGAACCATTTGTTGATAATGGATGCATCTACATCTAACACACAACAACTTATATAACATGTTTCCTAAGTTCCCACAGATACTTGGATAAGTCCCGCAAACCATATTGTTCTAACGTTACACCTTTAACATTGGGCTACTCACATGCTTTATGTGATAGAACATATTTGACGTTCCACTTCCTGTGAAGTTTGAGGGGTTTTTCAGTATCCTGCAACCATCTGACCAATGAAAACCTCTCACTGACTCTTCTTGATAACTTTGTCTTCTTTTAGGGAGTCGACCTATATAGTTCATTTCGTGACTTTAATTACCAAAGGAATGGAAGCTTTAATCAGATAACTTTTAGCAGGAAACAGTGGAACTACAAGATGTTTTTCACATCAGGAAAACCGGTATGATAATCTCTCAATGCATAGTTTAGACTAGTATAGATTAGACTGTCGACATTTTTAAGTGATTAGGGAGTGCATAAAGTATTTTATCTGACTTGAGCATCAATTAGGCCTCAGGGCGTGTATGTTTCACTTCTGTCCATAAGTTCAAATAAGAGGGACATTATGGGGATTTGGCTGATAAAGCATGAAATAGAGAACTGCTCTGTCTTATTAGTTATCAACTCAAGTGTCTTGTATGATAGATGGGCCCTAAAAGGATCCATTATCATCTAGAATTTTGCAGATTAGGAAATGACAGAAAGGGATAAAGGCCATTTTTCAGCGGTTTTGGAAATCCCCGTCTCCCAGACACTTCAAATAAACCCCACTGTGTTTGTGAGGATGATGATAATTTTACGAGCAGATAATTTCCTCTTTTAGCAGCGACAACACCAACACATGTGCAACATGTAGAGATCGGAAAAGCCTTTGTAAAGTAGATTGTGAATTAGAGCCCACATCCATGCACTGCACACACTCTTCCTGTACATGTGGCCCCTGATGGATGCATTATGTCACTCGATGTTGCAGGGTTAATAATGCGGCTTTGTATAAGTTACTAACTCACATCCCAGATGCTTCCAGGTAATGTGTGTGTATGCAACTCTGAGGAAAAGAATGGAGGGTGTTGGTTTTCTATTTGAAATATTTTTTATTGTTCTTTTTCTTTTTTATATTTTAAAGAAACAAGCAAATGAGTTATTCATCATCAGTTTAATATTTAGGTTTTTTTTAAGAGTGTTTGCTGTTTTATTTGTTTTTACTTGTTTTTTTTGCCTTATTTTTAACAGTTTGAGTGTCACATTTAGTCCTTTTTGTGTTACAGTATATTTTTGTGGTTATCTGAGGATTTCCAGGTGCTAGCTTCTCTTTTTGGGGCAGGGGGGCTGAACAGTCTTACTCACCTTCTCAGTGTAGTAAGAACTTTTTTCAGTGCACTTTTAGATTCATGAGATATATCCCATTGTGAAATGTTCCACATATTTTATCACCTTCAAGTATCAGGCACACACTCTTACAGTTGTATAAAAATTCATATGTGTGCAACTTATTCAATGTATGTATGTAGAGCCTAATTTTTACTTTTATTTCTATTAAAATAATGTCTTTTACTCCTAATTTTCATTAGTTTCTGTTACCAATAATAACCCTAACAAGTCACAGAGGTCACTCCTTGTCCTCACGTGCAGACACTTTTTCCAGATGCCAGAGCACTCTTGAGAGAGATGCAAAGTTGACCCAGCCCCTTCTTGTCTTTGTGAGCATAAAAGGCAAAGGAAGAGGCCTTCCTCCTTAGAGAAAGAATGGCTTCCTAAATTCTACATCCTGAGGCACAGTGCTGCAAATTCACAGAGGAACCACAGGCACAGCTGAAGTGGTCAGAGCTCACATGAACTGAACTGGCTTTTTCTCAGCGAAAACAAACATCTTAAAGTTATTGTTGCATTCACTTCCCCCTCTCTTTGCCATTCTTTCTGTTTCCACCACCGCCAAGCAATTTTCTCCCCCATTGCCTCAATACCAGATTTGTCAGGACAGAAAATGTGCAAACTTTGCTCTAGATCATATCTCACATTATGTTTCTATGTACAAGCATCCCAAACATGTGACTGCAGAGACAGGGGTGCAGAGACAGAAAGATGATGACTTGATATTTTTGTGTGTTAATACTTGAACCAGTTTGTTTCTGTGGGATTTTGAGGAATGTTTTAATACTGCGTGGAACAATAACTGCTCAGATCCAAGTTGTGTGGGCACGTGAACAGACCTCTGCACAAATCAAATATCCCATCTCACCCACTACCGTAGAGACAAATATCCCAACTAACTGATCCGATTTCCTCTCACAGAGTAACGTTTTGTATGAGAGATGTCCTCTGTTTACAGAATAAGGAGCATGTTCTATCCATGACACATGGGCAGGAGAGTGATCAGCTGTTTTTTTCATGGAGTAGATGTGCATTTGTGTGTTTGTGCAAAATTTAAAGCCGGAAAGTCCCTCCTTAGCCCAAAAGATTAGTAGGAGCCTGGCTTAATTTGTTAACAAGGTAACATTTCATCCACATGTCAATGCTTGTGCGTACTCAACACACTCAGACACAGAGGGAGAGTGTTATCAAGATGACCTTTAGATTGAATGTTCTGTTTGAACCTTTAAATCCCCTCTAATGGCCTCACAAGGGGTTGAAGGTCAACAGGATGAGTCTCTGAGGTCAGAATGGGAGGCAGGAGGATGGACTGATTAGCAGAGGTCAGAGACCTGTGACCTCCATCTGCACTGACGTATAGGATATGTAGAAGAAGGACTGTGCTGTGGAATTTGATAAAATGTCTAACAAGTGCTTTGTGGTGTTTGGTGACAGTTGAAATGAAAGCCTCAGGATACTGTTGAATATGTTTGTCACACTTGTCCATCAACCTTTCACTTCTGTCTTCTTTCAGTTTGTATGGTCAGGAATTAAGAGAAAACAGATTTCAACATCCAGTTATTCCACTTGTACTTGGCTGGGTGATAAAATGATCATTACACCATATGGACCAAAATATTGAGGCACAATGCAGACTTATAAGATTTCCCATTCTTGATGATTTGAAAGATTATTAAAATATAAATGTCCATATTTAGTGCAAGCCACAAATGAAGACACCAGATGGCTACTTTTGGTTAAAATGATTCTTTATTTTCAGAAATGTTGGAGTAGAACATTTAAAATAATTATAATGATAAAGTGAAGTAAACTCAATATATTATAGCATTTTGTAAAAGTTTTAGCTTACAATTTAAACACAAATACTTAAATTGACAAAAAAATATATATATTGCAATGATATTTATCACAATACAAATGATATTATTACATTTGTCAGCATTGTTTATGAGCTCAGACCCCTGTCAGCAAGAAAACAGCTGGATTTTGTGTGTCTCAATACTCTTGTTCACATCATTTGATAGTTATTCAATATCCTTTACTGTTGTGGTACTGATATCATCACAATTTATGGTTTTTTGAATGTATTATGCATACATTCTCAGGTAAAATGATAGCAAATACCATAATGCTTTGTTGTTTTACTTTATTTATCTCAGGTATATCTGGATGTTGAACAGTTTATTGTTCTAAGTGATGATAAAATGGTGTTTGGTAAGTCTTTGTCATGTTTGTGGGTTAGCAGTATCAGTTAATCTGACATTTTCTTTTAACATTTTTGGCCTTACTTGTGCTTGCGGTTGAGGATTTTAATGATACAAGGCATGAACACAAGCACACACAGACACACACCCTTGTTACTGACCAGTGGGGCCTGAGAAATTCTCTAAAACAATTTTCCCATTTGCTGAGTTAATTTTGCACATGAGAATTCCTGAGTGCAGTGTAAAGATGTCTGATGATGTACTCATGCCGGGGCTGTACAATGTTCCTGCTTCATGTCGTATGTGCGTTGACATGTTCAACAACTTGTGCAGTCCCAGTGGATAAGCTGAGCGTTCTTCATAACTGGTTTTGTTTGGCCTCACAACACAATTAGAGTAGAACTATGCTCCTTGTTAGATCCCTGTATTTGTTGATGTGAAGTTAAGCTGCCTCTCAACTAAGACCAAACGTAACATACTTGAAGATGCTTTCAGACGCTGACACTCACAGCTGCTTTGGCTCCTGGTCCGTAATTTGATGACAGGCAACATTAACCTGGTCACGCTTAGTCATGCATGAACAGACTAGTTAGCGTGTTCATGTTCTTTGTTAGATTGTGTGTGTATGTTCCCATAAGTCAGTGGTTCTCAATCTTTTTTTTTGTCGGGCCCCCTTTATAGGACGAAAAATCTCCAGTCTCCCCTCAACCCCAACAATATTGTAACAGTGGTGCAATTATAACTTTTAGTGAAAGAAACATCAATATTGTAACAATAGTTTTTGCTTTTTCTTGAATAATTTGTTGTTCAAATTAAAAATAACTTAGATTTTGCTTGAATAATACAAATAAATTCAACCTGACCTCTCCCTGAGGCACTATTTTTCCAAATGAAAAGAGGAAAAATCTTACACCTTTGACAACTAAGCTACTTTTCTAGAACAAGGAATAAATTCTGGTAACAAAGATGAACATTTTAACAATATCAGTGGTTTAATGAGCCTGTTTACATGTCACATCTCAGAATATCAAATGCAAACTGTAAAAACTGTCCAAAAACAGAAACATGTCACGTGTTTCTTTTCCAGTCCAATTCTTGTCCCGTCTTCAAACCGAAACATTTTGTGTAGTCTAGTGACAGACCACCATGGCAGTAGATTTGTTTGTTGTACGTTTCTAAAATAAGTCCTGCGTGCTACAACACTAAAACATTAGTTCCACCTGATACATGTTCTAACCTAAAGAAAAAAAAAAAAAAAGAAAAGTTTCACACCTCCCTTGGGGGGTTCGCCCACAGGTTGAGAAACACTGCCATAAGTGAAGGTATTTTTTGATGGATGTAATGTCTTTGACTCTTAGTTTTTCCCAGAAAAAATAATGTCAAAGTAACAAGGCATGCTATGTTGTATGATTTCAGCACTTCCCTCCTGTCCGGTTCTCATTTTTATTTTTGTGTTTGCGTAAATTCCGTGTGTGTGTTCCTGCTTGCTTGTGTGCATTTTTTTGTGCAGACATGGATAATTTGAGTATGTGTTTGTGTGTGAGAACAGTGCTCTGCAGATGCATCTGCTTTTGATTACAGAAGCTCTGAATTATTTCTCTGGTGCAGATGAATACCTGATGCCTGCAGCCAGAACAGGGCATGTTTCCCATCAAATGGATCTTCGTAAAGAGGCACAACAGGACTCCTTAAAGAAAGGAAACACAAAACATAGCCAACTTTTATTGCAGCATGTTCGTGTAATGCGCTCCGAGGTTAGACTCTGAGCTTTGGCCTTGGTTTCCCTCGAGTATCGATGGCGGACTACTGTGAACCAACTGACAGCTCATCTCATTTGACAGTTCAGTCATTTTAACATTATTTCAACACTAGATTGCATTTATGCTTTTTTTGTGAAATGCAATAGATATTACAGTTTTTAGTAAATTTGCCTCTTTTGGTCTCTCTGCATTTAATTCAAGGCTATATGTCATCATGCAGATACTCAAAGGTTAAATAGCATTTTGATACAATTATCTCATGCAGTGAAAGTAAATAATGTGACTAATGTTCACAGATATAGCTCACAGGAGCAGTTAATATGAAAAATGGTGTTGGCTAAACCCGATATCTACCTTGGCTTAAAGAAAAATGCTGTTTGACATTACCCATTTGTGCACGTGCAGCTCACACACCTCACACAGATACAGACTCATGCTGTTTACAGAGCAAGTTGCACCAGGAGCCTTGTCTTCCAAGTATGGCAGTCAGACAGAAAATTCCCCTCCTCCACATCTATTCTCTCATCGCAGCCTCTCAGTACCAGAGAAGGCCAGGAATGTCAGAGCACCACAGTTCAACCTAGTACAGCCTGTGAAAACATATAGCCCTCCTCCGCTCATCCTTTATTATTCCTTTTTTTAATCTCAATATTTCCCCTGTTTCAATGTGTGCAGCCAAAAAAAAGGTTGCAGGAAAAGCATAACTAGTCATTAGCACCTGTGATTTTGACTATAACAAAGAGTCTCAAATATTTGAGTCCAGAACCACAATAAAGCTGTAAAAACATACTGATCTCATAGTTTTCATGACATCAGGATCAGGTGAAAGTGACTGCTTGACCACTAACTAGTGCAGGTGTGTGGTTTTGTGCTTGTCTATATGTTGCTTATGCTACATGTAAATCACTGTATTGTCTGTATGACACTGTAGTACTTTACATTTTATGGGCCTGCTGCCAAGCGAGTGCCTTCTGTTATTTATGGGGTAAAATTATCCTAATTGTCTCCATCTGGAAGCCATGATCTGTGGTTAAGGCTGTAAGTACATCTTTATGGGGTGACTTACACAGGTTAAACATCTTAGAGCAATACTGTGTTAAATTTACTGTAACAGAGCAGGATCCTTTCTGGTGGCTAATAACGGAGGCCACTGCCTATATCAAAGGCCTCATTTACTTTGTATTGCAATAGAGGTTAACTGCAAGGGACACAGAAGCATGCAAGACTCACTTTTACACATAAAAAAGTGCCCTGTAATCCGGCTTGTTATTTTAGTGGGACAAAAGGACCCAGATGTTTGTGTGAGAGTTCATGGGTATGTTGAATTTAACAATGTTGCACAGTGTTTACTGATGGGACTCACCAAAATTACATCGGATGTTATAAAGGACAATCAGATTAGCCAACTTGACACTGAAAAATGCAAACTCTAAATTAAGTGATGCAACACTTGCAGTGAACTGACATTGAAGTACACATAGCAGGTTAACCATGTGTATTCACTGTCAAAACAAGTGGCTCAGGACCTCAACAAGATATCATTATGGAGCCATCTAGGGAATCTCAAGCAAATACAATATATTTTCATTTCTATAACATGCAATCTTATGAATACAGCCAAAAAAAATCCACAGTGTAAAGCATAGATGAGTAATAGTTACAGCAAAAATACAGTCAAAAATGTACAGTAATGTTGTGTATATGTGTTAGAAGAACATGCATTGTTATCAAAACCCAGGAGAAATGTGTCACTGACTTTAGCTGTCTGGTTTCCAGTAAAGTTCATATCAATGTGGAAGGAAGGATCTGCTCTGCTCTTACACAGCAGAAAAGATAAAATGAAAATTTGTCAAACAAAGATGCACTGTGTCTTTGATTTGTGCACCACAGAGCATCAACTGAACAGAATGAAATCATACAAACAAAAGTAGAGGTGAAATTTGATTTGACTCTTTTTTGTGTGAAATGTACAAATATATTTAGAGGAAGAACCACAGATATTAAATAGATTCTGTAAAACTTCAAATCTGTGTCAAGCCAGCCCCTCCAGGCTTCGTGCGATACTTGTGCATGGTGGGAGGTTATGGCAGGAATGCACGGAAATGTGACGTGCAGAAGACAAGCCTGTAGATGACATTGACCAGATGTTTGTGTGATCTTCAGATTCTCTTAACATGACCGGAAAGACAGTGAAGCACCTACAGCTGTTGTAAATGCACAGTCAACATGGAGCAGTGAGCATGTCTGCCCCCATCTGGTCCAAACTGGAACTACAGTAGTAGCTGATACTCATTAAACCTGTGTGTAGTTATGTCTTCTGAAGGCTATGATATGTGCAAATAGTGTTTCATATGATATGAGACGACTGTAAAAGGTTAGAACACATATAAGTGAATTTTCCATGTTTGGAGATTGGCTGCAGTCTGTGAGAAGTGGATTTGTCCACTTTGGCAAAGAGATCGCAGACAGTGAGTCATACTGAAGGGTACACAGAGTGACTGTGCCCTGCAGGCTACAAAGAAAGACAGCTTCTGTGTAAGATCCAAGTCCACTTAGCAAAAGCCCAAAATATGGTAACTGATTTTTTTCTTCCTTCCTGCAATTCTTTAACCATTCAATGTAGTGGTTTGTTAAAATACATAGACTCTGATGAGAAATGTAAGACAAAGACATGGATTCACAGAGTTTGATAAGAAATGATGGTGAAATGATGGAAAAATTAGGTAAAGGTAGTGTTTTCCGTGGAGAAATTTGTATAAAAAATTTGTTTATTTTATTTATTCAGGAAAAGGAGGAACAATGCATATTAATGAACATTAAAAAAGCAAATAAGCCATATTATAGCCTAAGGCTAATTTCCATCTGTAGACCTCCTGGCAGGTTGATGTTGCACAAAAGCACACAAAATACATACAGGGACAAAAACAGATACCATAAAATCCAATACAGACAATGTTAGCACAAACATGTAGTACACAATAAGTTAAAATTCACCTGTATTGCACTCACCATTAGCCTACGCAAAATATTAAGCAGAAACACCCAAGTGCTCTATTTTTAGGATGAACTAAATCTACATAACCTCTACACAAAAATATAAATATATTCTACAAGGCTTATCTTATTTCATGGTCACATTCTTGACTCTCTCAAAAACCACAGTAGAGTTGGGAGACACTACAACTAAAAGAACACTACCCTAAGTCATGCTGTGATACAAGTAATATTTTCCTCCTAATTATTTTATCATAAGGTATTAAAATGTATATAAGAACCATCAGTTTTACAGGAAAGATTGTGTAAAATTATTGAAACTATTGATATTTACAACCCATGATTCTGTCTGTCAGTCCTGGAGGAGGAACTCTCTTCATTTTTTTCTATTAAAGTTTTTTCAGGTATTTTCTTATTCAACCGAGGCTCTAAGGACAGAAGGTGTTTTATATTGTACAGATTGTAAAGCCTTGAGTTACAGTCGATTTGCGGTCTTGGATCAAATCTCCAGAACGCCTACTAAGGAACAAACTTCAGTATTATTGGAGGGCTGTTCTGTGATTGTCTGCTCACCTCTGTCAGGATCCCGTTATGCAACAGCTCCATACACTCACCCAGAGTTTGCATTGAGAGTGTTTGTGTTAACGTCAGGGCCCTCTGGACAGGTGTCTCCTGCTGGTGGAAGCCTGTAATCTCCAGAATAAACATTACTCATCACTTCCCCTCTCCTGAGCTCATCTCTGTCTCTGACGTACGTATCAGATGATGTCAGACCTATCAGGCAAGTGCTGTGACAACATTTGGCCTTTTGGGACGAGGCGTAACCACCAGCACCCCTAACACAACAGACATAATAATATAATTTATTCCATACACGACTTATTATAGTTTTATAATTGTCAATAGTTTTCTTTTTTTTTCTGTTTAATTTGTAGATCTATTATTTGATATCAGTTTTATTTTTAGTTAGAGTGCATCAATAGTTTTATTTTGATTGTCAGTAGTTTTTGTCTAATATAATTAATGCCACAGTAGTTTCATTATTTTGAATTTTATGAGGCTGAGAAGTGTAGGATGAACAAATACACGATATGAAACATGATTTACAAACCCATGTTTATTGAAGTTTCCATTTTGTGCATAGAAATGTTATTCTGATACATTCCAAAAACATTATCATTGAGGTTGAAGCAAAAGTAAAACAGATTTTTCCTGCAGTTCTATATTGTTTTAGGTCGTGTTGAATTGTTCATTATGGTTTTTATTTAATTTTCATTTTGTTTTAACTATTATTTCAGTCAGTTAATTGACTTCCTGCTGATTTAAGGATTCTTTTTTTTCTAAATACAATATAATCTAACCCTGGTGCATTGCTATAAATCTCCCCAATGGTCCGTCCTTATATTCTTCTATTGTCATTTCATGCTTGTATCTCAGACTCCGTCACATCACTCAGGCGTGTGTTTCCCCGTCTGCTCCACACTCTGTAAACAATCACAAACACACTGTCATATAGACATGAATATGATAAGGCACTGTTTTTGCAGCGTTTTGTAAAAGTAAACACTCTGCCAGGATATGCCACATTGATTTTTCACAGTTTGGAGACATCGAGGTCTGCCATCCAGGCTTAGGTATGACATAAACACTTGTCCAGACACACGTGAGGCTGTCGGCTGTGAAGCTGTGCTGGATCTGATAGTGTTTCTTCAGAGCTCAGTGACTCATCAGCCACTGTATATTCACTGTGGACTAGAACTAACAGCCACAGCTGCAGAGCCCCAGGCCTCTGTGCTCAGGGTGTTTGCTCTGCAGAGGATCAGACTGTTTGGGAATGGTAACAACAGCCTCATTGCTTTACTTTCTCACAATCTGTGTTTCCAACACATATGCTGCACTGCCAGTTTTGAAATAGTATTCAGATCCATCGCTGTTAAAAGACTAATCACACACATACAGTGAAGGGAGTGATATATAACAGTTCCACATCACACTCAGCCAGTGTTGTATATTTTGTTAAATTTCTCTCAGTATTAATGATAATGCTCAAATTTAGAAAAATTTTTAATAATTAATGGCCATAATGACTCCTTAACTAATGCTAACAGCATTAGACTGAAATTAAGTGCATATACACTTCACAAAATAAATATTGCCAAACAATTCCATTTTTACTTTGCACATTCAGTTTATTTATTATGTTATTATTTTTCATAACATTATTGCTTTTTATAGTTCTAAGTTATTATTATGTATAGTGTGTGCTCTTTATTTGATATTGATCTTATATTCTATTTTTGCTGCCTGTCATGCTGCTGTTGCATTACAATTTCCCAGTTTTGGAATCAATAAAGTACATCTATTCTATTCTATTCTATTCTATTCTATTCTATTCTATTCTATTCTATTCTATTCTATTCT
>JAPTGZ010000015.1:15841204-15851287 GCA_029814645.1 Fowleria isostigma | reverse complement strand
TGTGTGTGTGTGTGTGTGTGTGTGTGTGTGTGTGTGTGTGTGTGTGTGTGTGTGTGTGTGTGTGTGTATACATATATTTGTTATACAGGTCAGTCAGGTAGGCCAGGTGAGAAGGGTACCCCAGGACTGCCTGGATCTGTAGGTGAACCCGGTCATGATGGTCGACCTGGTAAGGAACAATTTTAGTTGATCAGCTGTTCAGCTAACCCACCTCTGCATATGTAATATAATGTAATTTTGATGACAGGCAAACAGACCTACAGACATTGGTGAAAACATAAGTCTCCATTATAGAGGTAATACATACACTGTCCTGAAGAGAATGACTTTAACAAATACTGTGTGAATCTTTTCTCTCCAGGTGAAGGTGGTCTGCAGGGTCCTCCAGGATCTCCTGGAGAAAAAGGAGAAGCTGGAGTGGACGGGATCCCTGGATCTTCAGGAGAAAGAGGAGATCCAGGTTAGTAACAAAGAAAAAAATTACTGACCTATCCAAAATGGTACAGTGAGGATTTATTAAGCTTTAACTTACTATTCTTCTTCATTATAATAAGTACCGTAGTGAACAGTTGATAACAAGTAAGGAAAGAGACAGAAACACAGTTTATTTATTTTATGATGCCCGTGAACAGATTTGGGCAGTCATCTTAAATAAATAATGCAGAAATCAAACATTGTAACATGAGTGTCTGAGGGACGTACTTGTCCTGGATTTTACAACTGATAGCAAATATGATCAACATCACCGTAGTCTCAATTTATGTAATTTCTGTTTAAAAATGTAGTTAAAAATAAAAGAATAAAGAGAATAAGTGGCTAATTCACAATAAATTAATGATGAATCCCCCTCATGTTTGAATCATACATTATTAATAACCTACATAAATACCAACCTTCCACATGGTTCATGATGATATATATTCTAAGTATCACAGAAGTTCCCAAAATTTGTTTTCTTAAAAGCACATTTTAATGGGAGCTTATGTCTCATTAAGAGAAATCAAACTGCCCTTTTCCCCCTGTAGTTTACCCTGTATTGTTCTGTTACCATCCTTGCTGTGATAATCCTATGCAAACACTTACAACATCTTATGATTAAATACATGTCCTTCTCTGCAGGTTTACCTGGTCAAGGTTTCCCTGGACCACCTGGTGAGATTGGCAGCAAAGGTAAGAGCTCTTCCAGCGTTGATTCCCACATACCCAGTAGTGTATAACTGGAACTAACCAGTGTCCATGATGGGATGTCTTCTACACTTTAGGTGATAAAGGAAGTCCTGGGTTCCCTGGCACTCCAGGAGCTGCAGGTATGCCTGGTATCAAAGGTGACAAAGGATTTTCAGGCCCAGTCGGTCCCCATGGTCAACCAGGAGAAAGGGGGTATCCAGGAGTCTCTCTCGAGGGCCCTAAAGGAGAGAGGGGAGACCCTGGACAAGCTGGAGAACCAGGTGTGACATAAGCAAAGACATGAATGAACAATGTTGTAAAAATAGAATACAGATAATACTATGGTCACAAGTGAAAAGGAATCCAAATGTTGTGCCATCTTTAAAATCTCCTCAACTTCTTGTCTTGTGTAAACAGGATCACCAGGAGTACCAGGACTTGCTGGTGTTCCAGGAAACGATGGACCAAAGGGAGATAAAGGAGACCAGGGTCGTCCAGGTTTTCAGGGAGAGGCAGGGCAAAAGGGAGACCCTGGAACGCCTGGCCTTCGTGTGCGTCATCAGACTGTTTCCATGACTTTTGACATAGCAGTAACTGTACAGGAAATACATTAACCATGTGCTTTGTGATTAATGTGGTTCTTTCCACCATTGCAAGTAAATCAATTCAGATTCAAAGCTTTTATTTGACAGTTTGTAACGTTGTGTTACAGGGACAACCTGGACTCCCAGGTATCGATGGACAGAAAGGAGAGACTGGATTACAAGGAGTCCCTGGATTCAGAGGTAACTATTATAGATCTGTGCAAAGGAAATAATATAACTTTCATCAGCATAAGATGGCTTGGGTAAATAAAATACATATAAGCTATGATTCCTCAAATATTAGATACGTATATGAATTTGTCTTTCAGGTGAAAAGGGAGTTGTTGGAGACATTGGATACAAAGGAGAAGTTGGAGACAGAGGATTCCAAGGAGATAAGGGTAATAAACAAAAGAAGAGCTTTATGTCTACTCTACTTTTATTACTTGGCTTCAATAAAACCAGCCTGAAATACACATATACTTATTATTCCAGGTAGTCAAGGCCCCCCTGGTCCCCCTGGACCTTACACCATGATCAAAGGAGAAAATGGTTCACCTGGACCACAAGGCTTTCCTGGACCACAGGGTCCATATGGGTTCCCTGGAGCTAAAGGACTGCAGGGTAAAGTACCATCTATACGAGCCCTGATATCTGCTGTTTAAGTTTGGTCAGGGCCATTATTGAATTATTTAAATGTTCATTCATCTTTATTGGTATTCAGCTATTTTGTTTGTTATTTACTACAGCTTTTTTAAGTTAGTTTTCCTGGTGCATATGTAGATTTATTTTTACTTCAAAGAATAGATTATTTGAGGTTAATATTTTATTTAGTTTCAGTATTGGTGTGAAATTTTTGAGTATTATGAGGATAATATTACTTATTGAAGCTTAAAATAATAGAATGAAAGAATGTAAGACATCTAGTTTGATTTACAAACCATTTTGTATTTATGTTATGGTGTGTAGAATAGAAAATGGGCACCATGAGCTATTATCACTGACGGGAAATAACATGACGCAAATGTATCCTATATCTGTAGTGCTTTTGTTTATGCTTTTGTTTTCTTTGTTTATTCCACAGTATAGTTTCATTCCAGTCTTAGCATATAATACCCTGTACTTTATTCACTGTCTCTCTAATCTCCCTAATAATAGAATTCGTGCAATGATATATAAACCTGTCTTTATGGACCATACTATTAACTATGTGACATAGTTACAAACAGCAAAGGTATATGTAGCACAAATTAAGATCCAACTAGTCCATATTCAGAGCTGTATTTTTATTATATAGCAAAATATTAGTCTGAAGCTCTAATATTTTAATCTGATAAATATTTTCAGGAAAAACAGAAAAACACTGAAGGAAAATAACATGATGCAGATTTTACCAATATTCTTTGTGCTTTTGTTTGTATTTTTTTTGTGTTTATTCCAGTATATATTTTTCACTGCCAGTTTTAGTATTATTTTTAGCCTATAATACCCCTGTGCTTTATTCACTGCCTCATTCTTTTCCTGTCATCTGCTCCTTATGTAGTGTCACTAAGTAATAAAAGTACTAATTTTGTTTTATGTGAACCAAAAAAATTTTATTGCTTTCTCTCATTCACTTCTTGTCATTCCTCTTTTTTTCCTAATTATTCCATCTTTTTGTTGCTTTCTGTCAGGTGTGACTGGTCTGTCTGGGCCAAAAGGTGAAGATGGCCTCCCTGGATACAACGGCCAACCTGGAGCCAAAGGAGAGCCTGGCCTTCCTGGACCACAAGGTCAGAGCTTCACAGGGATGGAGGCGGTGGTTCAGACCCTTGTTTTGCTATTCTATCTTTTTTATAACACATTCCTTCCTGTCTTTAGGACCTAGAGGACATCCTGGACCACCAGGACCTGATGGTGTTCCGGGTCAGGTGGGTCCACCAGGCCCGTCTTCAATGGATCACGGTTTCCTGGTCACTCGACACAGTCAATCAGTGGAGCTTCCATACTGTCCTGAGGGGACGTCACCCATATATGATGGCTATTCTTTGCTCTATGTACAAGGCAATGAACGCTCTCATGGACAAGACTTAGGTAAGACAAATCAAACGAAACAAAAAAAGGTCAATTTTATTTGTATAGCACATTTAGAAAGTTCTATACAACCATATTAAAAGTGCCAATGCAGAAATTAAGAACAATTCTAAAACAGTAAAGGTCATACGTTTTTATTTTTATTTTTTTGTCTTAGGTACGGCAGGTAGCTGTCTACGAAAGTTCAGCCCTATGCCCTTCCTGTTCTGTAATATCAACAATGTGTGCAACTTTGCCTCTCGTAATGACTACTCGTACTGGCTCACCTCCCCTGAGCCCATGCCCATGAGCATGGCACCGATCACTGGTGAAAGCATCAAACCTTTCATCAGCAGGTATGTGAGCCGTACTCTTACTGCTGGGTTTCATGTGTTTTCTTTGACACTCATGTGTTGATTTCTGCTTGTGCTCAGATGTGTCGTGTGTGAAGCTCCAGCCATGGTGATAGCGGTTCACAGTCAGACCATCATGATCCCACCGTGCCCTCACGGCTGGGACTCACTGTGGATTGGTTACTCCTTTGTAATGGTACGTCCAACAGGTTCATGTAAACAGTTTGTTGTTACACAGTCTTTGTTACACTACAGATGTTACACGCGGGCCCTTCATAGTGTTATTAAAAGTGTCACAGCTGAAGCTGCTTGTTCTCGTGTCGTTGTGTGTTTGTGTGTAGCACACCAGTGCTGGTGCTGAGGGCTCAGGACAGGCTCTGGCCTCTCCTGGCTCTTGTCTGGAGGAGTTCCGCAGCGCTCCGTTCATTGAGTGTCACGGCCGTGGAACCTGCAATTACTACGCTAACTCCTACAGCTTCTGGCTTGCAACCATCGAAGACCACGAGATGTTTACGTAAGTTAAACTTGTAATCAAAAGTAACCCTGTGATCTCTTTTTCTCTCATCGACTGGCATGGTTTATGAAAACTTTTGACCATCATCATTACCAGAGGTCTTCACTTGCAAACATATTAACACCTTTACATTGGTTCCACATATTTTTTATACATTTATCAAATGTTTTTTTCATGACAGTTAATACAGATGTCTCTGAAAACTCAAACTTGTATTGAGTTAAACTAAAGCAAAAGTGAAAAAGTGAAACTTGCACAGCTGGTTAATCAACAATCAGTCCTTATTCACACATAAAAGATGCCGTTAAAAGATACCCCTGAATATCTGCATGATTACACTAGACAAGTGGAACATAGGTCAGCTGTGTGGAAACTATAAGAAATACTGGTTTAATCAAACAGGTGTTTCCAGATAAAAACATATGATGTTAGACAATTGTGATGAAAATGTCTGTCATGTTGATTGTTTTCGTAAGCGGCATTCTGTCCTCTCCTTTGGTAAAGAACAGGCCAGTCTATCCTAGACCATGGTTCCTAACCTGGGGGGCGGGCCCCTCTCAGGGGGGCACCAGAAATCCCAGGGGGGGCATGAGGCTTTGTTTGCATTAAGCTGGAGTGTGAACACTCTCCCAGGGGGAGCGAGCATAGGATGGGAGGGAAAAACATTGATGAGATATCAAAGGCTCACTGGCTATTAGTATAAAGGACATACAGTAGATTCCCCCATGATCAAACGCAAGCGGTTGGACTATTAGTGTTTCAAAACAGGGGCAGTACTGCAGATTTGTTTTTGGGTGGGAAAACCATGCACCCCCCACCCTCAGTCTGAAATTGTTTTGAAGACAGAGGGGACAGCAGGAGGCTCATGATGTCAGTAATGGGGGCTTTGCACAAAAAAGGTTAGGAACCCCCCTGTCCTAGACTAAAGGAAGCACTGATGCTCCTTCCCTTTGCATGAAGAGAATCCCAAGAGCTCTTTTTACAGCACTTACTGTGACTCAGATGCTTCTTGTTATTAACCTTATAATAGTAGTTATTTCTAACCTTCTTAATAAAAAAAAGACTAATTGGTTTCACCTACTGTTTAGACTTCACAAAAGATTTACAACATCATGCTGCTTCCTTACAATTAATAAAGGGAAGCCGAAAAAAGGCATTTGATGGAGGGGGTTGGGTTTAATGATCTGTACTGCAACAAGCCACCAGGGGGAGTCTGAGTTGTTTTGGCTTTGAAAATAATGCGCTCTCATAGCATCTATCTTTATATACAGTCTAATGTTACTGATTAATGACATGTCACTCAGAAAGACCTGCTTACAAAAGTAAAACAACCTAACTGTCATAGAAATGGTCTAAAAAGGATATGAAGTCTCACAGGGCAGCAGGGTTTGTTATCTATGGTAAAATCAGAAAGTAATTGAATCCATGCAGTTATATAGAACTTGTCTTTATGATACATACTATTCACTTTGTGACAATCCAACCAGTTCATATTAAGAGTTTTATTTTTATTGTATAACAAAATAATGGTTTGAAGCTTTAACATTTTTTAATACTTCATTTTTATGCAATTTTTAAAGAAAATTGAACAAACAAAAAACAGACCTCAGCAGTTAGAGCATCTAGGTTCAGCCTTTAGACAAATAAAATACAGACAGATTCAGAACAAATTAGCCTTTGATTGACATAAACATCCCATTTTTCCCAATATTAAAAAAAAATTTCAGCAGTGAGTCTTAATGAGAAGGCTGAAGCTCCAACATTTTAATCTGATAAATATGTTCAAACAAAACAGAAAAGCACTGAAGGAGAAAAAACATGATGCAGATTCTACCAATATTCTCCAGTGCTTTTGTTTGTATTTTTATTTGTGTTCATTCCAGAAACAATTTTTCACTGTTTTAGTGTCAGTCTTAGCCTATAATAACCTTATGCTTTATTCACTGTCTCCCTTTTTTTCTTCCTCTTTTCATGTTTTCCCACCTACATACATGATGCCTCTAATAATAAACCCTCTAATTTTCATATCTCTCTCCAGGAAACCGGTCCCAACAACGCTAAAGGCCGGAAATCTCCGTACACACATAAGCCGCTGTCAAGTGTGCATGAAGAGGACATAAACCTCAACATCTGAGTCCTCATTCTGCAGCTGCAAAGCAACTCCATGTCCGCTGAAATCCTCAACTTGGCTTTACTTCCTGTTTCCAATGGATGGTGCTATTTCCCTGCATGCGTGAGAGGAGAGGGACAGAAACATGGGTTGCAGAACAGCCGGAGATTGAACTTTACAAACCCGAACACAGAGACCAAGTGGCCTTTTGCAGAACACATAACTAACACAATGACAACGTGTCTCTAAAAAAAATGACGCCCAGTTTACCACTGCACTGAATACACACCCCCTAAACCGGTAAACTGGTGTTCGTTTTTAAAGGGTTGTTTGTGTAAGTCAGGTGCTATTGAATCTTACCTAATTGCCTTATACCATGAGTTATTTGCCTTCCTTACCAGTGCCACGACATTCAGAGATATAGCTACTTATTATTATAGATTTTCACACTTTTTAACTTGTTTATGGATGGGACTTACCACTGGTTACAGATGCTTGTCATTTGCTAAATCACCATATGTTGATGCCACAGTTATATAAAAATCACTCTGTTGTAAATATAATGCATTCCTTTCCAACATAGTTCAACATACTCTCCTCAGGTTATTATTGAATTACTTTGTGTGTTATTAAGTCCTCTTTATTTATAAGATTTCTGAGAATATTTTAGACTTGAGTGTATCTGGGATTTCAAAGATCCAAGTACAGTGTTTCAACTTCTGACAGCCAGACCCTTATTTACATAGAAAGCAGCACTGAGATATTATTGGCAGGTGTGTGTGTCCTTGTGTTTATGTAGGCGTGTATTCAATGTATGTGTGAGTGTATGTAGTATATGGATGCATTTGAGTTATTTGTAATGCCTGCACCTATGTTGAAATAATCTCGACAAATGCACAAAAGCCAATCGTTAAAAATCACCATTTCTTTACTTTTGCTCTGTCCAAACATTGTGTGTAACAACTGTGTTTTACTCACATTATGTGAACCAAATGTTTCTGATGGTTGATCCCAAAGAAATGCACATGTATATACCTACACATAACATGTACTTGCTAATCTGCTCATTTACTAGATTGTTTAAATTTGTAAATTTCTTTTTGCCCCAGTTCATTTACTGACTAGTTTTTCATTGATTATGAGTGAAGGGTCAAACACACAGATGAGTATTTATGGGTGTTGATGCTGTAAAGGCTTTACCACATGCAAAAGTCAGTATTTGGTGTCGGCTTTAGTCACCTGGTTGTGGGAGAAATGCTTCACTCACCTCAAATGTACAGTCCATGTCCCATTCAGAGCTATTGAAGGATGTAACTGAAGTTTTGTTAACTAGTTGTGGATGGTTTTGACAAAAGGCTCATTAAGTCCGTTAAGTATTAGTAGCATCTGAGGTGAATCAAACTGAGTACCATGGGAATCAATCTAACTGATTAACAGAAATGCTACAATTCTTCATTCATTGACATTTTATATTTTCCAAATCCCATACTTTGTAATTTCTGCAATAAAATGATTTGTAGAATACTCTTAGTTTTTTTTCTTGTAGGTGTTTGTGACCTTGGACATCGAGGATCAAGTTCTTCACTTCTTTCTAACAGTAATGTCACAGAAACAGTGCACAGTAATAGACTTTTCTGTAAAATTGTTGAGCTAGTTGTGTTATTTTCAACTAAGGCAGAAAATGTACATATAAGTGTCCACGTCATAAGGATACAAACAAGGTCAGCAAAACATTTAAAACATGACAATACAATAAAACATAAAACAAAGTACATTTAAAGTTATCCACATAACATAAAGCGTGGTGGTACAGGTGAGTCTTTGATAAGTGTTGTCTGTGAGATAGACTATATCCTCCTAAAACCCAGGGAAGTTGCTTTTTGCATCAAATATATCCTTGGATAGAAACAACATGATGCAACAGGCCTGTTTTTTCAGATACTATTTTTATGGAATGTTCTTTATGGCAGACTTTTATTTATTTTTTTTTTTAAGCTGTAAACTCTTGTCCCCTACTGTGGTCTAAAATGCATTGCTGGGTCTCAGGAGGATAAAAATTATTACACACATTTTTATAAAACTTGGTGGAGGGTCAGACATGGACCAAAGAAAACCCTCTTAAATTTCAATCAATCCCCAAAAATAAGAGGTCAAGGCTGGAATAGGTTTAATACTGAAGAGGCCAGAGACTAACTTAAAATGATAAGAGTTAAATAAAAAATTAAATAACCAGCTGACCTTTTTTGATATAGTAACAGTCATTTACACCAATGGAAAAGAAGGGAAAATAGATTATAATATGTGATTTGATTATATTGATGGAAAAAGACTACAGAGCAGAGGTCTCAAACATGTGGCCCCGGGGGCTAAAACGATCCCGTCAAAAGGTCTAATCTGGCCTGCAGGATAAATTTGGGAAGCGCAAAAATCATACTGAAGATATTAATAATCAAGGGTGTTGAACTCATTTTAGTTCACAATCCACATTCAGATCAATACGATCCAAAGTATAATAATAGCATAATAACCTAAAAAGTGGCAGTTCCATTTTTCTAGGTTCAGCTGGACTAGTTTTGCTCTTTTGAAACAATACTTGTCCAGTTGAACCTCGAAGAACGACCAAGAATGAGAAATCGTATGAGAAACTGTCCTTATTTTAGTTCTAAACACCAATTTTTTAAACAATATTATACCTGTTACCAAATGTTTGCATATTATTGTGTTTAATAGACATGTACAAATGATAAGTTGAGGTAAAATATTGATAAAACTGCACTTTTTTTCTTTCAAAATTTCAATTTTTTCAGGTTATTCATGTGTTTTTGGTGAAAGAATAGTTTGTATTTGTAAATATTTTCATAATATATTTTTATTGCACTAAAACAAAGACAATAACTTGTCATTATTTACAGGTTGTGGCGTTATCAATTTACTGGTCTGGTACATCTGAGGTCCAGTTGGCCTGAATGTGACCCCTGGAAGAAATGAATCAACAAACCCTGCAATCGAGTCTTTATATCAGGGGTCTCAAACATGCGGCCCGGGGGCCAAATGTGGCCCGCCAAAGGGTCCAATGTGGCCCACAGGAGGAATTTATGAAATCCAAAAATGACCCAGTTCAAGTTCCATGTTTAGACCAATTCAATCTCAAGTGGGTCAAATCAGTAAAATATAATCATAATAACCTAGAAATACAACTCCCAGATTTTCTCTGTGTAAATATAATTTTTTTTATGTCATTTTACTGTATTTACACTAAAACAAACTATCATTTCACAAAAAACATGAATAACCTGAATAAAT
>JAPTGZ010000015.1:15801296-15814341 GCA_029814645.1 Fowleria isostigma | reverse complement strand
ACTGTTAAAATGAAGATCTATTCTATTCTATTCTATTCTATTCTATTCTATTCTATTCTATTCTATTCTATTCTATTCTCTAACCTTCTATTTTTTTGAATTTTTTTTTATCCTGGTAAGAACCAAATCATTTGCAGTGCAGACTTGGTTTGGACATATTAGCAGGAGATGGGCAGTTGTACCAAAAGTACTGTGAAGATGTCAATAAAGTGGTCTCCACAAGGGAAAAAAAAGAGGGAGGAGTAGACCAAAGGAAATATGGAGACACTGATAAAAGAACTCAAAGTGCAGAACATCAATTGGAAGCTGAGAAATAACGCCTCAGATAGACAGAGATAGTCTGTAGCTGTGAACGCCCTGAGCTCCTACATGAACAAAGAGCATAAATAAATAATTCCTTTTTAACAATCAACATTTGATTAACATTTATTTTAGAATTTAATTGCATAACACCATTATTTCTCAGCAGCGTCTCATATACACACATATACTGTACACTCCATGTACAAATATAATATATTTGCTCTCATATACTGAACTCCAATGCATGCTTGCACAGTTACCATGTTTGCACATGTAAGTAAGGTATTCATTAACCAGACCTCACTCTTGTCACCTTTTTGAAACCTCATTAAACAGAGAATAGATCGAGTGAAATGTTGCCATGTAAATGTATGTAAATTAACAGGACCGTTTCACCATCAGTTGTTCAGATGGGTGACACACATCTCCAGCGGAGTGGGAGCTTCAAGTAGAAAACCTCAAGGCCGTGGCTTTGAGGCTCGCTGGTCCGTTGAGTCAAAGCCTCTGATGGGGTTTCATTATTCAGTGCGTTCCTCTCTTAATTCTCCAACAAAATCATTATATCTGAAATCTGGAATTGTGCTTAATGTATGCACAATTAACCCCAGTCTCAATCAATTACGGTGATCTAAATTAATCCGGGAATTCATTATTGAGTAAATGATCGAGATCTTAATGCTCCTCTATGAGCGGTTCCTATCGCCAAGCAGCATGATGTATTAAAAATCTAAAAATGCATAACTATACGTATATAAATATAATATATAAAATCATATAACAGAGCACCCCTGACAAAAACAACAGCTGGTTGTTTCAGATTAAAAAGCAAAAAAGCATCTATTACATCCTTACTGTGCCTATAACATTTATGTTCATTCTATCTCATTGAATTATAAAGTCTGCTGAATTTGTGACATAAAATATTTCATGAACATTAAGTTTAATTTATTAAAAGAGCACTGTGATTTCCTGAACAGCTGGCATTTAACAAATGGTTTTATAACAGGAACAAATGGTGCGTTCATTAAAATGCCTGTTTACAGCTGAGGATTAATAACTATCGGTGCAATATTCACCATACCAGCACAGCGTATGTTGGACTTTTGGAAAGGATGTAAACTTTGTTAATGCTTGTATTCATCTTCTAAAGATGGACTGTAGCAATGTGGCTCAGCGCTGTGTTTTCTTTATTCAACAATAGAGCTTTTTGGTTTTAAGGAATCAGTGATAATAGATTTTTGCAGCATAGCAAACACTTACAATTAACCCATCAAGACCCAAACATGCACCATCTATCAAAACCATCTACTGATCTAAACTGTTAAACCCCTGTTAATCCACTAACCCTACCAATACATGTAAATAATTGGTGTGAAATACAGTTATTCATCTTTTTATGGTCATCATATATGACCCATTTGGACGGTCAGAGGTTACCGTAGTTTCCGTGGAAACACTGTCATCTTCTCCAACATTAATTTACCAGTAAAACCCATGAAGGTGGCTCAATAACAATGGATGGACACTCTTGATTTTTGCTCAGTTAGTAGTAGATTTTGCTGAAAAAATTACTTTTTCTTTAGTTTTCTCTTTTTTGATATAATAATCCTCAACTTTAATCTGAGCTTTTATGAATATCAACATGATTACTAAATTAAATGTTGGAAAATACCAAATTTTCACTGAAAAAAAAAAAGCAAAATACAGAAGATCATATTGGTACAAGGGGCAGCACAGTGGTGTAGTGGTTAGCACTCGCACCTCACAGCAAGAAGGTCCTGGGTTCGATCCCAGCACCATCCACGGTGCGACCTTTCTATGTGGAGTTTGAATGTTCTCCCCGTGTCTGTGTGGGTTTTCTCCGGGTACTCCGGTTTCCTCCCACCATCCAAAGACATGCACTGATAAGTTAATTGGTTAATCTAAATTGTCCATAGGTGTGAAGGTGAGTCTTTGTATGTCAGCCCTGTGATGAACTGGCTAAGTGTCCAGGGTGTACCCCCCCTTCGCCCTTAAGTAGCTGGGATAGGCTCTATGCAACCCCCGTGACCCTAGTGAGGATAAAGCGGGTTCAGAAAATGAATAAATGAATGAATAATATTGTAACAAATTGTGATAAACCACTTAAGAACAGTTAAATACTGACAAAAAGTCATTTAGAAACTGCAACAAATGTCACACTGGGTCCTTATGGGTTAAGATTAGTTTGTTTTAATTTAGTTGTGAGATTAGCTTCTGTTCCCTGTAACAGCCTACTGGATAGAATTTTGTTTATCGCCATAAAGGCTTCCTGTAAATTTTAAGAATGAACACACAACAGATTTCAGGTTCCAATGTGCGTGAAGGTGTTTTTTCTGAATTTGGTGATTCAGGGTGTCGACGTGTGGTTGGGGTGTCCAGAACACGAGGAGGATGTTTCCTGTGCTCAACAACAATCCATCCACCTCCTCATATCCTCACACCCCCATGATTGCCAAAACTACTCCACTACTCTTCTAACCACAACCCACACATCCAGCCTCTGACTGATCACAGTGCAAACAGAGTATTCTACTCCACCACATGATACACATGTGAGAGTTAAAAAAAGCCACTATATTATTTCTCAGTATGGAGAGTCTTTGGTTCAAAGCTGTCTGATAAATTGTAAAATCACACGGCAGACACAGATCATTCTGAAATGTTAAATATTTAAGAGCTGCAGGCCTCTGAGCAATGGAGAGAAAGTAGGAGAAAAGATGGGGGTGGAGGACTGAAAATGAGAAAGATGAGGAAAGGAGACGGCAAAGCGATATAAAACTCCATCCTTCTAATTTCACTGTAGACTTCATTACATATTCATGTGATTGTGCAGTCATTATGTATATGTGTGTGTGTGTGTGTGTGTGTGTGTGTGTGTGTGTGCGTGCGTGTGTCTGTCTGTCTGTGTGTGTCTGCAAAACCAGTGCAGGCAGTGATCATACATATTACCTATCACTTCCACTTTAATTGCGCGCGGCCAAGAGAGGGTGGGCTTATATCAATAATTCTAATGCTACATAAAAGCAAATATTCTCATTTTTCAAATTATTTGCTTCAACGCACTCTCTGGAATGTTGGATAAATGTGTTTATGGATGTGTCTAGTATGTGCTATTATGACCGATTCCTTCATTAGGACAGCCTGTGCACATATGGAGTCCTATGTAGTTGTAAAGTATGTGTGTGTGTGTGTGTGTCCCTTGGGATTTTCATTATAACCCCTATCAACGTCATATTTATTAGATATCATGTCTCAAATTGAAACATGTTGCACCTCTAATAAATACAATGCGGTGTTGCTGTGTGTGTATGTGAAAGGCTTTCAACAAATTATTTATGTTATTACTGTTTTATATACCTTGACTTATAACAATTTAATACAGTTACAAGCCATGGAAGATTAATTTAAGAACAAAAACAATAGCCGTAATCATTTCAGAGGTGGCTGGCCAGGAAGTTTCTATCAATAAATAGAAAAAAAAAAAAAAAAAAGAGAGAGAGAGAGAAGTAACATATGGTGGAGATAGAACCATGAGGGCGTGACGTGTTTGCATCAGCATGGTGGCCCAATATCAAAACTAATTAACATTTTACATTTGGCCCAAATTATGGATCTTTATTTTTTTATTATATGTAAGTGCAGAGTCCTCCTGTAAAAAGGAAAAAGATGAGCACATTTATCACTAAAACTAACTTCATAAAATCCATTTACATTAAGGTCATCTCAACCTGACTGAGGAAACACAGAACGGCTAATTAGCAGAACTAATAACCTAATTGTGTCATGGAATCCAAAGAAATTGGGCTAATGTTAGATAAACACATACACAGCCATGTATAATTTTCACAGCAGCGGGTGTAAATTAATGTGATTGTGCACACAGATCATAGCGCACCTTGCCGGTGGTGATTTTCTTTTTGTTGGGGAAAGCCCTCATTGACCTGAGGGAGTGTCATCGTCTCATTTGCAGTAAAAAGTCATCAACATCTCATTTAAACACTTGATTGGCTAATTACACTACATGCATAATTTAACTTTGTGACCTCTCTCCCTCTTGATCTGTCTCCATTAAAATTACTACCACCGCTGTCGTTCTTTGTCTGTGTGTGTGTGTGTGTGTGTGTGTGTGTGTGTGTGTACAACACACCCGATGAACTTTTAATGCCTCATGAGAGACCAACTCTGAAAGACATGGTAGAAAAAGGGCAAAGATGAAAAATCACTGGTGAAATGTTAAATGTGATTCAGCGACGTTAGAACATTATCATCATCCGTGTTCGTAGAAACATTCCTTTTTGCATGGGGCAGATGTAAAAGCTCACTGTGACTTTGTACAAGAGCAAAGAGTTACTTAGCGTTAATTAAGCCAATTTTACACAGAGATCCTGGAAAAAAAAGGGGAGATGGTGATCCCACCTTTTTTTTTTTTACCTTTGACCGATTTCCACAGCCAAAGGAGTAACAGAGGTAAGACAGGCTGGACTTTTACACAGCAGACCTGCGTTATGAAATCAAAGCAGCACTGATGCAGCAGTATATAGTGTAACGTATCACTTGCGCGTCAGAAATACCTCGACCATAGCCATGTTGCCTCACTGTTCCACTAATGTTAGCAGGGATAGACTTCTCCACCAAAGTGACAACAGCTCGTGGATCTCAGACTCAGATTCAAACACAGACTCAGAATCAGACACAGATTTAGGCTCAGACTCAGACTCATACTCACACTCATACTCATACTCAGCTTTATTGTCATTCGATCAATGAACCAAGATAGAACAAAACATAGTTACCAAGGTCTCAATTTTAGCATAGAAGATAAAGAATAAAATGTAAGAATAGAATTTATATGCAAAGTAGGATAGAATAAAATTACCATTATAAAATATGCAAAAAATAAATAAAATTCAGGCATGGTGGATAAAGCAAGCTCAAATAATGAATGAATAATGAAAAAAATACAATAAATACAATAAATAATAAAAACAAATTCTTAAGATGTACAAAATTCACATTATGTAGCATCAGTACAATTAAAGTGGTAGTAAATAAAGCAGCAGCAACAGTAGAATAAAGTGTCAACATTGTCTGCCCAGTTCGGCATCTTTCTGGTCACTTTGATATGTTTGTTTACTGTACACAGTCTGCGCTCATTTTTAACTGCCCATAGCGCAGGGTTTACACATGTAATACAACATCAAAACGTCACACCTTGGTTATGGAATGAGAGGTGTTCTTTAATCATAGCTCTGTTATCAGGGCTCTGTTACTACCTCCAGAGGCATTACAGACCGCGATAAACTACCGTATATATTCCTATTGTGGAGAAACCTTTTCACTGCAGCTAAAGGACTCACTCTGCCAAATTCAACCCAACTTTAAACACTTATTGAAATAAAAACTGGATGACACAACCTGAGCCATTTAGTGAGACTGTTTTTTCCACATCCCTATGAATCATCACATCAGAATTTATCACATACTTTTTCTCTGCCCACCTTACAAACTGCACTTTAACTACAGCACCTACATTCTTCTCCAGAAGGAAACATCTGACCTTTAACTGCTAAATATGTGTTGGAGTTTTGTTGAAAATTTACTGCATCTGCAAATCATGGAGAAGAGACAGATAAAGAAAAATGGTGTTGCTTTATACAGGTAAGTACAACGGCTGAGTTAGCTGTGTTTTGGAGTCAACATTTTCATCTTTTAAGGAACATTGTGGTTATAATTTTAGTACCTTTTTAAATTATTGATGGTGTTTTATATGTATGTTCTTAGTTTAGTGATTTAAGTATGGTTTCAAATGGACTTATTGTGTTTATGTATATTTTTAGTATGCATGTTATGCAAGATTTAATGTATAGCTGTGATTTCTCTTTTATGTAACTTCTGCTGCTGCTATCCTGGCCAATAAGCTTTTTCTTGGTTAAGTAAAGATTAAATAAAAAAAATACACATTTAGCTATTTTTTGGTGATTTAATAAAATACATACATACATATATAATATTTATACATACATGCTTTAACCCATAAAGATCCAGTATTACTTTTATGTCAATTCCCAAATGAAATTTTCTTCATATCTAACATTTATTTAGTGATTTACCACCATTCATTTATAATATATCCTCTGTGTTTTGTATTGTATCTGTATAAATTAGGTATTTTTATATATTTAATTCAGTGATGTAGATGTACATGTAGAAGCTCAGATTAAAGGTGAAGGTTATTATAACAGAAACAGAGAAAACTGTGAAAAAGTGACTTTTTCAGTCAAAAATATTGTTAACTGACCATAAACCCATTGTCTTCACCCATTGTTTTATCAAACTCCATGGGTTTTACTGGTGAATCAGTGCTGTAGAAGATAATAGTGTTTCCATGCTCACTATAGAGCCTCTGAACATCCAAATGGGTCATATCTGATGATCATGAAAAGATGAATAACTGTATTTTACATCAATTATTTCCATGTATTGATAGGCTTAGTGGATCAACAGGTATTAAACAGTTTATATCAGTAGATGGTTTTGGTCGGTGATGGGTTAATATTTCAAACCATCTGTCAGGAACTATAGCTGCAATATGAAAATAAAAGAGGGTGAAGCCTTTACAATAGTACTGAGGTTATAAACCGTGTCATTATGCCCACCCAATGGCTGACATTATTCTTGATGTATGTGTCTTTCCTCTTTGCTGTTATCTGGTGTGTCTTTTCAGAGCCAGCTGCTCCAGTCTTGAATGGTCAGAGATGTGCTATTAATGTAATTTTCAAATGTCCTCCGGTATCGACAAACGCAGACGGTACCTTCATTCAGTCGGCATTTATTGTGACTCTTGGCTGTTGTAAAAGCATCTGCTCCAACATGTGATCAATGCGGAGTCTCAGACTCTTGGACTGTTTCTACGTTCATTATGTCTGTCTGGATCTGCCTCATTCATGGAAACTGGCTTAGAAGTAGCAGCGATGCAGGATGAAAACGATTCCTCCTTTCATGTGCTCCTTACACAGTAAAGCTTGAATCCTAGTTTCCTCTGTCAAATGTGTCTCAAGTGACCATCAGTAATTGGATTTTTCTTTCCTGTTCCCATTTGATTTTATCTGTGGGAATCTGGGACCGATGCTGCTAAAGACTAAAAAAAATGTCTTAGCTCATCCGTTTGTCTGGCTAAGCAGACATTACCAAGCTGAGTAAGCTCCTCCAGTTCTAAAGACGTCTTAAAAGAGACTTAAAGAAATTAAACTGGACATTTTTGTTCAGGTATTGATTGAAGAAACACCAGTCTCATCAACTCTCTGATTCTTTCACTGTGCTCAGTTAAAGATGTGATACTTTAATTTATTCATTCAACACATTTTCATTCTCAACTCTTCCTATACTGACTTAGCCTTCATCACATTTGGACAAACAGGACACCTCTAGAACATCAGAACTGTTTAGGGTGCAGTTACTGCAACAGAATTTGGGGAAGGGATAAAATAAGACAAAGAGAAAATGCACAAATAAACACAGTATGAAACAAGAGATGAACCATGGTTCTGTGTGTAAATCCATGAACGAGTATAACACCATGTCACATGACTGTTTTAGCCCAAAGATATTCCACAGAGGAATATCATGTGGAATCTGATGAAAAAAAAAAAACATCTCATGACTGCCAGAATCAGATTTATTTATTGCCTCCAGTGGTCAGTCAGAATTGTGTTGTTTGTTAAGCTTTTTCACATTTTGCCTCATTTAAAAAGAAATTTTAATTAATAAAATGTTATACAGATGTTTTGATATATTGATTAAACCGATGGTAATAATAATAATTATAGCAGTAATTATCTCATTGTAAATATGTATATAATCTGTATATTTTTAAATTACTATTATTAGTATTGAATCGAACAGAAACAAATCATAATCTAATCTAACAATAATAATCATCACCTTCAAATATCAAAGTCCTATATTATGTTATATTATATTATATTATATTATGTTATTTTTATAGCACAATATGCAGAAGTATTGGCTGTTTTCACTGTGAATTATAATACAGCAGTTATACAACACATACTATCATTTACACTCATCTTTAGCATATCTATTCTCATTCATCACATAATAATAATAGCAATAACATCAACAAAAATGAAAATAATAACAATATTGTAGGAAGAAGGAGATGAAGAAAAAGAAGAAGAGAAACCCTGTCTTTATGCCTTACATTTTGACATTGTTTGATATTGTGCTATAAAAATAAAATGACAATTTAATAGTTTCGACTGTGAAAATAATGCATTTGTATGTTCAAAATACCCAATCGTACGTCTGATGAACACTGTCTGTTTTTGTTCTTATATTACAGATGAAACCATCCATGTCCCTGAACTGTTTGATTATACATTCCTGTGTTTTTACATGTGAAAATATAGAGAAGAAATAGAGAGAACATACAACACAGTGTATTTTAAAGGCTACATCGTGGTCCTTAATGGTGCTTACATTGTTCCATTTACCATCTACTGAATTGTCTTGTACGCTCTTGTCAGCGCCTGATGTTATGAAGCACAAACCAGTGATGAGTACAAGTGCATGTGTATGTATGGAAGACCCAGAGAAACAGAGATGTGTGTGTTTTTTGAAGAACAGAGTATCAGATCTGAGGTCATTTGAGGCTCAGTCACAGCACAAATCAATTCACATTTAACCCACGCTCTCACAGACACGCACAGACCGGAATAGGCATCTTCCCACACGTTTGTACTTAAATCACTTCTCATTAAAATACAGTAGATGCCACCTACTTTCCTTCCGCTGCTCTTCGTGTGCGGACAGCGCGACTCTTAGGGAAAAACAAACAAACATCTCAGTCATCTTCCTGGTCCAAACACTGCCCACAATTTGCTTTATCATCAGTTTATCATCACTTTCAGGTCTCGGTAGGAAGGAAGCGCAGTCATAAATAGTGTCAATGTTAAAATTCTAATCTTGAAAAAAACAAAAACACTGAATATATTTAACTCTGTCTCTTGCAGTCAAAAATCCCTTCTGTTTTGAGAGGGGAGCCCATGTATCACTGTCACTTACTTCAAGCCATGTGACTTCAGATAACACATAATTATGACAGATGACTGATGATGGTATTATAGAGCCCGAATATCATATGCATTCATATCTGTTCAATCCAAACTATGGAGAGCTCAGAGTTCAGATGGCAGGCTGATGTCTTATATGCCTCTGTGTGGCCAGGAGACTAATTTGTTGGGGGAAGATGTGCTCATGAATAAATATGTTTGTCTGTATATGTCTTCACTCTGCATAAGCATATTTTCTTCTGGTCAAATAAGCTGCGGCTGTGTCTGTCTGATATGCTCCCTGTCTCTTCTAATGAGCTTATTAAATAAATATCTGTCCCAGTGACCTGTGAAATGAGAAATACCTGTGCAACATATTATTTAAAGAGCTGGGATCATTACGACTCAAGCAAACAGTGAGAAGGTCCACTCACCTGATTGGTGAGTCCCAGTGTTGCCCCGCCTCCCTGTACACTAAACAGGTACAGAGGATGGCTTCATCAATTCTTAATAAAAACTCCCATCCTCTTATGGCAAGGGTCTCAGACATGCAGCCCGGGGGCCAAATGCAGCCCACCTGGGGTGCAGATCCCGGGGGAGACGGGGGGGACATGTCTCCCCCAATATTTGAAAAACATGAATTGTCTCCCCCCAAAAAAGTACCCTAAATAATAATTTTTAAAAATGAACAAATGTATTTTCAAACCAAGCACTCCTCACAATTTAGATTTACACTAAAAGTAAATGATTAAAACGATAGACGGATAGACAAAACCTCTGTCAGCTATTCATTCCTGGTAGTGACACAAACACATCTTTGACTCATTAGTCTAGTTTTCATAGTTTGTAAGTGTAGTAATCAGACTCACATACTCAACGATCAATACTCACATGATGGTACAATGAACGAAGATAAACCAAAGTGGTTGTTCTGTTTGGTGTGTTTGTTATTTGTTGGTATGTTTTTCATCTGATTTTACATTAAATTAAAAGTTTTTCATGATTTTGTTGAGTCTGCTGGTCAGCAAAAGGGCATCATAGAAAAATTTTGTTGATGGATGTCATGATTTGTTAAATCTAATGGTCAGAAATTTGACTAAAAAGAACAACATATAGAGCACATAAAGCGTTGATTCTGACGCCTCCACGGCCATCTCAGCAGTCGGCCATTTTGAAAGTATTAGTGAGAGTATTAGCAGACAGGATTTTGGCAACATCTGTCCACACTTTTAAAAGTTAACATATGATCAAAAAAAAGAAAAAAAAACAGCGGACACACAGATTCACGTACAGCCGATCAACTGGAGAATTTTCGGTGGGCGGAGGCATGAAATCCCTTTTGTGTCCCCCCAATCCTGACATCGGATCTGCACCCATGCAGCCCACCAAAAGTTCCAATCAGGCCTGTGGGATGAATTTGTGAAATGCAAAAATTACACTTAAGATATTTACAAAATTTTAGTTCAAAATTCACGTACAGATCAGGAAAAATATTGGCATAATAACCTCTAAATACTCACAACCCCAAATTTTTCTCTTTGTAAATGTAAAGTTATACTTAAGTTGTACTTCCTCCCACTCCTTTTCAATTATGTGAATTAAGTCAAACATTGTTTTCATGTATATGTATGCTTTTTTTTCTATGTTTTCTCGCAATCTGTTTTATTTCTATGGACTAAGTAGGATAATTTTTGTTGCTGCATATTCAAAATAGATTAAACTATATAAACTAAATATTTTCATGTAATTTCACTGAATTTACACTAAAACAAACCATCATTTCACAAAAAAGCATAAATATCCTGAACAAATATGAATGACCTGAAATGTCTTAAGAGAAGTAAGTGCAATTTAATCAATATTCTGCCTATTATTAAATGTTTTGTGTATTTGTAGATCCACTGTGATCTATAAGTTGTAATGAACATATATAAATGATAAACTGAAGCAGAATATTGTTAAAGTTGCACTAATTTTTCTGAATAAATTTGAGATTATTCATGTTATTCACATTGTTTTAAAGGACAGTTTGTAGATGTAAACATTTTCATCATGTAGGGAAATTTGGACGTAACATTATTTTTATATAATTATCTTATTATTTTGCCGGTCCGGCCCACTTCAGACCAAATTTGGCTGAATGTGGCCCCTGAACTAAAATAAGTTTGAGGCCCCTGGTTTATGGGGTGAATTTCAGCTCCTTTCCTCTGGATGGAGGTTTTTAGTCCTAAGGTGCAGGACAAATGTTATGAAAAGGGCTTTGTTCCTGTCGCCGTCACTGAGCTCAATAAGAAGTAGTGACATCGCACTTTATTTATTTATTTAATGATGTATTTATTTATTTATTTATCCTATGCTTTAGCTCTATTTATTATTGTGACTTTTATTTTTTTAATTTTATGTTCTCGTTTTTTTATCCCAGAGACTGTTTTTATTTCTTTAAGGATTGTATTGTGTTTTATTGCGTCTTGTTTTTATTTATCTTGATCTGATTTACTTTATCTTTGTCCTTATCCATGCTGCTACACTGATGAATGATGGAACGCTGAGCACTATTTTTTCTTTTGTCTTGACACTCAATCATGTACCTGCCAATCAGGTTCAGTGTGTGTTTTGTAATGGAATGCCAAATGCAATCACTCTTTCTGCAAAACAAATCTGACCATGGGTAGAAATAAAGTCACCTTGAACCTTGAACCTTGAAGAGAAAAACAAAATGGACCTAATTATGTAAAGAGAATAATGGATGTAAAAATCATAATTTATCATCAAACATGTACAATAATTATTTCAGTTTTGGCTTTAAATACAACTCAAATGCCATAACTGACTTTCTGGACCATACCCCGTGCCTCGCTTGCAAATTAATCAAAAATAGATTGTGTCCCTTCCAATGTGTTAGTTAACTAATGGAATCAAAACTGTAATCATTTGTGCTCCAGCTCAATACAGGAGCATGTAGTCATGTCCAATAACACAAAGATCTCAATCAGCACATGTTGTCTTTCTTCCAGCTCAACCTGCCTGAGATCAATCAGTGCAAAAATTAACCAGAAGAGAAATTTCAATTTCACGTTTGCTGTATTGATCAGAAAATCGAGTCAATTATGGCTGACAACATGAGATTGAACACAGCAATCTATAGAGTATGTGCACCGAAAACAGCTTCCATTATTATTGCCGGGTAACCACATTAGATATGATCAATTACAGGATTAGAAGGGACACAGTGTTTATAGTTTCAAAGAAAAAAAATATCTAGGACAAGCTGAAACGGAAAACCAAAAAATGTGACAACAAAACCCGAAACCTCTGCCTCGGTCAGGACAATGAATAACAACTGGGGTGAAAGTCTGATTCACATCCCAAACATCAAAACAACACTTTCAGAACAAAACAGACCTGATGTGGCTTGTACTATAATCTGTTTTGCCGTTGACTAATAAGATGAGGGAAAGGTTTGGTAAGGAGTGTTTGTGGTGTTGGAATGCCAACAATAGCTGGTACGCTGTTCATTTGATAATGCTTCAGTGGCAGTGAATGGACTGAGCCTAGTCTTTACCCCCCCCCGCCCGCCTGCCCTTAATCTTATCTCCTCAGATCGGCTATTTTAATCTGCTTTATGAAAGCTTATGAAACTAATCGCTGCA
>JAPTGZ010000015.1:15698279-15708848 GCA_029814645.1 Fowleria isostigma | reverse complement strand
TCTATCTATCTATCTATCTATCTATCTATCTATCTATCTATCTATCTATCTATCTATCTATCTATCTATCTAGCTAGATAGCTAGATAGCTAGATATATATAGATATAGATATATACTATACAGCTATGAATATTTTTTACGGAATGTCTTTTGCAGTGGACAGTTTTGTTTTGTGTTTTATTTTTTGTTTTGTAAAGCTATGAAACTCTCATGCCCCAGAGGACCAAAATGCATTACTGGACCTCAAGAGGTTAAACAATTTGTAATAAAAAAAATAGTTGCATTAACTTTAATTTCAGATTTAATGTATTTATTAATGTCTCAATCATGGTGTGAAAAAAAAAAAAGCTAAAATAAAACCAAAATGAAGCCACAAGATGACACAAGTACAAACTGTTCAGCCTGGTCAGAATGCATTTCAGTATACGTCATTAGTGAAACATGATGTGGTATGTGGGTTAAAATTTTGTCCTCTCTCATAAAAGAAGGAAAAAAAAAATCTAAATAACTTAATCAGTTAAAACTTCTAAATTTGAGTAAGGATATATTCAACCTGCTCAACTAACAAAATTAGGTCTTATACTGCTTTCATAATCGTCTTAAAAATGGTCATAAAAAGTAGAAATACTGGCCCAAATATTCTGTACGTCTCCTATGAACAGTAATGTACCAACGTTTCTAATTCTTGGAAGTTTTATAATGTGGCTCCATATATTACTGTTAATTACATGTATAATGTCTCCACTGTTCTGTATATCTATCCTGGCTTTGCCCTTCTGCTTTCATTCGTCTGGTTGGAAGGTGACTCCACATGACCTGCCTCTGTCACTGCTGCCACTCAGCGCTCGTCCACTCTTCTAGAATCACTAAGTGAATGTGGGTATGACAGTACGTGGCTGTGTGAGTGGGGATTCGTCAGCTGCTGTCCCACATTGAGAACGTTTGCTTCTTGGTCCCCTCATGGTCAAAAGATGCCTAAATATAAAATTACCTCACACAACTGTCCCATGGGGCAGTTGTGGAATGTATCTGAGTAATTTACTCAAATACTGCACTTAAAGATACATTTATACCTCTATTAAGAGACAAATATTGTATTTTATATTCTACAGCCTTTGTCTGACAGCTTTAGTTCCTTGTCATCTTAGTTTTACATGCCCTCCCTGTCCAGTGAATTAAACATGTTTTAAATGTGTTTCAGTGTCAGTGATAAATTGAAAGATATTGTTTTTTTCACAACTTCTAAATTAGTTCAAATTAGCTCATTGTTAATTATCTATAGTAGTAAAATGTAACACATACATCAACCCATAAAGACCTGGTGCTACTTTTGGGTCAGTTCCCAAATGAATTTTTTTCTATACTTAACCTTTCTTAACTGATTGATGATCATTAATTGCAATATAATCATGAGTATTTTCCATCTTTTCAGTATAAATCAGGTATTTTCCGATATTTAAGTCACTGATCATGTAGATGTACATTCAAGCTCAGAGAAAATTTAAAGTTAAACTTTATTAAGCTTTATTATCTAAGAAACAAAGAAAATTGAAGAAAAAGTGGCTTTTTCAATAAAATATATAATTAACTGTCTCCATCCATTGTCATTGATCCAACTCCATGGGTTTTATTGTTGAATCAATGTTGTAGAAGATGACGGTGTTTCCACACTCACTAAGGAGATTCTGAACGCCCAAATGGGTCATATTGGATAACTATAAAAAGATGACAAACTGCATTTAATATCAATTATTTACATGTATTGATAGGATTAGTGGATCAATAGGTATTACAAATTTTAGATCAGTAGATAATTTGGTTGCCAATGGCTGTTGGGTCTTAATGTTAACAAAACAGTCAAATTAATCCAAAATCAACCCATATAATAAAACACTGAAAGAGGCTATTGCACTGTACAATGAGTACATTGACCTTACATGCTTATCTAAGTTGAACTGATCATATATACTTTTACATGATAAATGTTTCAAATACAAGGTGAGAATCTATGACTTCATCCACCTGTGCGATAAAGTAAGCGTGTGTTTGTGGTGGAGAAAACGGCATGTGAGACTTAGCATCTGGATCTGCACTCAGACTTTAATGAGTGAAGATTGAATTTTGTCCAATTTGCCAAATTTCATAAGTTACTGTTGAGGCTGAAAGTGTTTTATGACAGTGATTTCTTTAAGCCTGTAAAGACCACCTGCCACTCTTCCCCTGGCATTCCTGTGTTTTTTTCATTCCCTGAGGATGAGGAAGGAACGGAGGAGGAGGGTGAGTCAGCTGCTCTTTACAGAGATGTCTGGGATAGCAACTGTAACCCCTGGCCACTCCCACAGCATCAGGTATCACACACAGTCATTTAACAGCTGAGGGGGAACGGAAGTAGGCCATCCTGTTAAGCCCGTCGGCATCTCTCTGTGCTCTGATCTAAGTGGACCGCTTTGCTTTGCCCACTCAGAATAACAGCAAGGTTGTGAACCCCAGTGCTAGGTTCCCCTGTCACAGTGTTTCCGTGACGCCAGTGCTTTTCTTATGTGGCTCCAAGCACTGATGATCAACCGTCACGTGAGGCATATACGTCAGCATACACACTTGCCCTCATTCCATCTCTTATAAGGACTTCAGTTCCTGCCCTTTGAACTTGTTACCATTATTACAGTATAACGTCTATGTCTCATCCAAAGATCCACACTCAAATGTTTTCAGAAACATTACACACTCACTATGTAATACTTTCACTTGACTGTAATTTTATAACTAGTCGCTGACATAAGTGTCCTGGATATCCTGGTTTACGAGTAGTGGCCAGTCACACTGTCATCGGTAGAACATGAGCAAGGTGCTGAATATTTGATACCAATCCTCATCATTCTACTGCTCATGTAATATTCACTAAGCCACAACTAATGCACTTTATTTAGACAGAGACACAGATAAAAACATTGTGAGACAACAAAGTATCTGTCTCCTTCCTTCAGCCTGTGCTTTTTTTATGCGTTATTCACATTCACAGAAGCACTACCAAGCATTATCTTTGTAGGTTTGAAACCTCTGACCCCATGACCCTCCCATTTAATTGACTTATGTGTGACAAATACATTTGTCCTCATTTTGCAAAGGTCAACCTTTGCATCAGTGTCACACAGGCTGAATGTGCCGTGCATGTAGCGTACTGAGCACTAAACAACAACACAGCTAAATTCTACGTGCAGTGTAACGCAATGCTAAGTGGGCTACACCGGCTACCTCATTAGCTAACATATTAGAAGACAGCTGCAGCATCCAAAGGGCACTGTGCTGGAGACTGTAACAAATGGACTGCTTCAAGTGGGCCAAAGAGAATGGCCAGCTACAACACTTGAATTAATGTTTTCAAATGTAGAGAACAGGAGTGTATGACAACAGCTATTGGTGCTGGAGCATCAGATCCCCTTTGTACTCAAATGCAGAGCATGTGTGTGAACGAGAGAACCAGTATAACGGTGTAAAAATGATAGTAATCTACAGTGAGAACATCTTTGAGTGTCCATTATGCTCCACTGTAAGTGTTGTTTAACCCAAAAACCCTTCTGTTTTCACTCCTTTAAGGGTCACTGTAACTGTATTGGGTAACTAACTGTGGAGAATATAGGCCAATAATGCACTTGTTCCTAAATATTTAATCAAAAACATAACACAAATTATGACTAATCTCTATTCTTCTGTTGGTTTGTACTTCGGTGGAGTGTGACTGACAGGTAGTAACGTGGTATCTAGGTTAATGTGGGTCTGTCCAATGTTCAAAAATAGGAAAACCATTGCATCACCTTGTTTTTGAATCTGTATTTGACTTTAGGGGGTTTATCCCTGGGCCAGGCACTACCCCCATACACAATCACTAGGTTTCATGAAAAGTAGTACTGTAGTTCAGTCTTACAGGGAGACTTGAGTAATCCCATAATGTCCCTAAAGGAGTTAATAACTGTCTGATAACTTGACATTTTCTGAGACAATTATCATCCAGAAAAAGGTCTCGTATTGTTGCAGCCCAACTGTTAACCTTCTTGCTCAAAGACCCACACTCATCAGCAGACGGTGATATTATGTACCTGCCGCCCTCAAGCCCTATATTCCTCCTGCTATTCACAAAGTAATCATCCAGCAACCAATACATCATCTGCCACAGAGCAGGCTGAGACTTTGGTCATGAACTCATCACAGTGGAAATAGCGAATGGTGGACACATAATGAATAACTGGACGCTCACCCAACTGAGCTGAAAAAAATCATTGGGAGAGGATGATGTTATTTTAGCTTCTGGTGAGGTGTGTTAAAAGCACACATATCTGTTATGCTTTTTTTGCTAGAGTATCTTTAACTGTGTTTGTGTGTGTGAATATGCAGTGCCAGACCTCCATCTCTCATCTTGCGGCCAGATGTGGACTTTCTCAGTAGGCTGCGTCCAGAACTGAACAGAGTGTTGAGCTCATCCAGGGGGCTGGTCAGAGGTCTGCCATTGGCTGGGTTAAACAGCAGCGGTGATGAAGAACACGAATGGGCTCTCCGAGGCTCAGGGCGGGACACTTTCACAGGAGAATAAGGAGGTGGCTTCCCCAGTGGCTCCCCACTTGTCCTTTGTGAGGAAGAAGTTTTGGGAGAGTCTGAGCCCCCTGTGACAGATGCTGCTCGTGTCAGCGACAAGAAGCTGGCCTCAGGAGGGAAGGGGAAGTGTGAGGGAGGTCTATAGGGGGGAGGTGGTCCACTAGGGGGTGGAGGTGGAGGTGGTGGAGTGAGTGGAGGTGTAGACTTCTTCTCTGGCATGAGGACAGTGAGGCTAGGAGAGGAGTCCGCCCTCTGGCGGGAGTACTGAGGGGACAGGGGACTGTCAGGACCAGCAGCATAGTTCAGGTTTGTCTCAAACACTGGTAGTTTCTTCACCTCCAAGGGGGTTAGGGGGGACTCATCTGAGGCTGGAGAGCAGGTTACAGGGGAAGGTGGAAACACCAGGAGAGGTGGACGGTGGGGAAGCAAGTTGGGAAAGGGGGCAGGAATGTCACAGCTGCCGTCTTTTCCATGCTGTGTTTTGGTAGTGCCACTGGAGGAAGTGGTCTGGGAGTGTGCACTGTCAATAACAGAGACCCCTGCTGTGATCCCTGTTGTACGTTTATTTTCCCCACTCTGAGGGGGGGATGTACCTAATCCAACAAGGCCCAAACCTAAAGCCTCTAGTTTGGCTGCCTTGGTAACCACGGTTGCAGGAGGGCCTCCATCTTCAGGAAGAACATATTTCATCTCCTCATAGACAGCTTCTGAGTCTGCCTGCTCTGGGCTGTCGGGGGGTTCTTGGAGGCTCCGAGCCCGAGACTGGGCTCCAAACATTTCAATGTATACATCCTCTTCATCTTGGCCATGATACAGGCTTAGAGATACTCCATGCGGAGCATCAAGAGAGGCAGCTTTCTGCATCAAACCACCAAAACCTCCAAATCCCCCAGCACGGGACAGTAAGGCCAGTTTTACATCAGCAGGGCGCAGCTGGTGAAGGCTGGGGGCTACAGCATTGATCTCCTCATAGGATCCTGTCAGCTTAGTGTTGGGACTGCGCTTAGGTTTTGGGGGAGGCACCTTCCTCATGGTTGTATAGTCATCACTGTGAGGGCGGGGTTTTGACAAGGCTGAGGAAGAGATAAAAAAAAAAAGACAACAGAATACTCAGCTACTTGTCATTGTCAGAATAATAATAAAAAGAAGTAGTGGGGAAATGACGGCATGAGGTGTAGTGAGATCAGTTAGATGGTAATCACACAGCAGTGAAAATCATGGCTACAGAGAAGAAAATGTATAAAATCCTACTCATACTACATTAAGGTTTCACATATCTAATACTTATGTTATGAAAATTAAAGTTTAATGTCAGTTAAGGGGATATAATATGATAGTCAAATTAAACAGGGGTTGAATTAAATAGAATTTGTGATTACTCTGAATTTGGAAATATTTCATGTAATTGAATTGATTTGAAAGTAAAAAAAAAACATTCTATAGGCCTAACTATTTTCAGAAATTTTAAAGGAGAATATGTTGCACATTACAATTTCACATACAGACCAAGATTAAGTAATATCATGTAAATCCAAAAGATCACCATCTGTTCAGTCTTGAGTAGAGCAAATAGAGGTGAAGTACCTGCAGGGTCTGTAGGGGACAGCTGGGATTTAGGAGGGCTTCCAGCTGGTGAACCATACCCCTCTGGAGTTGGACTCTCTTTGGCTGCCATCACCAACCCTGCACTAACTACTTCATAAGATGCACTCAGACGAGTATTGGGATCTCTCTTTGGTTTGGGAGGAGGCTGTTTTCTAGGCGAGTGGAGACCACCCCCGCCTGCCCCATCCTCACTGGAATGAGCCACCTGCTGCAGGGCTGGTTTGATGATTGGACTGCCGGAGGAATGGTTCTCCAAGGCCAGTGGGATTGGTACAGAGCTAGACCGAAAGTGGCGAATTACTCGGTTTCCACCGCTGACAGGGCCCTCTGTGACTTTCCCGCTTTTATCCACAACCCTGCAACTGAAAGTGGAAAACAAAAAGACAGATATGTTTGTTAAATTTTACTGTGGTTCCATGACTTCTTTTGGCACACATTCAGTCTCTCTGAGTCTACAATTTCAACTTCAGCAGAGCAGAGTAAATTTTATAATATACACAGAAGAGAATTAGCCATTAATTGAGCATATGGCTGCTTCAAATGTCAAGCCTCTATCAGCTGAAGGGGAAAATTAGGGGATAAATACCAAAGAGATTATGCTTAAAACTAATCTCCTGCAGTAATTTGATAATATCCAGTTTGATATTTCCTTTGTAATCTGAGTGAACCATCTGTACGTTCCCTGATTGCAGGAGGGGGTAGGAGGGGAGTGGCCAAGTATGTGTGTAACTAATGATGGTAGGCACTTGGTACCTGCAGAGAAATTAAGTATATTTTACATATTAGGGTAAACCCATGCATGTGTGTATGTTCGTGTGTAAGTGTATATAATGGCCTTAACAAAATAGCAGCAGTGACTCCTGTCCCAGTCTGCCAACTGACAGCCCTCCTCCTGTTAAAAGCCTCCCTGTGTTCACATCTCCTGTCCCAGCAGCAGATGTTACATAGACGATACAGAAATCTTGTGTGGGTGTATTTCTTTTCATCTTTCAACATACATTGCGTATCCTAATGTTACAACTCAATTTAACAATTAAAATATGGTAATTAGGATTATAATAATCTGATATTGGCATTGTGCTGGCTTTCACTTTCAGGTCTCTTTAAGCTTACCGTTTGTCTTGTAATGTTTTGGTCTTCTTAAAATTACAGCAATGCACTTAAAAACACCTTTACTTTGCCAATTTCAGATATTATTTACATGAAATGCAAAGTAAAGAATGGAAATGGCTAGTTATACGTGCAATATTTAATTATCTATTAATTATTCCCTTTTTATAGTTAGTTATTTCAGTAGATGCACTTTCATATCAGTATTTTATTATTTATTTCAGGTGTCTTTCAACTGTATGCTTTTATTAATGACTGTACATCAAATTCTCATTCTGCAGTGCACCTCTGATGTAATCTTTTCTGAATGACAAATAAACTGAATCTAAAATAATCAAGAAAGATTTTGTGATTTCATGCTGTCTATAAAAGGTGTAATGATAATAATACGAAAAATAAGATTAAGAATATACTTACTGTGAAACAAAAAAAATTATGTCAAAAATACCAAATATTTTATTCACATACACATTCATTCCTTAAATCCTTTGTATAAATTTTTTACTCTCGTCAAGTCAGTCTCTGGTGTTGTTGCCTTTTCCCCAGGCAGGATACATTATAGTAGAAAGAGGTGAGGTGGAGATAAGGATACAATTCCATAGGTGCAATACAATCCTAATACAATCTGATAATGCTGCTCATTATCTCACCATCATCATGAAAGTTACAATTGAAAGCCTTCAGTCCACAGGGATACCACTGCATCACTAATCTCATACACATATATATACATGACTACACACACATAACATATTCATACATTTATGAAGGTAAAATATTTAAACAACAAGAAATCTCGTGAATGTCAATAAGCTTAATTCTATTGTGCTACCTTCAATATGTGGCTGTCACAGTTAATATCATAAACTGCTGAACTTTCATGGGAAATAATTAAAGCTATTTGTTTTATTATCTTTTTTTGGTTTTGTTCATTTTTCTTTAATTATAATTTGTAATGAGGGTTCAGCAACAAAAAAAATCAACACATTTTAAGTTGTTTTCAATATATTCACTGTGAATAGTTTTTATAGTATTATTGCATTGCTTTATTACATTTATAATTTTTCTGCTTTTTAGTTGAAGGCTCATATATAGTACAGCTTTAATAAAAAACACTATTTTTGAATCTGGTTTTTCTTGAGTTCATATAGAAAGAAAAGTGACTGAAACCATGAATTGTTCATTACACTGAACATTTTTTGGCCAAACCGCCCAGTCCTAGGGTGAGCGTAGTGTTTGCTAATTTACCTCCTGATGGGCTGATCCTCCTCCTTGCCCACTGGTTCAGGCCTCTCACCAAGTGGTGGGCTGTTCCCAAGTGTGTTGAGAAGGCTGTTCCCATAGCAACGCAGGCGGTCACTTTCTCGTGCGATATCTGAGGCATTTTGGATAACCAACTGGTCATATGTTCGCAACCCCATGTCCTCAGCCCCCTGTAGGAAACGCTGCACACTGCTCCCCTCTTTTTGTTGTGACAGCAACCTCTGATGAGCTCGACGTCTGGCCAGCCAGCCACGCACAACTGAGAGAGGGTGAGGAGAAGGGGGAACAAGAAGAAACACAGAGATAAGACAGAGCACCAATGAACCCCGGAGGACAGCTAGTGGGTTGTTTTTACCTTTCTGACATGTGATGATCTTTTTATGAAGGTGGTAGCAGCGGTCGTTGAGCTGATCTGCCTGCCAGTATCTCAGAAAAACTTTACTGCTGCCCATCTACAAACACAACAAAAAACCTGGTCAAACAGTCATATGAAAGCATAGTCCTACACTTGAGAGTTTTTGGGTGCTGGTTAGAAGACGCCAAGAGGCTGCCTCTGTTTAGGAATCTAAGAGGAGAGTGAGTCGCTAGTTGAGGGTGAGGAAGAAGAACAGTAATGAAGAAGCAGTGATGCTGAGTGGGAGTGGAACATGTGCAAGATGAGGGTTTGCATGTTGACACTGCATTCACTTCCTAGATGTGGAGGGCATTTGGGGTGTCATAGAGGTCAGCCAATACCAGGTGCACAGAGGCATGGGAGTGACGTACTTTCACAGACAAACAGACACTATTCATTCCAACACACGCTACTTGTACGAGTTGTGTGTGTGCCTTTTTTTCTTGTGTGAATGAGTGTCTACGGGGCATTGAGGAGGAGTGTGCGTCCATGTGTGAGGCAGGAGCTGATGTGACCTGTAGGGTCACACACTCAGACACAACAGCAGTCTGGCAGACAGGACAGAGGGAGGGGCGGGGGTGTCCATGCTGCTGTGTGTGTGTGTGCGCGCATGTGAGAAGAATGATGATGAGGTGGGACAGCTGGAACGAGTTGTCAAAGATTCCATGGGATCTTTCAAATAGAGGGTCAGGGATTAAGTCATTTGGCAAATCTTTTGTTATTGATAGAGACAGAAAAAGAGGCAGGGCGCACACACTGACACACACATACACACACCTGCCATCCCTGGAGTTTGGAGTGTTGGAGAACCAAGCGACATCTCTCCTCTGGTGACAATTTTTTCTTGTCTCCCAAAGTTGGGACAACAAGGTCTTTATATCTGAGGCACGAAAAGAAAAACAGAAGGAATTAGAGCCATGAGACAAAAGAGTGCTGAACTATCAAATCTGAGTTGAGACATTCGCTGCTTTCCTGAAACAATCGGTTCAAAGGTCAGTGGGGGTCATACAGCAGACCAACCAAACAACATCTGTTCCCCTTGGTGTCGCCCTGGGCAACCATTGCTATGAATGGTCAACTGGATGGACACAGAGGTTTGTTTGTGTCTGAGATACTGAGGAAAAGTGACCAAAACCCAAAATTGATACAGATTTCACAGACGATAGATATATGGCACTATGAAGTTCTTCTGTCCTCTCTGCAAGATATCCCTTCCATGTTCTAAACCTACCAGTTGCTTCTGGAAGTCGAAGCAAACACACATTGTGTGGAAATTTAAAGATTATTGCAGTCAAATTGAGATCAGTGTTTGTTATATTTTCTATGAGAAATATGTCATCTGGATTTGAAAAAAACCTGATAAAAACAGCAGTACACAGACTCTACATTCAATATCAAATGCACATAAAAATCCATATCCACTCAAATATACCCAGTTTGCTGCACATCAAAATGTTGTAGAGATGTATATTCCCCTCTATAAAGCCATAAAAAATAATTTACAAGAACTTAGTCAGACATTTGCTGAACCTATTGACAAAATCTATCTATCTATCTATCTATCTATCTATCTATCTATCTATCTATCTATCTATCTATCTATCTATCT
>JAPTGZ010000015.1:15670294-15683605 GCA_029814645.1 Fowleria isostigma | reverse complement strand
AAGGTCGGAGAAAGGCGAGACGCCGACGAACATCGGTAAAGCCGGAGGGGTATTTAAAGGTAAAATCCGACTTACGCACAAATTCAGGTTACGCCGCCTGCGTAGGAACGGAACTCATTCGTAACCCGAGGACCGCCTGTAATAATAATAATAATAATAATGTTTTGCTTTATAATTTCTTGAATTTCCTTAAAGCTAAGTGTTTTATGATACTGTGTGGTCTCTATGGTTCTCTATGCTGTTGTGTGCTGGGGTGGGGGTAGAACACACACAGACAGGAAATGACTCAATAAACTGGTTAAGAGAGCCAGTTCTGCTCTGGGCTGCCCGCTGGACTCCAGTGAGGAGGTGCAGACATTAGGATGTTAACCAAGTTGACATCCACATTGTGAACAACACCTCCCAGTCCATGCACCACACTGTGGAGACCCTGAACAGCTCCTTTAGCAACAGATGTTCCTTCCTGCACTGTACCTTCAGTGCAGGAAGGAACATTAGTGCAGGTCATTCCTCCCCACAGCCGTCAACACATCACTACAATGAGATTCAGTTCCACAAACAGTTCCACTATTTATCTTTCTGGGTCATATGCAATTTTCACTGTATATTTTTCTTCCCTGGTCTGTAAATATTGATGTACGTGTAGATTCTTTATTACTATTTTATTTAAATTACCTACCTATGCTACATGATTTAAACTAAACAAATTATTGCTGAATGTTAAAAAGTAAAATTTTATAATTTTTGGAGGTTAAAAAAACTATACCCAAAAAGATTCCACTAGAATTGACATTGAATCAGCTGAGATGCCTCAAGTATCATCTACCAGATTCCTAGGAGTCATGACTGATGAACACTTAAGTTGAAGAGATCAGGCAGATTGAGCTAGTAAAAAAATACACAAATCATCTAGTATAATAGGGAGGATAAGTCACCTTGTCTCCTCAAACCTCCTTATTCTCTACTATAGTTTAATTTATCTTTATCGTTCATATTGTAATTTAGTTTGGGTCAGTACTTTTTCTACTACCCTTCACTAGATCCTGATCTTACAGAGATGCGTTTTTAGATCGCTACCAGCTCAGAATCCTATACAGCATCAAATCCTCTGTTTAAAAAACTGCAGATACTTAGCATTTATAACATCAATGTTCTTCAAACCTGTGTTTTGTTTTTGTTTTATCAGATACAATTAAGCAAAGGAAATATTCCTGAGGATTTAAGAGCTTTTTATGGTAAATTCACAGGTTCATTCTTATTTAACACAGCAATCCACAGATCTACATCCTCCAAATCTTCTAACTCACACAGGACAATTTTCTATAAGGTTTAAGGGTATCAAGCTATGGAACAATTTTTCCTGTATGGCAAACAACTGTTTAACTATAAAAAGTTTTGAAATCATGTTTAAAAAAATTTCAATTACTACAAACTCCCTGTTTTTAATTACTGTTTTTAGATGTATGTGCATGTATATTGAGTTCTCTTTATTGTTAAAACCAGGCATATTATTCTTTCGTTGAACTCATGTCTTTTATATGTTACTTGTATTATATAAATGTTTTCCTTTTTTTCTTGAGGTGGAGGCTTCAGATACACCTGTTTGGGCTTTATGCCTCTTCCTGCACTGTATTGGTTTTCTTTTATCTTTCTTATGTTTCTGTTTTCTTTTATCTGTGCAAAACTAAACTAAACTAAACTAAATGTACTTTTTCTAATGATATTCTTCTTATTTTCTATCAACCTCTTTCTGCAAGCTCACCCTGCCTTTGAAATGCTGCTGAGACACTTACATTTCCCCACTGCTGGATCAATAACGTCTTATATTTATGCAGCCCATGATTGGGCTCATGACACTGCGTTGGACCGGCCCAGACCAGTGAGGTACAATACCTGAAGAAAGAAGTCTAGAACAAGTGGCTGGTTGCCTGGGGAGCGTGGGGTCTCCGTGGCGATGCCCTCCTGCAGACACTCGGCCTGCTCCTGCTGGAATAGCACCTCAGAGATGTACTGCCTCAACCGCTCGTTAGTCATGTTCACACACAGCTGGAATGCACAGAACACACACACACCAACATGTAAACATACACTCGACTGAATGGTTATTCTGAGATATACTGCTGCATATTTGTCTTTTAAAAAAACAAATGAGCAAATGCAATTCCAAACTCGACAGGGAAGTCAGGGGTACATATATTAACAGATCAATCTTATCACACAAATGAACCAACAATCAGATAACTGCTTTATGAGGACACCTTATACATAGTATGCACAGTAAGTAAGATGTGTCTAAACAGAACCCTTTATCCTTTAAACCACTTTAAATTCTTGGACAAAGTGCTCCTCTAGAGACATGTGAACTCTTCTTCACCCAAGAGTGGACCGGAAAAACAAGAGAAAATTAAATGTTTTTGTATGAAGCTTTAACAAAAAAAAGAGGCTTTTTTTTTTTTTTACACTAATGCAACAAGAAAGAACAGATTATGAAGATCAACAGATATGGCAACAGACTGAAATAGCAGGACATGTTCAACTTATCCTGAACCCAGAAACATCACTAAATAAATAAAATATACAATTGTGTATTCAAGGTTTCCCTGTTTCAATGCATGTTGTCATTGTGAATGTGTCACATTCATTTTTCCATTACTAGCCCTAACATCTTAATAGATTAAACATGTCTGCAACTCAACAAGGGATACACAAAATCAGCCTAACATTTTAGACTATAATGACTATAACTTGACAATAAATGATAAAGTATTAAATTCATATTTAATATTTAGAAAGTCATGCTGGCCTGATCGTGAAGGTAAGGCTGTTTACTGGATTAAAGCAGTCAGTGAGACGACATGAAGTCCATTTATTTGTCCGTGTGTTAACTGTACGTATACAGGGTATATGTGACTATGCAGTGACCTACATTTTAGTTCACAAATTGCTGACAGAGAAGTCTAAATCTGGAGGTGTGTTGTTCCGTGGTGAGAGTGGCTGCAGTTGTGTTTACAGTTTGTCTATTGGTTGTCTTCAAGCTCGTCTAGTCCATTAAAAGCTTAGTCCCAGCAGGTGGTTGATTGAGTTAGCTCATTAGCAAAGTGCTGAGCAGGTACAACACACCCCTGACAAACACAGCTCTAATTAACAAGCACTAATGACCCTGATCATGCTGCGCTTGTGGAGTACGCGAGTGTATGTGTCTGTGCGTATGTGTATACAAACATGCCAGAGTGTGAGCGCTTGTTTGCCAGTGATGTACCGCTTCTATTGTTTGTGATCTTCATATTTGTTCACCCGGAAATTACTCCATTTCTTTTGTTGATAGTGGGTAATACGTCTGATAGTTGGCTAATAATAATTATATGATGTTTTCAATAACTATCTGTGGGATAAAGGTGGGATATATTACTCTCTGTCAGTAATATGCGTTTCTTTCTGAGCATTTGCTCTTTCTGTGACCTGGACAGGAAAGGTCATGTAGTATCTCACTTCCACTTGGATTATAAAACATTCAGAGGTGAAGTGAGGCCGCTGACATCTTAGTGCCCCACAGACATGAATGCCAAAGACAAACACACACTGGATTTAATAAAAGCTGGGAGGAGACTGGAGGATCCACAGGGACAGTGTGTAAGCTCTGAGTAGCAGAAATAAGCACTTAGCCTCATGAACACTATGAATGCCCTGATTTACACCCCAGTGCATGCACAGGCACACACGCATACAAGCACACTGACACGCTGTGATATACAGATTTGTCTCTCTGATCCCGGCTGGTCTTACAATAGAGTAGTCTATTAACAGTGCATGCTTGATGACCACATGGCAGATTTACAGCCTTTAACAGGTGAGTCTCGTAGAGCTGCACATGTTGTACTCTGTTGTCTATGCATTGTAATCACACACACACACAATGAAAGGCTGAAAACAGCCGCATCCATCTGATTACACAAAGTAACACAAAGAATATAGCTGAAAATGAATTAAGAATTAGTTAATACCTGTATTATGTCCATAGAAATTTAAACCAAATCATATTATATAAACAACCCAAACACAGACTCAGACACACAGAAATACTTTGGTTTGAAGCTGCCTATTACGCTCACATCTCTCACAGATGCAGCTATTGTGTCAGCTGTCAGTTCATTTGAGGACAGCTGAAAATCACGCCATAGTCAGCCACAGACCTCACCTCATTCATTACAATAACACACTAAAATATTTACTCTGAAATATTTTAACAATTTGATTTAGATTTGCTAAGAACTCCCAGACCACATACCACTCACTGAGATTTAATTAGCTAAGGGCAGCTTTGTAAGCTAATGTTAAACACATAACATTATGCGGCTGTTTAATCATGTGACTTAAAAAGAAGAAATGCTGTGGGGGGGTTTCAAAAGCACAAACCCTAATAACTGGAATCTAATAAAAGCCAGCACTGTCCCACCTGCTCAAATCCATTTCTCTGAAATTCTTCAAAGCCAAAGATGTCCAGAATCCCAATTTCAAGGGCAGGATCACTGTAAGAAATATACAGAAAACAAATATTACAACATGTTTACTGCATCATTAATGCAAGAATTTGCATCTTGGCTAATCTACCTCCTACAAGAGTTATCATGTCTGTAAGCAGTGTGTGTTTGTGTGTGTGTTTATGTGTGCACACAATAACACATCTGTATGGGGTGTGCCATGGAACTGTGGTCGACAAATTTATTACATACTGTGGCTGGTGTGTAAACAAGGCAAAGCACAAACACATTCCAGAAGATGGAGCCTGGGTTATCTGCCGGAGCGTGATAAGACTGAACAACACCAACAGCATCAAGGATCCTATGGCCTTCACAAGGCTGTGTGCAGTCATATGTGTGTGCATTTGGCCTTTTCAGTGTTTGAGACCTCCATATAAACCTTGGGTGTGTCCTCCATCTCCACCTTGTTCACATTTTCCATCTCAGTGTTCAAAATACATACTTATGCAGGCACGCCACACAATGTAAACTATTACAAACCTCCACTGTGTGTGTCATATTACAATATCAGTGCTGTCACCCTGAACAAACAACTTCTTATGTGATGACAGATAGAGTACATTGGTAGTGGTTGTGATAACAGTTATCAACAGACTGAGCTTCCACAGAAATTTTTGTAATATGCAAGGCAGGTACATGCTACTGAATGCATCCACACAAACAGCTATATACCCAATGCTGTCATCCTGTCCCTGTAGGTAGTCATTGATGCTGTTAACCAGATAACTGAAAAGGCGTCCGTAAATAGCTTTAGCCAGCTGGTCTCTGTACTGCTCTGACATCTCCACGGTGTGGCGCCGGGTGATGACATCACCTAAAATGAAGAGGACATTATGTTTGAATTTGTAATTCATTACATTTCATTGTCACATTTGTCACCGTACTATAGCTAGGTTACAGATATCAAATTTACATTACTGTTGAAAAACTGTATTTTCAATTGTACTGCTTCCTTATGATCTTACATTTAAAGTTAGGTTTTATGACAGAACTTGTAACAGTACCTAGGATTTGCCCATTATGCCTCTATATACAGTAAATGTTAATCATCTAAATGTAACATGTGTAACATACACACATGCTTGTGTACATTTGTGGAGCCTGCATTGTGCTGGGACTTTGTTGATATTAGTAATAACTGTAGCCATTTGATTTTTTTTTTATTGTTGGTGCTCATTGTTTAAGGCAGTGGTTTTCAAACTTTTTATCCCCTGAAATATAGATTTTCAGCCAAGTATCCCCATCTTTTGCTTCACCTTTTTTGATTTAAAAAATGAAGCAAAATTTGTTGCTGTGCCAAAGGTGTCTGTTTTCATTTCATTAACTTTGTAAATAGACAACATATATTTAAGTCAAATATAATCAATTTTTTTTAAATCATACAAAAAATAACTGTGCAAAAATTTGACTGAAGAGTGCCCTCTTTCATTAATAAGAAAAATAAATTAAACAAATTGTCATTAAAAAAATATGACTTTGCTACTCAAATAAACTCATCTTGAATAATATAAAATAAAAATGTTCTTAAAATATTATCAAAGCTAAAAGAAGATGATTGACAATAATAATACAAAAACAACATAAATATTGAAATGAAATATCAGGAGTGTCAATGTTATGAATGTATTTATTGTGTTTTATATTTCAGCATTAATTCTCATTACTCATTTTACATTTTGTGCACGATGACTTATTTAATGTATTTTTTTTTTAAATGTCAAGTAAGCCCTGGGCTTCTTCCAAGTACACCTGGGGGAACATGTACCCCTATTTCAGAAAGACTGGTTCAAGGTATGCTGTAAAGTTCACACACTGCAAATAAAATTACATTTAATATGTTTACATTTACATTTCTTCACATTGTTTAATATGGTATCTTCCACAAGCACTACCCATGTACAGGAAACATCACCAAGTGACAGCAAGGGTTATGCTCATACCTTTGAAGTACTGAACATCAGAGGTGAGGGCAGTACTTAAATCATTGGAGCACACCTGCAACATTCCAGCAACTGTGGGAAGAAAAACACAAAGTGAATGACAACATCAAAACTACAAAATTAAATATTAAGTGTAAGGATGTTGGCAAAAACAAGGGCACTGCTGATATTATCACTGTGCCCAATTTGTTCTTTGTGATGACATCAAGCTGCCGGAACAAGCTGAGCTCTGCTTCAGCTTATTCAAATATGATCAATAAAGGAACCGACAGTGATTAGTCATCAGTACATTTCTGAGCATGCCCCATAAACAAGCAGCGGAAACAGGTGACAGCATCCCAGAATCCCTTTTCTGACATCATATCACCCTGACAATAACTGGTTCTTTCCCATTCAGGCACTGATGTCATTTGTTTACTGCCTCACAAAGGTCAGGGGTCACAGGAGCACATGTAGTGATTGCATAATGAGGGAGCTAGACACAGAATGAGAAAACACTGACCTTTAAAGGCTCAGTATATAGGATTTAGAGGGCTCTATGAACAGAAATTGGATATAGTATTCATAATTATGTTTTCATTAGTGTGTAATCGCATCAAATTAAGAATCCTTCTACGTTTTCATTACCTTAGAATGAGCATTTACATCACAGTACACGATGTTTCTACGATACAAACAAGACAACGAAGAGACAAACTCTGGTGTTAGGCCTTAGCTGGTGCTGATGTTCAGGTCAGATTACATGGTGACGGGTGTACAAATCAAATTTTGAGCCTCCTTAACAGTTCCAGAACTCATCAGTGGCTCCAAAATGCAGCAAATGCTGAAATATCTTAAACTTATACTGACAGCACTTGGTGTTTTAACAAGCCCTGCTTCCCATAGCTTTGAAGTCACAAAATACTAATTTCTTCCAGGAGTCATTCCAATGTCCTTTTTTTTAATCTAATATGTGATCTGGTCTGTCTTAAAATGATTGCTCTCTTCATTAGATCTCAAGTCTAATAGAAACTTTTATGTCTGTTGTGTCAAGCCTTGATTGATAGGTTGGTGTGACGCTCGCCTGCCAAGAGGGAGCTTTGAAGGTTCTGTTTATTGTTCCCCTGAAATTACCTGATGTGAAACTATGATAACTTTACCTATAATCAAAGTTGGGTAATCCCGGCTCCATGGATTATAAATCCTGCCATGTATTGGTTCCAACCTGTTCACTGAACCAGCCCATTTTAATGAGCACAACTCTTCATCCAGGTAGATGGGATCATTGGTGGACTCACTGGTGTGAAGTGAACAGGTAAAACCAATACATGGTAGGACTTGTAATCCATGGAGCCGGGTTACCCAGCTCTGCATTTAATACCCCAAAGTATTGGATGCATTGTTTCCAAATCAGGGTTCCCACTCTTTCCCTAAAATTAGTTTTCCAGGACTTTTCCCAGGACACTTCCAGCTGCTACAGAGACAAGTTATCCCGTCATACACTAATCCATTCCCCCTCATTCTTTGGAAGTGTTCTTTTCCACAGCTGTAACTTGCATTGACCCAAATTGTTTCTATGTTTACTACTCAGACATTTGATGTGTAGTCTATGGCTATAATTTATCTATGAAAAATAATTATGACAAATGTATCATAGAATAATGCAAACACACCCACAGATTACAGCGGAACACTTCATTAGCATGACAAACTGGACAAACAGTCTCTTCTCTCTGACTTTCTCTCCTGCACTTCATCTAAAAATATTTATATATTTTCAAAATGTCACTGAAAAAACAATTCCCTTTGTTTCAACACAGTTTAGACACAAGGTCACAAGGCATAGGGAGGATATATCATTTTCCAGGATAACAACCATTTCAAGGATATTTGACCTTTTTCTAATTTTCCAAATGTTTTCCATGACTGGGAAATTGTCAATAATTTTCCGAGTTTTCCAGGTTTTCCAAGGCATATGGGAACCCTGCAAATGTTGTACTTTGTGCAAATTTGAGACCATGAACATCCATGAACATTGTCCTTACATGTATAATGGATATGACTTTAAAATGGTCAAAACTGGCTAACATTTTATTAGTCTTACAGTCTAAGGCAGGCTTAAGTGACATTTAGAACCAATCATTAGAATAAAATTGAAACTCAAAAATAACAATACTGACTAAAACTCTTGAGATTTGGGTAACATCAACAATGTTAAAAAAAAGTCTGACTAAATAATATTTCATTAATAGTCAGCGGTTCTACACTGATCTGGAGTTGAGGGCTGTTCAGTCAAACTGGAACCCCGCTGCTAGGTGCCGATAAATCCTATTTAAAAACAGAGGAAGCAATTCTAGTGCAATACATTTTTGTCAAATTTAGAGGTTATCTCTTCACAGTCACTGGCTCTCTTCTGTCTCTGTGTACAGAAAAATCTAGTGTTGCTATACAATCAAGTTTCTGTAAGTTGGGAATAACTAAACTGCCATGGACCAATCCACCCAAAACAATTCCAGAAAGAAATAAAAAAATACATTTAAAAAAAGACAGAAGGCAACAGGGGGTGTTTGTGGTCTTGGTAATGTGTGGTCATCAGTTTGATTTTGCTTCTGCATTAGTACTACAGTCAGATGACTTAACATGTCTACAGACTTTTCAGGAATGGCGACTCCAACTTTAATAGCTGGGACAGCATGTATTGATCTCTTCTCACCTCGGTTACACTTTTGCAGAAAATACAGCCTACAAACAGGTGACTGTCTGGCCTGTAGCTAGTGCTGGCAACTCACCAAAGCAAAACTCCACAGGAAAGACAAAGGGAGGATGGGTGAGGAGGTAAACAACACAGCCATCTTATCCCCCCTTCCCCATATGAAGTGCACTTTATCATGTGATCCTGGTAATGTCATTTGACACAGGCACAGACCTCTTTCCAGCAGCTGCAGGTCAGAAGGGAAGGCTGTATCGGCATCTGTCAGTGCAGTGAAGCGCAGGTCCCCGATGTGAAGTATAGCAGATAGGAGCATAAACACAGAGTCAAGCTCCTGGAAAACAGAGGGACATTGTAGACAGACAAAAACAAGTGTGAGAAAGAGGACAGGATTTAAAATTTACTACAAATGCTCTTTGATGCAGTCAGAATGTCCCAATCTTTTCTAATTATCTGTGAAAAATAATTATAATCCAAATCCAACCTTAGCAAGAGCTATCAGAGGATGGAAGAATCCCACTGGTTAGAAGCAGTGGCACTTGTCACTGATTCTTTGTCCTTTTTTGAGTAGTTCAAAGGATAAAAAAGATTCTCTTCTGATTGCTCTATTCTCCTACATTACATATTGGGAAGATTAAAAAAGCAGAGCATCTCATTTTTCTATAATCCAAACAAATGCATCATTCACTCTTGTTTGAGTAATGCTAAAAACCTAATGTGGTTAACAAGTTTAAGAGATATGAAATTATTTATTTTTTATGATTTCAATGTGCTTCACTATTTTCAGGATGAATGGACTTGGGGTTGAGGGCCAGAGGCAGGGTGGGGACGTCAGACATAAGCAAACTTAAGCAAAGTTGGATGTGACCACTATTAGACAAAATCAATTAAGGTGTTCTTACCAGTGCAAATGCAGATGTGGACTATCTTATTTGTTAAACAAAACTGCTGTCAAGCAACAAAAACTAAAAACCAAAACATGGCAGTCAACAGTAACTCTCAGTGCTCTACTCAGCCTGTCCTTCCAAATTCTGAGCAGGCAACATACTGTAATGTGAAATGCCACACCCTTCTGCCAATTACTAGAAAAGTTAGTAACAAAAACATGTGCATCTAAAATAATAAACACAGGCTGATCACATGTTTACTCTTTGAGTGAGTAAAAATGAGTTAAACATAAGAAAACACATCATGGTTTGCCGATTTACTATAAAATGCCAAATAAAAACTTTTACTGTCATGAATATACTTTTCTTTTCTTTACAAATCATGATATGTCAGCACTCCTTCCATTCACACACCACACTTCCACTCTTCCTTCCTCTCTGCCCTTGAGTAGAGGACGCTTAATGGAATACCCCATTACCCACTGCTCTGAATCTCTGAGAGGGGGATGCTTGAGTTTGATGGTGTGTGTATGTTAGTGTTTGTGTGTCTGCATATGCACTCTCTCAATGCAGGATATTGAAGCTGATATCAAGGAGATAAACACAAGCATTAGTCTCTGTCTGACACTCTATACACAGAAAGACCCCCCTACTTAGAGACGAGAAGAAAGGGAGCGAGAGAGAGAAACGGAGCGATAGGGAGCGTTAATGACGATTGACCTTTGGGTCTGGACTGGGAGTTGTCCCCTGATGAGAGCTTAGACAGAGACCAGTGGGTGGTCTATCATTTCCACCCCTACCCATGCTCCCCCACCTCTTCTCCTCCTGTCCCTTGGTCTCTCCCTCTGTTATTCAGCGGACATTAGTGCCCTCTGATAATACCAATATCTATCCCTCTGTTCCTCGTTCCCCTATTTCTTGCTCATTCATATCGACTGCTGCCGGATTAAAAGGTGAGGTGGTGGTCACTCACTGCTGACAGATGCTGACTGGGAATCTAAGAATAGAATGTGATAATGGGCTGGGAACACAGCTGGTGGAGTACGGACAGGCTGTGCTGCGACACACTAGATGTACACTTGCATATATCAACATCCTGCCTTTGGCATTTGGTCACATGTCTACGTATTCCTTATTAAGCCAGCAAGGTACGAGGGATACCAGTGCAATGTGTTGCTATGTGCTTCATTTGCGAAGAACTAAAAAACAACAATAAATTCAAGTGCCCATTCTGAGTATACAGGCCCAGTATCTTCCTGTTTTAATAGGTTGCCTGCTGATTGAATAACCTACGCTCTGAATAAATGAATCATAAATCCTTTCAAATGTGCGTTTAATGAAAGAAATTGCACATGAATATGCAACCAATTAATTTGAACATTAATTTATATATGACATTGTAACTATGAGAAATTACAGTTTAATTTGCCTTTCTACTTTTATAATAATCACTCTTCTTCCACTGTTATCATGTCTGTCAACCTCACGGTTGTTATCAAACTAGCATTATTTGATCTGAGGGTTAGCTGAGGCTTCACTTCATTGGATGAATGTTGTGAACACAAGGTCCATGCTTTGAGGGCTCCATCTGATAGGCCGAGCACTGTGATTGTGAATGCATGCCGGTAAATAAAATCCTTTTACTTATTTATTGCTTTTCAGGCAGTCTTGTATTGTTGATGGAAATATGGTTTGTCATTATATAGGCCCTGTTCTAACCTGGAATAAAGACATGTACTGAGTGATCAGATTGGGAGTGGCCAGCTCTAATGCAAAGTAAAAGCATCTACCGTAGTACCCATACAAGACATAATCAGTATCCACCTGTTTTGCTGCACATTCCAGAAGATTTCATTTTCAGTCAAGTGTAGGTTATACAAAAACTAATTTAAAAAAATTGGATGGTTGTCATATGATATTTACACTACTGCTCATTGAGTCTCAGTAAATTAAATTTATAACGAAACACTTCAAAGTCTGTTTGTTTAAGCTGAAATGTTGTAGTTGTTGGCTATAAATGAGCTTATTTATTAGTGTGTAGAAGAGAGAAGTGAGATGCAGTTTCACTGGTTTGAAGAAACGCCTTTAGAGCCGGCCACTTGAGATCCAACATATAAAGACGCAGGTCAATGCAAGGTCTGAAGAGACAACAGACAATTGATACATTGAATGAAACTGAGGGGTAAATCTAAGGGCCTCATGATTGGCATGATTTTAAGTCAGTGGCATCAGCACTATAAAGAGTGCTACTGTCAATAACCATCAAATATGCAGGCTCAGTAGAAAATACTAAATGCTGGACCAGTCAATACCTGCTTGTTGAAGCCTAGGGCTCGCAAGGCCTGTTTGACAGCGGTAAGCCGTTCTCTGCTTTGGGTAGATGCTGTAGCTACTGGAGGGCTCTCTCCTGGCAGTCCTCCACTAAGATACCTAAAGTAAAAACAGAAAATTGGGACAATCTGAGTGAAAGGGACTAAACAGGACTATGATTAGCATAAAATGACAGTGGTATCAAACCCAAATATGTACCCATGTGTCCAGCTAGACTTCATATACTTGTGTTTGGGTGAGAGAGACTCAAACTTAAGACATCAATGAGGTAGTTTAGTGCTGAATTACAGTCACAGTGTTTAGATATAAATAAGAAAAAAGGCACCTGCAGAAGCTTGATCATACACACACAGTCAACAGTAACACATTTGCACAAAATGGGTTCATGCACTTCTATCAGGATAGCATGTGTGTTAGGCTCCAAAACAGCTCAGTTCAGGTCACAGGTTTTGAACTGGTCGAGTACAATGAGATTCTAACGGAATGTAAATTATGGTGGAACACATGTTATAGAAACTACCAACTACACTGTTTGACTGTGACTTACAATGACTAATTTTTATTAGTTAGCACTTCCACCTCCCAGCTCTTTGGTTCTGGGTTAGATTCTTAGTTGGACTGGAGCCTTTCTGTGTTGAGTTTACGTCTTCTCTCTGCACCACACAGGTTCCCTCCAGTTTCCAGTTACAGATAAGTTAATTGCCCTGATAGTGCTGATACAGATTTGGAACTGTGTTATGTGTTAATGGTAATGCTAGGTGATGCTGTGAGTGGATAAAATGCTGAAACCATACTGATGAAGATTATTTGAATGTGCATATGGACTGCTGAGACCAGGGGTGTCCAAATCCAGTCCTCGAGGGCCGGTGTCCTGCATGTTTTAGATGTTTCCTTCTTCCACACACCTGGAAGCCATTACATTGTTA
>JAPTGZ010000015.1:15655813-15666441 GCA_029814645.1 Fowleria isostigma | reverse complement strand
TATTCAATTTTACAGGACCAAGCCATCACCTCTCTCTTATGCCGCGGCTCAGGAAACCCAAACGAAGCTGCAACAATCAGGATCTCTAATCCTTTTACCTGTGAGAGCTGATTTGACAAAATGAACATCTCAAGAGCTCCTCAAGTGTTGTATTAGGTACTTTTTATATTTATTCATGTAGTGTATCAAAATATTGATCAGCAACCCAACCAGCTAAAAAGCTCCTTTTGAGTGAACCTTTTAAAAATGCCAATATCACTGCTACCCGATAGCTGAGCTGATGGAGCTTTGAGCAGTGAGTCCTCTGGTTTGTTACTGGATGGACCATTTTGATTCATGCCATGTCCCCACTGACTTTCCCCACTTTTGTTATTTCTAAACTGTCTAATGATGCCAAAATAATAATGATAATAATAATAATAATAATAATAATCTGAAATTATCCCAAAACAATTTCTTGTGTATCCATTTGTTTCAATGTGCACAGCTCATAGAAAACAAAACAATGTCATAATGCAAAATAAATCTATGCCACTGTATCATGTCCCTTCACACTCCATTCATCATAAACTAGATACGTCACTCTAAGAAAACAGATTTTTATCTCAGTGAGAATTTTACTTGACACAACAAATGACAATTACATTAAAAACACAGACTTTCCAACAGATTTTGTGTTGCCTGTTACTGTTTGAAAGGGGCACATGTCTACTTATATTCTTGCACTGATATTATCTCTTGCTGCTTTTATCTGAACTTGAATCTAAATTTCTAACATTTTTGTAAGAAAAGGCTGTTTTGCATGGTAACAGTATGTAAAAGCAAACTGTTTTCAAGCTTCAAGCCAATGAAAGTATTCTTCCATCATCAAGCATCTGTTTGGGTCATACTTCTACAGAATGGGTGTGAAGGTTTAGTCATGAGGGTGTTTCCAACATATGTCACCTTCCTTACACCTCCACCCACCTCACATCACCCCTTCAGGGATTCCAACCCATTATATTCACAATATATTGCTTCTTATGTGCATCACTAATATTGCTCCACTGCTATTTTCCACACACAATGTTTCTGCTCCAACTTATCTGCCACTCACCGCCTGTTTTCAATTTGGCAATGAGTGGATATTAAATCTGATATAAGGTTCCTCTGCAGTACAAGCTCTGACACACGCCGGCATGCAGAGAGTTGAGACCAGTGTACTAACCACACCAAGCAGATGGCTTCAGAAGGTCAGAAGCCCTTACTAATGACCACAGTGAGCTGTGCTGTGCTGTTTGTCTGTGTGTATGTGTGTGTTGCTATATTTCCTGCTAATGGCCCTGCTGAGTGTGAAGTCCAAAGGCCTTTCTATCGTCTTTTCATTTACCAGTTTTTATTAGATTTCAAGGGCATTTTGTTAGAGCAGCAACCTCAGGGGATCATGGCCGCTGATTGCCTGTAAACGTGTAGTAATGTGTGTGTGTGTGTGTGTGTGTGTGTGTGTGTGTGTGTATGGTTGGATGTGTTTCTTTACTTGTGTGTGTTAGACTGAAAGAGAACAGGAAGCTTGAATTAAAGTGTGGCAAAAAAAAAACAACAACAGAAGATTATAATGCAATACATAAGAATGAAGGAAACCAGTGTGTGTGTGTGTGTGTGTGTGAGAGAGAGTATTGTACAGTGTGCTTCCATGCATGTGTGTGTGTGTGTGTGTGTATGATGGAGATGGATAGACTCTGGCCAGGGCACATTAACTCACTGCCAGATTGGTTACAACTCAGCAGGAATGTCACTGGAGAGCCGGAACAGGACTTAATTGCAATCAGGGAGCTCCTCTGCCCAGCCCAGAACAAAAAGCACAACGCAACAATGCTCCAAAACAACATTCCCCTCTGTGTGATCGCTGAACTGGCCTACAGCTATGTTCAGACTGAGAGCTATTAATCTCCCAGGGAGTATTTAACAGGTGTAAGGCAGAGGGGTGCGGACAAACCAGGTGGCATCCAGACCTTTCTATTATTCTTGCAATTATTCGGTTCTGTTGACATGTCTGTCTCTGCATCCTGAGGCGGAGTTTGGGGTTTGTGTTTATATGATGTACCTCAAAATGAAACACTGGGGACGTCTCTCCTGCAGCATCATGTGATACGCCCTCTCTGCTGAGGAAAATATGTGAGGAGGCAAAGATGAGCAGAGGCGACCTGTAGAGCTCAGGTACAACTGACTCACCTGAAAGAGAGACGGGAAAATGCAGGCTGTTAAGAAATGAGGTAACGACCTTATATAATATGCACATGCCAGGATTGAGTAACAAGGATAAAGTTACGGCAAAACAGTCAAACCACCTTTGGTTTTACTTTCCATGCTTGTGTTTGTGTCACTACCACATGTGTTTTAACATTTATTACAATATATTCAACCAAGAGTCAGAATGAATAAGAAATGAGTAATGCAAACTGTTACCAATTTACCCACAATACACAATATAAACCAGTGACTGCAAATGTGACCCAGATACTCAGACTGTCTGGTTGTTTTTTATATAACAACCCAGAAGCCAGAAAACAAACATGAAAAGATTAATTCCAGTGCAAAAAAATAAAAAAGTAATAAGAATTCCTCAGCCTTGGTGTCTTAGGGGTGTATATTGTATTCTGCAATAATAATAAATGTATCATCAGACCGAAACTGATCAGTGGTTGGTTTACTTTGTATGCATGACATACCCCTTTAACTTATCTTGTGGCTGGTTTGTATGTTGCAGGACTTGTAATCATCTGAAGGATTTGGGAAAAAGTCATGTTTATTTTTTAAATTAAGTTACTCTATGCTTGCATACGAGTGGCATGGTGGCACAGTGGTAAGCACTCGTGCCTCACAGCAAGAAGGTCCTGGGTTTGATTACAGAACCAGTCAAGGTGGGACCTTTCCGTGTGGAGTTTGCATGTTCTCCCCATGTCTATTTGGGTTTTCTCCAGGTACTCTGGTTTCCTCCCACCATCCAAAGACATGCATTAGTAAGTTAATTGGTTAATCTAAATTGTCATTTGGTGAATGTGAGAGTGGTTGTTTGTCTCTATATGTCAGCCCTGCGATAAACTGGCAAAATGTCCAGGGTGTACCTCCCCTTTGCCCTTTAGTAGCTGGGATAGGCTCCATGCAACCCCCGTGACCCTAGTGAGGATAAAGCAGGCTTGGAAAATGAATGAGAGTGAATGAATATGTTTGCATACATTATCTACTAAATACATACAAGAAGAAAGAAAAAAATAATCTAACCATTGTGCCATTTTACATGGATTTATAGCTCATAGAGTGTTGTAAGGTTTATATCATTACAACCAACTCAGCAGATGTGTGATACATTTGAGGCCTGTGGTAGAGGCAAGTGATGGGCTGTGGACCACCAAACCAGAGGGGGTGACAGACAGCCAGCAGATCACACATGTTGTGACATATGTCCTTCTTATTCTGGCTCCTCCACACACTCTCTCTGTCGGGTATGAATCCTGGAGTAAATCCAGACACAGTTAGGGGTTGGACAATCAGAAGGGGCTGGCTTTATTCTGCATGGCAGGAGAAGTGGCCTCCTCCTGGCTATCCTTGGTCCACATGGACAAACCTCAAGCTGCCATTATTTTTGTGATAACATTATGGAAATGTTTTTGAGATGGAGAGTTTTTTCCAACATTTGAAGAATTGTGAAAAAGAATTTTGCTCTAGGGTAGAACTAGCCAATTTAGTACCCCCCCTTTGAAAAGGAAGATTTTAGTCAATATTTCAATGAACATAAGTACAGTTTAAAAAAAAAATGGACAAAATTGAGTTTTATAGAACATTGCCTTAACAGAGCATATGTTGTATAGTGTCCTATAGAAAATCTTGATTCTCAAAGAAAACTAAAGGTTTTGTGGCAAATCTGTTGGGGTGTACTCACTTATGCTGAGCACTGTATATACAATATTTTGTTCTCTTTTTTCACACATTACAATGGACAGGGGTAATGATGTCTGCATGTACATGAGACTGAATGTGTGTTTATGTAAGTGCTTCTCTAAACTGGATCCTTCCTTAGTTGATGTAGTCAGCTTTATGCTGTGTATCACTGACAGGAAGGCTGCATTATTTATCAGCCACAAGGTCCATTTCTCTGTTCATCTGTTCATGTCCTGCCTATTATATGGCAAACGTGTCTACTTTTATGGTATGGTTTTGCATGTAGAGTTAATAGACTATCAAATGCATATATCACAAGCATGAGCCACACAGACATGCTAATGCAAAATGAGAAGAGATACTATAAAAGCCTGCTTACCAAAGTGGAATAAATTGGCAGCTCTTTGTTTGGATTGACCAGCAGTAGGATGTGTCCAATGTAAGTCTATAAAAGAGAGTGAGAAAAAGAAAGAAACATACATAGTTCACAAACACATTTCCCTTTTATGCAAGAATTGCCACATGTTTTCAGTGTGAGTTTTCTCTGCTTTCAAATACAAAACATGATGGATCTGCCTATAAGTACCACTCAGTTAAAATAGTGCTGTTGTTTCGTTCTTTGTCATTAATATTCATGGTGACAATTACTCTGTCAATACTGTAGCGGAGGAGGCAACCTTCAATGTAATACCCTTTTTCCAATAAAAACAACAAATCTGGCCTCCCACACAACACTCACACAAACCCTGAGGACACTGGAATAAAAATAACTTCCTATTCCTACCACTTTCCACCTAACTGCTAACCCTCTGTTTCCAACAAAGGGTCCTGGAGGCTGTTAGATAGTTAACACTCTCTCTCCTGGGAGAACACAAGCACTGCTGACTCTCTAACATGCGGTGTCCTTAGGCCGTGGCTCAAGGTTAATGACTTGAACAAATTCCCACTGCTTGCAGACACAGAGACCAACATTCATACAACTTACTTAATGTTTCCCTAAACTTGGGAATAAGAAGGGCACGGGGAGGAGAAAGAGGAGGGGAAGGTGAATCACTTTCCCGAGTAAACGTTTTGTTTATTCCTGTGATGTATTTGTCATAATCTAGCCTTCATCAGTGTCTCCCCTCATATCCTTCTCCAGCTCTTGGGGGTTTGGTGGGGCAGTGGTCCTTCTCTCCTGACAGAAGGCAGTAGACCACTCATCAAAGCCCCCATTTCAGACCACCCTGCTGAGAACATATGGAGCATTCGCTGCCTTTGTCCTCCCCCGATTTTTGCCCTTCAACACATCTCTTCTTTGTTAATATTTAAAATGGCCTTTGTTAAGCATGAGGTCAGATAGCCCTAAGGAGAAGTCTGTCTGTAGAAACATAAAATGTCCTCATTTGTTTTTAGAAATATGTGGATAGTTGTATATTTTTAAAGCTTACTTGTTTGGGATTTTGTTTTCCTGGACACAAAGTAAGATAAACTGTGTGAATGTGTCCTGTGCTCTTCCACAACAGAGGAATTTTGCTCAATAAGACTGCTCAGACAGATTGTTTAACTTGGTCCATCCCTGTCCAGTTCCTTCAGCATTTTTTGCTCTTTCAAATAGAAGCTATGGTATCTAGCCCTCATTAGTGTAAATTCTCATTGCATCACTTTTCTTCATCCACTCGGCCTCCCTTTATTGTCATCCCCTTATCCGTGTCCCCTGCTGTGGCTAACCGTACTGTCTGTCGCCCATCTGGGTTTCTATAATAACAGACTATTACTGCCACTTCACAGAGAAGAGAGTTCACCAGATAGCTCTACATTGATCTGTCTCCAATCTTTATAAAGCTCATTCCCCATGGAGGAATATGGGCCAGACTAGAGTTTTAAAAGAAAGAGGAAAGTGACAGCAATATAAAATGGACCAATTGTCTGAGATAAAAGCATTTTCCTCTTGAATATAGTTATGGATTTATCTTTCCAATCTAAATGTTATTGACTTTGAAATTTCACTAGAGTAAGTATGCGGATCTGTGCATCTAGTGAATGTGAACTTGCCACTGCAGTCAAACTATATTATGTATGAATATGTTGGGGGGGTGACTGACTGAAGTACACGCAATGTGACCCCAACATCTCACCCTGGACATAAACAACGCCACACTCCACTACAGATAAACAACTAGAGTGCCCCACTTAAACCTTAAGAGACAGAATATGTGCTGGGCTTTCTCTGTGTTCTGATGAATGTTTTATGTCAAGCAGGATTCTTTGAAAACTGGAACAAGCACAGTGGAAACGTACATAAATCTGGTCGTTGCCGAAGCGCTTCTGCATCTCATAGAGAAGGCTGCTGTCTGTGAGCTCGCTGAGGGATGCCAGGTCGTCATTGGGTGCAGGGGGCATCAACTTTACCTGAAAAAAGTTGACATAAGTGTTAAAAACGACTTACAGGCACTTTTGTAGAGACATATGGTTCCTACAGGAGTCAGTGTGTTATTAGGAATCCTTAGGACCAATTCAAGATCATTACCTCCACCAAGGAGGTTATGTTTTTGCTGGCGCTTGTCTGTCTGTATGTCTGTCTGTTAGCAACTTTACACAAAAACTACAGGACAAATTTTGCTGAAACTTTCAAGACATGATGGAAATGACACAAGGAACAATCAATTAGATTTTGGGAGTGATTCAACATGTTACTCCCATTCAAATGCACTAATTAGGTGCTCGGATTTACTCGCTGCACTCTATGTTTCTTGAGCGCCTGGTCCCTCCCCCCTGCCACTCAGTGTACGCCGCTACTGGTGTTTGTCTGTCTGTCTGGTTGTCTGTCTGTTAGCAACTTTACGTAAAAAACTACTGGACGGATTTTGATGAAACTTTCAGGACATGATGGAAATGGCACAAGGAACAATCAAGTAGATTTTGGGAGTGATCCAACATTTACTCCTGTCCAAATGTGCTAAATCGGTTTGAATGTCTCTCCTCCATGCAGGTGTGGGCGGGGCTACCTGTGCTTCACTGTGTGGGTGAGGAAGGTCGGGGGGGGGGGCAGGTAGGGGGCAGTGTCTGTCTATCTGTTAGCAACTTTATGCAAAAACTACTGGATGGATTTTGAGAACATTCCAGGATTTTTTAAAGGATTCTTTAACATTGGGAGATAGGACCATTTTCAGCATTTGTGCATAAAACCCCACAAAAAATAAATAAATAGTCAGAGCACTGATACAAATAAATGAAGGATTATTATTTTGGTGTGAGTCACAATATGGGGGGAACTATCATGCTTGGCGGAAGTCTGCGCTCTCCGAGTGCTTTTCTAGTTATTAATGGAATCTAAGACTACTCCCAAAAAATACAAAACATATCCAGGAAGTTTGCCATCCCAGAACAACTTGCAAAGAATTTATATTAATTCACACTCAACATAACCATTAAACTGAACATAGTACTGTGTGTATACAAGAATAATGTGAAGAACACTGATCTAAGGTCCTTTTCGTTATCTCCTACTGAATGTTGCTGAGCTACGACATTTTATCTGAAATTCAGACTGATGGAGTTTTAGACATTTCAAGGACCTTCAGAGATATGTAGTATCTTTTTACATTTTCCCATCCTACACAGAATTAAAAAGGTATATAACTCCTCTGAGAGTGGAGAATGACTCTGCCATCAACAATTTTTTTTAGATGTTCCAAACTAATAAAGTAGTGCGCGTTCCAGATAACAGGAAAAATTGCCAGCTCCTTAACTGTCCATGTGTTAGTACGTTGGCTGTAAAATGACAGCACCTGTTCCAGTTTACTGGCTCCAGAGCTGAAGGGGCCATCGAGGACATTGTCTTGAGAAGGCTGTCGGATCAGGGCTCCGCCTGCTTCTCGGAACATTGCACACTTCTCCAGGAGACTGTCCCGTTTAGAGATAGGGAGACCCAGGGGATTCCTGTAAGATAGTTGGAGGGTTAAATAAAAACAATAATAACAGAAATAACAAACGAAGTGGAGGAAGCACTAAAAGTAAAATCATAAGATTTACAATTGGAGGATAAAAAAATCTGTGCTGTCAACGTACAAGTTCTTCACGGGAGTGTTGAGGTCATGCAAGCCACTGTCGTAGCGTTGGTCAGTGGAGCGCAGAGGAGCAGAGGGGTCCTTTAGTCTCTGCAGCCAGTTCTCCTCTGCATTCAGTAGCATTTCAACTATGGGCTCTGATGCAGCAATGTCTGGGAATGTGACAAAAGCTCATCAGTGTAGCATTTTGGTGTGAAATTTAACAGAAAAAGATGAAAGAAGCAAAGAAAACAGCAAAAAAGAAGCTGGTAGAGATCACAAGTGCACAACTAATGCATCTAAAACTATTTTAAGACTGTGACTGTAGCTTTGTGTATGCATTTAAGAGGATTTCATGCATATGCATGATATTCAGAAGTGTAGAAACTCAGGAAAAAAGACACTGAATGTATGGTGGTGAAGTTTTAAAAGTTATCTTTTAACTTTTTATTTCCTTATGCCTTTATTTTATCGACTCTTCATTATTGTTATTGCAATTTGTATTCCATAGCTCTAGCATTGTTTTTCTATTACTAGTAGACCTCTGTCTTGCTCTGTGAAGTACTTTGGGTACACTATGAAATAAATCAAAGTTGAAGTTAGTATCTGTACAGCTCTGCACTCTCAGCCCTAAAACCACCTGATACTCTCTTTTGTCTTTGATTCAGTTTTCACCCATGCCAGACTTCCTTCAAAATCCATGTGGATGAGCCTGCGTTGCTGCACCATGTGAACCCCACTGTGCATCATCTACTGTGCTTAAGAGGAAAGGGGAGTTAAGACCCCCACCCCCCTCTGTAATGAGGTCTAACAGGGCACATGGGAGAGGAATGGCTTCATCCTGTCTTTTTATTTCAGTGTGACTGACAACCCCCTAGACTCCCATCTTTTTGCTCTGTCTTTCTTTGGAGGGGGAGGCTCTAAGTAAAAAAGAGGGTGATTGTCTGAGTCTCTAAGGGGTCGTCTTGCATCTTTTTGAGGCCTACGTGTTAGAAGAGGCTATTGATTAATGCTAGAGTAAGGCAGTCAGAGGTGTGATAAAGCCATGGGAGGGGATTGTTAAGACAACCAGGATATATAATTCCACATGTAGAGGTTAGAAGGTATAAGCAAAGCTCCACTTCGTGACACATTCATTGCTGTCACACTTACTGCACTTAAACTACAGATCTCATTTGTCTTTTTTATTCTCATCTGATTTAGGAGGTTTTAAAATAGGCTTACACTTAACTCAATTTAATCTTACTTTCATTTGTCATACATGCTTGTCTATAAATTTGCTTGTAGTGTACTATATAAATACTATATGTCTGCATGAAGCATTTTAACACTAAACCACTTTGATTTGTAGTACCATATAAATAGAGGAAGTTGAAAAATTAAACTTCTATATCAATGAAATGACTCTTATTATTTTATATAAAACCTTTTATTTACATCATGATATGAACTACCACCACTATGCATTAAATAAGAAATTATTTTTATGAGTAAGCTGTACAAAAATAAATGGTATAAACGGGGCTTAAGAAATATTTCTGCCATGTAAAACACATTTCTGAACATACATTAATTTAGCCACCTGCTGTACAAAAAAATGCATCCTTCCAAATTTGAAAGAAAAAAAAAAAATCATGAATGCTCTTAGACAATGACATATCACCTTTATGCCTTTTAGCAAAGTAATCCCCCCAACCTTAACAATTAACACCTATTTTTGCAGCTGCCAAATATTAATAAATTAGTTTTCACTTTCAGATTCAGACAGTCAAACAAACACACTAACTACAGGCTAATTATGAATGTTCTGCATTCACTGTGAATACTGTGAAAATGTGTTGTATATTAACACTTTTATTTATGCATTTTAACAAGCTCAGCTGAATATGTCAAAATCCATTTCCTCATTTCTTTACTTCATTAGCTCTTGTTTGCTAAAACACACTTTCTCTCTGCTGTGTGCACACATGTATTTTTCTACAAATGCCTCACTGTGTTACCTGAGGGCTTGTCTTGGTTGCAGTTCAAAAGGGTAGGGTTTGCTCTGTGCTTCAGGAGTTGGCTAATGATGCTTGTCTGCAAAAGATGGGAGAAACACTCACAGTCATTTTCATTATATCCAATAAAAATATTTCTAGTATAACATGCTGTGTTATTTCTTCTCACTTCCTTCAAACCATCAAAACAATCCAAGATCATCTTACTAAAATCAAGTTTTATCTAAAAGTGTAGATATGGAGATATGTAAACGTGGCATATATTGTGAACCTGACATGGGGAGATCATTTAAATAGGCGAGTGTAACAACCTGCAAAGAATGACAAAAAGTCCTCACATACTAAATTGGCATCTCCTGTGTAGGATTTGGGTTCATGTTCATTCATCAGTCTCTAAAGGCTGGATGAAGTGGATTACAGATCAAAGGCTGTGGCCCAGCCTCCTTTGAAGATCTCATTGCAAGATTTAATAATGGTAGGGGTAAGTTCTACCAGGTCTGGTCCTACTTCAGACATTTTATTCAATTTCAACTGATTAGTGCCCAATAATCTAAGTATTATCATGCATAAACCTCACCCAAATTTAATTTATGTTTATTTATTTATTTATTCATTCATTCATTCATTCATTTTCTGAACCCGCTTTATCCTCACTAGGTTCACGGGGGTCGCATGGAGCCTATCC
>JAPTGZ010000015.1:15635465-15649061 GCA_029814645.1 Fowleria isostigma | reverse complement strand
GTTTTGAGTGAGGGAAAGCTACAAGTAGGCTAACAGTCATGGCTGAAGCAGCAAGAAAAATGGGTAGAAAAGAGGATTACGGTGTTATCTGAGGAGTCAAAGAAAAGAAAGCATTACAGTGATAAAATTAGAGCCTGGACGTGAACTGAAAGTGGAAGATGGATGGGTCTTGGGTGTACACATGCACTGGGATGACCCAGTGCATGTGTACGCAGGTACTGGAGTTTGACATACCGGCTTGAGTGTTTATGTTCACTTTTATTGGAAAAAAAGAGATGAACTCCAGTGGAACGTTCACTTCCAAAAGGATTTTAAGGACTGTTGTGTCATAGTTTTCATCGACACATGGCTCATCGAACAGAATCACAACTCTTGTCACAGAACCCTCAGTCTGACTGAACCATAATACTGAAGTAACAGGTAAAACCCAGGGAGGAGGAGTCTGTGTGTATATGAATAAATGAATGATACTGTAGCTCTGTTATTATCACAGATCGAATCTGGACACCAGACATTCAGCTTTTGTCAGTGTGGTTGAACCCATTTTACCAACACTGGGAGTTCTCTCCGGTGCCGGTTCTAGAACCAGACAAAAACAAACATTTAAAAAACAAACAAACGTCTTGCCCCATTAAATTAAAGTCTGTTAAATTTTAGGAGGTAGAGAAAAGTTAAATGAGTTTTACAACAATGGGAGACTTAGAGGGAATAGTAACGCATTTTTACTTTCACTTTCTAAAGGTAAATGCCAACAATTACTTTCAGACATAGAACAGACTATGCCACTGGAGATACAAACTTTATACTGGATGATTTTAATGATGTCTGACCGAGGAAAACCCTTGTACGTTTCTATCAGTATGTCTCTTTTCTTGCCTGTTTGGTTGTCAATACACGAGTATTACCAAGAAAGAGATTTTACAACAGTTGTGAAAGACAATACTGTTTATTGACTTTAGAGGGACCCTGTGAGTAGTGCTGCTTTAAAATTGCACTTTTTTCTTAATAAATTTTATTTTGTTGATGGTTATTCATGTTTTCCACTTTTGTTTTTAAAGATAGTTTGTAGATGTAAACATTTTGACAGTATAATTTTATTTTTTTCACTCTAAAACAGATGTTGGACATACAAATTTTGGAATTTACATTATTTACATATTATTATTATTTTACTGGTCTGGCCCATTTCAGATCAAATTTGGCTAAATGTGGCCCCTGAACTAACATAAGTTTGAGACCTCTTCCATAAACAGTAAGAAAAACACAAGCTCCTAAACATGACAAATAACTCTGAATTTTAGGGATCTCACTACTACAACAAAGGACAAAAAGCTCTACAGCAGAAAAGTCAAACAAAATGGGTTTTGCCTCCTTCTCTCAGATGTAGAGACACATGGACAGTCTGTCTTTTTCTTACACCCGCACAAACTTGATGGGGACAGAGAGCACATAGCCAAGTTGCTATAGCAACAGAGGCAGAGTAAGCCTATGTGAGTTTGAGTGTGTTTCATGGTGGCATACCCAAATGCGATGGCGGGGAGGTATCAGAGGAGCTAAAGGTAGGCAGGAGGGAAGGGATCACCACAGGGGCCGGCAGACTTAGGCAGAGAAGAGTGTGTATGTGCCCATGTTTTACAATAGTGTTATGGTCAGGATAAAGGTTAGGTTTAGACATATTATGGTTAATCTAACATCCCTTAAAGTCCTTTAAAGTCCCTTAGACCACATGAAACCTCACAGACAGATAAGTGTATGTTATTAAGGGTTGTCTGAGTTTTGATGAGCTAACTGTCAGGAGGCAGAAGCTTGCATTTGTCATGTGATCGTGTGGAGGCTCATGTGTGGCTAATGACAGATGGATGAGGGAAGACCCTCCATCACTGTCTCTGGCTGTTTCTGTATAGCTTTGTCAGCACTTGCCCCATTTCCTCGTTTCTGTGTTTCTCTCTGGTTTCTCTGGTACTTCTACCTCTCCGTCTGTCACTCATACTCCATGCCTACACCTTGCCTTCATCTCTCTTATTTCCAGATCGTGTGCTGACATTTTGCTTTTTTCCTGTGAGACAGAAGCACCCCTATGGCAGTTGACATCATTAGGCCTGTGAGCCTGTAGGTGTGTTTAACCTTTGCAAACATACACAGATGGAAACAAACAACACTTCTGGCTTAACTGTAGGTACAATGTGACTCACTGTTCTCACTGTTACATCCACACATAAACAAATGCTTCTAAAAAAAAGAAAATGCAACACTTACTCTTCCCTTACTAACTGCATTTTTATGAATTAATCAGTTTGGCCATTTAATAGACAATATTAAAATCATTTACAAGCTAGCATTATCAACAGAACTTCATTCCACTAGTGGCCAAAAGCTAACACAAGGCTTCTCCATTGGATCTAATCAGTTTGAGCTTTTTTTTTTCTTTCAGTTTACCAGTTATTCAGTTTCTAAAGTGAGTCACCTTTTTCCTGGTCTAAACTAACATTAGAATATCACTTATTCAATCATTCAGCTTTTTTAAAAATCCATAGTGGATTGGGCTGTTTTCAACCACCCAGGTGAAATGTTGTGGTATCACAGAACTGAGCCACACTTTTTCATTGAAGTGTTTACAAAGTTCATGATGAATGTAACTAAAATGTAATTTCTTCCACTTTGCTTTTATTGTAGTACAAAATACATATTAACTCTTTCCCGCTTGGACACCTAGGAGCAACCCATATATATGTTACTAGTTCTACCCATGCAACAATTTGTTTTTCAGGTGTGTTTTCTTTTTCCAGTGGCTTAAATCATCACTACTTTGACAAACTTTGGGAAAAACCTGTAAAAATGTATTATTATTGTATTTTTTATTTAATTATTTATTTATTTTGAAAATAAAAAAGTAAAACAAATAAAACAAAATTAAAAATTTAAAACAATTTTTAAAAAATCTAAATAATTAAAAAATAAATAAATAAACAAAAATAAAAATAAATGTGAGAAATAAAAAAACAATTTAAAAAATAAATAAATACATTTTAAAAAATTAAAAATGAAGGAAAAAATTAAAGAAAAATTATTATTTAATCCTATTGGTTGTCCTAGTATGAGTTGCGGTCACCTCCATCTATCACAGCCTCTGTTACATTTGAAAAAAACTGAACCTATTGTAAAGGTCATCAAATCACATCTTAAGTGAAATACCAGAGGTGTTAAAACTCATCATTAAGAGTATGGGGGGAGGGTCGTCAAATGTCGTTTTTATGGGGAAAGAGTTAAGACTTGTGCAGAACTTTACCATTTTCCTCCAGGTATTTTCTGAGGATATAGCTGGTCTCTGTCCCTTCTGATGTGTAGTCCAGAGGAATGTTACCGTTGACATCCTGGAGCAAAACGTTGACGCCAGCCTTCCAGGCACAGAGCAGGAGACAACAGAGAAGACACAAACAAAGAGAGTTTAAGCAGTAGCTATTCATCAGACCTGAATTGATGATAAAGCAGGCCCAATTATCTTGGCTTTCCAGAGGCATATACCTGAGCAGAACCATGGAAACATTACTAGAATATACAGTGAATTAAAGAACTCATTAAATAACCGCCTGGGGGGTGGAGCAGGGCGTTGGTTACCGTTACCTGGGATCATCAGGGTTAGCGTGCATGTGTGAGACAAGATTAATGTGTGTTTATTCAACAAGGACCCTACTGAAGCCTGTTCCTATGTGGCTAGAGATAACATGAGGGACCTTCCCCCTGGCTCCTTTAATGACTTTAATGACAACACAGTCATTGGTTACAATATGGCTATGATTGATTACTTCTCTCTGATGGAACTCCACTGCACTCATTATTTGTTAAAAGGCTGCAGTGCTTCACCAGCAGAGCAGAGAGGTGCTCTGTTATAGAAAATATGCTACAGTTACTTCAGAAATGTTCATTTTTTATTCCCTCATTGGTGATGGGATGCAAAAACAACACACCACCTTTAAAGTGACAATTGTCAACATTCAGTCATAAATCGCTCGCTGTTGTTTGACTAAAACATAAAAGACAAGCTGTTGTAACGACTGTTGCTGGACCTAGTCTGATAACAGGGACAGGGACTCTAAGTGAGGATCTTTACTGAATATTTACAGCTAATAGAATTCTAACGACCTGCTGGCAGTGCAGCTAAGAGATTTATGGCCTGGCCCTTGGACAGATAGAGAAGGAAGGAGTGAGAAAAATGAAACAAATGGGAAGAGGTATGAAAATAAAAGGGGTTAAAAAGCTGACAAAGGAAACCCGAGAACTGTTAACCTTAATGTTCTGAACAGAAACCAGCAAAACCACAAGGACATTTTAAAGAAACTTTAAAATTCCCAACTTATTTATTAAATTGACATTAATATTTCCCATACCTAAATGTTTCTTTTTTTTTTCAGAAGTGAGGTTTTCACCCAAGAAATGTCAAGCAATTACACTGTGATAATTCCAGTTATCAGATAAAGTGTTCCAAGGAGGTTTGCATTTTCAGTGAACACTCATCTATGGTGTTTAGCAGGAGCTATTTTGCTCATTCAATGGGGGTTAGTTAGGGGTTAACAGAGGGAATTAATTAACATTATCCGCTATCAGCTGCTGCTTCGTGACTATTCATGAGCAAACATGAAGTCTTATCATAATGTGAAACACAGCTTGAAAAACACAAGATGAGATGGTGAGTCAAACAGAGACTAATTTTATGCCACCTACAATCACATTCACTGTGTGAGGCACACACTCCATATAGCTTTTCCTGTTAATGTCTAATTTTGGGCTGCTTAATCTATGCATTTTAGGTTTTTTGTTTGGTACTAGAACAGTAATCACCTTTTTCATAAACCTGATATCACCTTCCAGCGCAAAATTGACAGGTATGAGCATGCAGTGTGTGTGAAGAGTGTGTGCTGTATAGAGGGTTGTAAAATTGTGAAGCCGTTCAGATATTTCACTTCAAGGTTTACTAACTCAATAGGGGTCTGTCTGGTTAGATGAAGTTATGTGATGACAAGCAGATTTAGTATCTCTCTCTGTCTGTCCAAAAGTCACTTTCTCTACTGTTTGTCTTCACTTCACATTTTCTGCATCTATTCACATATGTCTATTCCCCGTGTATACTCCCATATGCAGACTTACTCATGCTCATGTATATTTTGTGCATATGGTGTTTTCATTTTTTTTTTTTTAGCAATCTTTCCATGCATATCTGTGTACACATAATGAAATGTATATGAAGAGTACTGAATTTGCACATGTGTATGTAATAAGCACCATACATGGGGTGCATAAGCTTGAAATAAACTAATAAACTAAACTAAAATTAAACTAAACTAAACTAACTTCAGCTCAACAAAAACAGCTTTATTAAGACCAATAATTCAGTTTGTTAATATGTTTTCCATATGAATATTAGATGCCTGACTCTTTACACAACTCGTGATTTGATTTAATTTGATTTGATTTAGATTTAGATTCTCAATGCATATGAAAGTATCACATGGTCAATTTTTTTTATTATTCCACATGGCTGGTTTTGAGTCAATTACTTCACATGGGCAGAGAAATCTGAAACTTTAATTTTGAGGGTTTAATAAATCAGGTAACAACAAATTATTATATAAACAAACAAGTATATAATCTACAACAAACACTGACAATATATTCACTATGTAAACATTGCATTATCAAAACATAAATCCTTCTGCTGTGAATTCAAGTGGAGGGGTAAATACTCAGTGATCACAGCATCTGTGTCACACTACGTCTTTGAAATCAAGCCATTTCTACACATACCACACACTCAGGCAGGATATTAAAATATTACATCTTGTCAATGTGACAGACTAATGTTGTTATAAGAATAAGCAATAAACATTTTTTATCCATTTGAAAAATAAAAGAAACTGCTATATTTGTTTTATATGAATAAAAAACCACAAAGCCTAGACTATGGTGGAGGAAGCCCGATGCACGGACCAGTGATCCAGGGACATTAATCATGTGTCTGAGCTCACATGATAAATGCTGACAGATATAAACGACTTGATGCTGGATGGCAGCCACGCACGCTGCACGGGGGTTAACAAGTTGACTTCTGACCCTGACACTCTCACCGCCACAGTCTGATGAATCCACTGTGGCGTCCTGGAGATGGAAATCTGTTAACACCACACTGACTGTGGTTCATAATGGCAGTGATTGCCACAGAATCAATAACTACTAGTAGTGTAGCTATACACAGAAAGCTGTCCCTGGGGCGGTCACTGCTGCGCCGGAGACCTTCAGAGCACAGTGGATGGCACCAAATTAAACAGCTGCCACATGTAGTAAGGTAGTCAAATATATGTCTCTCAAATGGACATGTATATAAATCAGTTTAAAGGTTTCTCTGCTGTATCACTGAGAAAACAGGTCTGAAACTAATATTTTGATCATACACTCTGAAAAGTGAATAATGGCATAGTTTATTTTTAAGTATTTGCATCTATTTGATTTCATTTAAATGACAAAAATTTCAGAATTTATTTATTCAAATTCCTTAAAATTAAAATAAACTTGTTCATTGAGAAAACAAATTTAATCAGTTAAAACGTATGAATATGGTTTAAATATGATGAGCTGTGGCTCAACCAAGATTCATTTAGTTAAAATATATAACACTGGTTTACATTAGGTTTACATAAAGATTTCAGTACATTTATATTTGCCGCAATGAATTGTGGGTACTTGAGGTTTTACTCACTGTGTTCTGTTTTATGTTCAAGGGTTATGTTAATGTTTATTTACATTAATGTGTCTGTCTGTTAAAACATTTATTTGCCTTCTTATTTCTGTTTTGATTTGTATTACTATGACACCATTAGTCATATTAATGGTGTCATATTAATATAAATAAATATGACAGCATTAGTCAAACCTGTAGGCCCAACACTGCCTTACTTGTTTGTTGCAATCAAGGTCTTGTTCATGCCATTATAAAGACATGTTAGCTCTTTCAGAGAAAAGCATTCCCTATGCACCTTTAATCTCACTATTCTTTCATTTCGGGAGTGTCTACTGTAGATATTATTCTAGGTGTAGACCAAATTAAAAACAAAACAAAATATCTGGTTAAAATTTTAAAATACATTGGGTTTATTATTTCAAGTATATAAATTAAATGCATTGCATTTAAATTGGATTTAGTGTATCCACCTTTTCCTAATTAATTCAAATACATTGGAGTAATTCATATCTAATACATACATTTGTTCTTAAGTATTTGAAACAAATTGGATTTATCAATGACAGATACATAAATCTGTCATTGTTTATTCAAAACGCATTGGGTTTATTGGTATTATTACATGAACCTCTTTCTCAATTGTTTCATTTACATTTGACTGACAAATATGCAGCACATAAAGTTTATTGGCCTGTTTATGTTAAATCTAAGTCATTCAAATGGATGGAAATTTTATATGCAACTGAAATACATAAATCTTAAGAATTAGGCCTAAATATTTCTGTGCGTGTAATAAACTGACCTACTGATTATTTTATTTTCCTCAAGTAACGCATAAAGCAGAAATATTCAAAACACAGACTTTGAGGTAGAAAATATTTGCTATTGTTAAAATAATTTATTTGGCAGACTTTACATGTATGAGACATAAACCCAGAATAAACACTACAGAAAGATGCAACAGTTACTTGATGCACAACTGTGTTTGGAGGAGTGGGAGCTACATTATCAGCAGAAAAAAAGAAAAAAAAAACACTGAACTAGTGTGAAGTGGAGTTCAGTGCAGCCGAGGGCTTGCTGTTAATCTTGTGACTTCAAAGCACTTGGAGTTTAGAAGTTTCAAATTTATCATTTACAAGCACAGAAAGTGGGTCAATTCTACAACTGCAACCCCACTAGGTTTAGAACTGTATCATAGGAAAAAACATTTCAAACACAACCCGTCTCCTGTGGCTTGTATGATAGTAATGCTACATCTTGCGTCGCACATGTTAAAAGACTACAAGCTGGTGTTTCGTGCAAAGCTATGGTGACACAAGAAAAAAAAAACTATGATTAAAAACAAAGTCAAATTGTTTAGTGGTTAACATTTAACTCAGCCGTGTAATGTTTATCAGCAGGTTTTCTCTGTGTTAAGGCAATGGTAGCTGAGAGCTTATACCAGTTTTCACAAAAATAAACATAGTAATACAACTGAAGCACCCTAAAATGTTCCACATGGATTTGCAACCACTCTTGAGACATCCGAAGCATGTATATGAGATAAGTCTCATTAATGTACGCTGCACTTGAAGGTAAATGTGCTATTTTTGTGGGATCCTTCGTAGGTGTTCTATACATTTATTCATCGGCTAAATGAACACATTAAACATTAACTATTAAGTCAGTTCAGTCTGCCAGGGTCCATAGCACATATTAGCTCGAGCTATACATACTGTAGGAATACAAGTATGAATTGCTATGGAAAACGGTTGGGAATCAGGTTTGGAATTGGCTTACTCCCTCTCCTGCTGTTTGGAGGGAGAAGATAAGAGCATTAACATTACTGCCAGTCCTGACACAGACTGACAATGCATCCAGACTTCTCATCAACCCCCATACTTTCCCCATAAGACAAGCTTGGTAACAACTATGTCAGCAAAAAGGCGCTTTGCGTTTCTGATGCGGAACTGGAGACAGGAAATTAAGGACAGAGACACAAAGAACAAGGGGAAGGGCAGCAAGAAAGAGATGAATAGTAGGAAACAATAGATTAGTGCATATTAGCAGCATTATTACTACCTGTGCCAATCAAAGATAACGCTGCCTGTCAAGCGCCTCCAGCAAGAGCTCTGTTTCATTGCTCATTAAAATATTAACTAAATGTATTCAGAGGGAAGATTTTGCACTTATAGCTCTGATAAGGGAGCAGCTTGAGAACAGAGCAGAAAGACTGGGCACTGGCATCTGTGCTGGAGGAGACGGGTGTCAAAATGAATGAATCGGGCAAAAGCGATACTGCATCTCAATCTGAAACATGGCTTGACTGAGGTTATTTTTATCGAGTCAGGCAGGAAGAGCCTTGGGCTCCCCTTTCAGGATACGTCTTCCTCGCTGACTATGCCAAAAAAAAAAAGAGTTATGTACCTTAACCTGCAGGGAAAAAAAATGCATGGAATGCTAACATACCCCCCCCCAAAAAAAAAAATCAAAGTCAAAACACTTGGAACGTAACAAATAGCTGTATGTGTGAATGCAGGCTACTAGTTCATATTCACACATGCTCAAATACATGAGCACTCATTGTACTTAAGAGAACCCTCGGGCTGCCAAAGTGGAAACAGGGTTCATGATGACAAATTGTTGGATCTGAATCTTTTCTTTTTGTTTTTTTTTTTTACATTCTTCAATATAAAAGGGTCCAAAATAAATGTGATTTTATTTACAATAAACTAAGAGTGGAAACCACATAGTAAATCACAATATTATGTCATTATATGAAAATACTGAATATGTAATACTTTTACAGTTAAATTTCAAGGCAACTACACATCACATTGAAAAATAATAATAATAATAATAATAATGGAATTGATTCATGTAGCGTTTTCTATTAATAAATACTATGGACCCATTGTTTATTCATTCTCACTCTGACGGTGGTAAACTACATATGTAGCCACAGCTGCCCAGTGGCAGACTGACAGAAGCATAGCTGCCAATCCACGCACCCCTCCAACCACCACCTAACATTCACACACTAGTTTGAGTAGCAGCACTGGAGGCAAGGTGAATGAGGTGTCATGCTCAAAGACACAGCAAAACATGACTAGCACAGAAAAGGACTTGAACCACCAACCCTTCGGTTATTGGAGGACCTGCTTTAACTCCTGAGCCATGGCTGCCCTGGTTATAAAGGAAAAAAATACTACTAAAAGTTACAAACAAAACCAAACAAAAAAAACAGAATGTATGTTTGTATTTAGACTAGCATCTGTTGATCAGAATAAATAATGCACAAATGCGCAATGCCTCTTTAACACATACACTAAAGAAAACTTGTGTGTATATGCTTTTAAGGAATAAGTCTGACACATCAAATTAGGAGGAGAATCTGTTTAGATATGTTTAATAAAATTATTAAAATTTGGTGCTGCGTATCTATAACATGTCAGGACTGTAACACAACATACAACATATTCCCATATCCGTCTCCCTCTGCATTGCCTATTATGAAAACATAACTCACCACAAAGATTGCATTTGGCATATGTATATTACACCCCATTCCACTGTATAAATTAGCAAGCCTGCATGAAAGGAAAATTAAATGCATGGAAATACACGACAACTCAACACCCATGAATTGAACATACAGTCAGGACAGGCTGACAGACCCACTCTCAACAGCGTATGCTTGGCAGTTCTTCAAACATATCCATTCCTCTCAGGGACATCTCTTTCCTGCCCCACAGACAGCCAGTCACCAATCACTCAGGACCCAATCAGAACAACCAGCCTATAAAGGATTCCACCGATCTTCAGTCTGCAGTCAACCCTCCCTGGGTCTAATCAACATCAGCAGAGCAGACCCAGCCCACTGAGTGAGTGACTGGGCTGTATGTGCATTCCCTCCCCTGCAGATGACTCTGTTCTCATTTACGACCTAATCAGTGCAACCACAGCTCTTGACAAGACAGACCCAACAAGGGTTAGAAATATCCTCCCCAGAACAGGCTGTCTTTGATATCATGCTAATGCAGAGATTCTAAGTATTCTCATTTCCTCTGACTCCCTTGGGTTTGTGAGAGAATGGGAAGTCAGGCACCAAACCACTGTTAATCCAAAAACCAATGGAAAATGCTCAACTTCAAGAGAAAAGTCTGGATGAGCAATGCAAATACAGTCTCTAGTTCAAAGCTTGCGAGCTAAGCTACTCCAAAACACTAATCTAATTTGTTGCGGGAAACGCTTGCAGTATCGAGGATAAACACAGAAATGAGTAAAACTACAACAGATTTGTGTCCATGAATGTGTTTCCCTTACCAGTAGCAGTAGCAGCACCACGTCAGCATGGTCACACACACATGCTATATGCAGGGCTGTCCACAGGTCCTCATCTTGGAGATTGACGTTCAGGCCACGCTCAATGAGAAGCTCAGCCGCAAACACATTATCATGACGAGCACACTGCAAAATGCAAGGGCAAATGACTTACATTTTATAGAAATGTCCATTTCTTGAAATGTAGCTAACCTGAAACAGTGGTGTGTAGCTCCAGGAGGATGATATTACAGATGCATGAAAAGGCAGTAATAATGCAATAATAATTATAGGATGCAATGGTTCTACAGAGTGATCACAGGGATGCTAAAACAACTCTCAGAATTAGCTTTTCCGACTAATCTTTCACAGCTATTTTCTCAAATATCAACCACTGCTCATCTGAACACTAAATGTCAACACTAAATAAAAGTGAAAAAATAAGGATGGTTAAAGTCCTGATGCCTGTAGTATGGTGTGCAAGCATAATATACAATTTTTATATTTTCATTCGAAAAATGTAATATACTAACTTCATAATTATGCTATTTTCAGAACTTTGTTGTGCTAAAAGGTCTGATTTCAGTCACACTGGTTTCTGTGTATTGAATACTGAAAGTGCTGAGATTTTTAAAGTGCAAACAGTAATTTTTACTGGATAAATGGGAGATGATCAAAATGAGGCTTTATACTAAAAAAGGCTTGATGACTTGAGGTAAACAGAGGCCCATTAACTATAAGAAAATACAGTAAATACACTTTGAAAATAAAGACCACTTTACTCATTTTGTAACAGGATTCATTTCACTGGGAAAAAAAAACAAAACATTAAGTCTAAACATATCAGTGCTTCTGCCAGTAGGAAAAAAAAAAACACAAAATCTCTCATCTCTCATATCTCCATGATCCGTCACTATTTAGTATGACAATTTCTCACAAAATGTCTAGAAATAAAAAAGCACATTTGCAAAGAAATTTAACCTGTTCTATTTCCAATCCCCTATGAAAGTCTGAACTGGGTTTAAGAGTAAGTAAAGGATGGGATTAAAAGCAATTACTATCAACTCTGTATCTGTGTGAGTTTCTTACAAGGTGTAGCAAGGATCCTCCAGAGGAAATGGGTGTGTTGTGATCAGCTCCCTCCTTCAGAAGTCGTAACACTGCAAAACAACATACAGTGACATAATGTGAGGCTTTACCGGGTAGGCTTTAGAGAAATTTGAGGAACAGACAATATACATACAGGCTCAGACACACACCTGGCACTCTCACTCATATGTGCCTCTCACTATCAAAAGCAGTATGTGTTGAGTGTCCTCTGACTGTCCTTGTCACGTCAGTGTGGATCAATGGTAACGCTGTCTGCTGGTGTGTATAAGATGATAGCTCCTGGTTCCCGCAGCAGGTCAGAAAGCCTCTGGGTTACACATATTCAAATCACATACTGCAAGCTCTAGTGAGCAGTGTAACCCACTCACACACTAACACAGATCTACTGAGGAGAACACGAACTACTGCAAACAAGTTCACCAAGTCAGCTATAAACAGACGAGCAGACAGTAGTAGGTTAGACAAGGCCACAGTGATTTTACTACACTATACACGCAATATATTTTATTCAACAGCGACAAAACCAAACTAGACAACATCAGCAGGCACTGAGACAGTGTATGTAGTGGAGTGTGTGTGACAGATAAATAGAGCAGGATGGACAAACGTGAAGGGGCGTGGAGAGAGTGAGTACTGCGGTTTAGACATATGTGACATTACAGACACTGACAGCAAAGACCTTATGCCACAAAAACAGCCATCACTGTCACACAATCCTGACACACATATACACACACAAGTGTAGGAAAACACAGAGATCTTTCAGGTACACCAATGGCTCATTAGACAGTTACCACAGCATTTACTGAGGTAATAATTCCATCTAATAAACTCTGACGACCCCTATGAGGTCATTTCACTTAAAGGGTCATTATGTAAACAGACCCAGTGGATCAACCTCATCTGACCCATCCACTGTCAGGGACAGACACAGACAATATGATGAGATAGTGATTGGACTTCATTAACCCTAAACCTAACGAGGGCTGTAAGAAAATACTGATTATATACTATATACCATATCGCGATATTTTATTTCATGATACTGTATTGATATTGTGAAATAAAATATCACAATATTTTGTAACACCCCTGGTCATACATAAGATCTGCTGAAACACAAGAAATCGAGGGAATGAGTAATACTGGTAACGCCAGATGTTCAAACTTTATTTACCCAAATCCTGCACTTTAAGTTTTTACAAAGCAAAGTTTTATGATATACCACTAAATCCTGTTCTGATCAAATAAAAGTGTGTCTAGTATTGGTGCATATAATTAAATTTTCCGAGGAAATGAACTTTTTAAAAAAAGGAACAAAGCAAACTAAAAAATATAGTATTGTTAACAGGGTTGTGATATATCGCAAAATATCATATGTGGCTACAAATGTAGTTTATCACCACCAAAGTATGAATGTGTGAGTGAATGAATAATGGACCCATTGTCAGCGC
>JAPTGZ010000015.1:15611818-15635335 GCA_029814645.1 Fowleria isostigma | reverse complement strand
CCCCCCCCCCCCCCCCCCCCCCCCCCCCCCCCTCACTCGAGGAGGTTCCTGAGATATCACATAGGTTAGAATGCATGTACAGACATGAGGTTACTGCACCAAATAGGAAAACATTCAATCACCCTGTTCTTGAGATACTGCACTGTAACAGGAATGACTGACTGAATTCACCTTCTTTGTTGTGTGTAACATTAGTCGATTATTTTTCCTTTGAAAATTGAAAAAAAAAAAAGGAAGAATGTCCAAAAATAATAAGGGGGGGGGCATATCCCCAAATTTGAATTCCTGAAGTGTATGCCTAATATTGTGCTGTGCATTACATCAGGTAACAAAATCATTAGTTTATTAGTATTACTATTGTCATTGTCAATATAATATAATATAATGAATAAATTGTGTGAAAAAATTAAACACACACTAGCCACACATACTATGTATGAACATTAATGTATTTCTTCATTCATCTCATATACTTGAATATTTAATGGGATCTAAATGGTTGTGCAGAAAAAAAATGGGAAACCTTAGAGTCAATCAGCAATTATCTCCCATCTCCTCAGCATACTGGAGGGGCTCAGGACTGTAAACCACCAATTAGTCCTAATCTACTGCTGAAGTAGTTACCAGGGAATATATAACGCTGTGGCATTCCATGCTATTAAGTATCACATGGTCTCTGGTGAAAGACTGAATTATAAACAGATCAGGTTGTAGTATGATTTTCTTTTCAAAAGATTGTAAAACATGCTTTTCTCAGTGATAAGAACAATTGTAGGTTGGCACAAGATCCCATTTGTTAGCACTTGTTAGTGATAGACCATGACAGAACCTGTCTGAGCCTCACAGTAAATTACAGAATGTCTCTAAAGAGAGGTTGAAGGTCAAGAGCTACATATTGACCCTAAGGCAGCAATAAAGACAAAGCAAAGCATATGCCTGGCAATATCTCCACCAGAAATCAGTACTGTTGTAACATTGGTGGACTTGTTCAGACAAATAAGTGTGACACTCAGAATGTTTAACAAATGTATCTGCTGTGACCATGTTGATGTAGCTCATTTTCTTTTTTTCAAGTTCTATTTTATTACTGATATCTTTTCCTTTTTGCTAAGCTTTAAAGAACTTCAATTTCAGTCAAATCAATGTGAACTATAGTGAATCTATGCAAACTATTAAGTCAGAGAATGTTGTAACAGTGCAATTTAAAATGTGTTAATGATTTAGTAATATTTACCAAGAACATGGATAAACAGCACAGGAAATAGTCCTCCTAGGAACTTAATTAGTAACTAAATGAATACTAACATTTTCTCCATAAAAAACAAGTGAGAAAATAATGCATTTAATCTTGGAGATTAACAATATGCCCTCCCAGTGATTTTCAGTAAGTCACTAACATGCTTCTTCCACAGCAGCAACAGTAATTTTCCATCCACAGTAAATCTTTAAGTTGGTGTTTGTTCTCCAGCGTGAGTCTTAAGTATACGTGTGTGTACATTTATGTGTGTGTGTTGTGTATGAAGGGACGCTGATGAGGATGTGAGTGTAAGCGTGAGGCAACGTTGGCTGTCATTTTGTGGAAGATTGCAAAACAGCTGTTAGAGACATATGTGGAGTTTCCATAGCAACCAGGGATCCAGTGGAAAAGAGAGAGAGGATAAGAGTATATGAGAGAAAGGAGTAAGGTACAGTCACAGTCTAATATTCTAATAAGGTAAAGGTGGTCCCTGGAATTACACACCGGATTGCAATGAAATGAAGATGCAACATAAAGCATGTGATGAAATGCTTCTTTGTGGTGAAAGAATATAAAAGGTCGAGCACTGGTGAGAGATGATCTGTCTGCAGGGTTTAGTATTATAATAACAATTCAAAGTGGGTTCCTTAAATGCAGAGATCTGCTCTTCACAAATGAAGCACAAGGCTTATCTTTGACTTCAGTACAGAAACACTCACAGGTTAATTTCATTTAAAAACCCTCCATTCAACACTGGCCTTATCTTTTTAACTGCACGCTCACATGTCTCATAAACTTTATTATGCACAAACATATGTCAGTTGATAAAAATACCTGTCACAGCCGGACAGCCTGAAGGCCAGATGTAGCCTGAGGGTCACGGAATGCCCAGATCTGGTGACTAGGACTGCCCCAAATTGGCAAAACATGCAATATGCGATATGGGTGTACAGCATTGCAATAACAATAATATTGCGATATTTGTTATTGACCTAAGGAAATACCAATTTCATCTACTAAGTAAAATGTTCCATTGCATTGGTAAAATGAGCCAACTGTTTTTACGCTGACTCGATTATTTATCATTTAACACAAAATACTGTACAACTACAATCAATAACACAATTCTACGGTAGAACCTGGTGATGCTGTTACCATAGACCTTCAGACACAAACACAGTCAAATATTTGGTCATTTTATTCACACATAATCATGTGTAAATGACATGGATGTATTTCATAATAACTAAAGTGCCAGAGTACCGCCATGTAAGAGCTTTAACTAAACTATATTCCATTGATGCCTGATTTGGTAAATACTGCATATAGAAATAAAATCTATAAGTTTGAGACCTTGGCCAAAGTTGTGCTCTGAAAATATTTACATCTTTTCAACATTAACCTTTCATGCATGAATTATGAGAACCTTAATCAAAGCTTTTTCCCTCTTTGGGTATTAAAAAAAAACAAAAACAATGTGATGGAATTTTTTAAACTGAGTTTCTATATGGAGTTACAAAAATGTCCATTCAGCTGGACACCATACGATTAATTTTAGAAGCAAAGAAACATGTATTCACTGATGAACTGTGTAAAAACTATGAAATAAAAACATTTCTAATGCTGCTGTTTTCTCACATTTTAACATAGTCCAATACCAGTCATTATTCACTTCATGGAGATAATATGAAAAAAAAACAAAAAAAAACCCAAACTGTTAATTACAGTCTAATGACAATTAGCAATTTTTTACACTCAAACATGTTAGTATAAATCCAGTTTATCAACAATAAGAAAGTTACAGTAATGTATGAATGTCCACTGTGTTGGATCATATGGAACTAGAATATGGAAGTAAATCTGTGCCATCACATATTGAATAGTTGTATTTTGCAAGATTTCTTTAATAGTTGTATTTCATCATTTGAAGGGTTTTTTAAAGTTTATTTTTTTGTAGCTGTTTTTCAATATTTTTTTTTATTGGTGATTTTTTATTTAATAGTTGTATTTCATAATTAGAATTTTTTTTAAAGTTTAACAGTTGAATTTTTACACGTAGAGTTTTATATTTTGAATTTGTTTATTTTTGAAAAAAAGAAAAAAATTCAATATCCATATTAAAACAAAAAAAATCTATGAATATTCAAGAGAACAGCTGTAGAATAGTTGTCCACTGTAGTGACCACTATGCATGAAAGGGTTAATAACACGTAAGCTTGCATTCAGCAGCAGCAGTGGCATTACTTAAGTTTTTTTGACAGAAAAATTAGCATGTTAGAGTGGTAGAGAAAACCACTTTGGTACCCCATGATGTGGAAAATAGAAAGCTAATAAAAAAAAAAAAAATTAATAAAATTATGGCACATTCCGTTATCACGATGTTGATATATTTTCAAAATACTGTGCAGCTCTATGTACAACCATTTTTCTGGTATATCTGTCAGGCATTTTTAATTACAGACAAATTAACTATGGTCCTATTTAGGATCAGGATAATCTTTATTTTAGAAAATTTGCTAAACATTGCTGGATTCACATTTGGACACATACAATAACAAACACTCAGTCACAAAGTTTTGGAGTTAGTATAATCACATCTATGTGTTGCACGTATTCCATATACTGCACCTTCCCCTTCGAGGTAAAAATTAATAGAATAAATACAATTAATTGATACAACAAATGAATTTAAAAAGATGGGAGTAATTGCATTCCTTAAAGAGTAAAGAGAGTAAAAGCATTAAACCACATAACTAGTAAAAACATTGGTCGTCTAAAAGTCAGACTTTAGGCAAGATAATTATTGCAGGCCTCTTATTTAACAGTGCTCTGGACATTCAAACTTTGTAGATGACTGAAATTTAATAACAGATGTCACCCACTGTAATGTGGAAAAAATAAATATTTGGTCTATTTTGGCATCTAGTGATGAAGTAGCATCCAACTAAATGTCAATCACCTCAAACTCCACTTCCAGGTTGGTAAGAGAAGTTATGGTGGCCAGTTTTTTTGTTGGTCTGTTCCGTGCTACAGAAACATTATGGTGCAATGGTGTTGTGCTCCATATATGGACCACATTTCCTCTACAGATATAAACACTGAAACATGAAGTACATACAGTAATTCTTATTGGATTCTGCACTGATAAAAATGAAATGCTCATGCTTTCGTGTATGTTCTTGTATGATAAAATTATATGGATTTATTGTATCTTACTGGACCATGCTATTTCATGAATCTGATCAAATCCATGTGATGCACTTTCCATAATATGACATTTAACTGCCGATTCTGTTCTTCCACGACCACACATATCCACTGGAACGGAGAGCTCCATTCCCTGACAATCCAATAAGAGATTCTGCTGGAATCCCTCAACCTGATAAATACTTTTATCTCATTGGTTGTCACAGTCTTTCCAGAAGAGGTACAGTCTCACATCACTGCTTCATGTTTTTAGAATGAGCTTTACAATTTTCCCATTGTTTCAATCATGGCGAAAAATGATACTGCTCAGTTTTGCAATAAACTCTGAATACATATAAGTTCTGTGAGATGAAACACTTGTTCAAATATTTCAAGTGTTGCAGTCTCATACACTGGCGTTTCATATATTTCCACATACTGGTATGTAACAGTATGTTATGTATGCCATGTTAAAGCATGTTTTGAGCAAGTGTTTGAAACCCCTACCAAAATGTTTAACTGGTATGAGTGTCTTTCTTTATGCTAAAGAAAAAAGCACTTTAAATTACATCAACACTATACATTGAGGGAAATGACAGTGACAGAGAATGCAGCTGCAGTTTAGTAGATTTTCTCAGGAACTGTAAATAGTATGTGTTAATCAACTTTGGGATGGGAATAAGTTTCATAGCACATTACCTTTTCCCTGGGTTCAGTAAGCTTACATTACTTATAAGTGCCACACCAGCTAGCAGATACACCCATCACTGACTCTAAGGAGGGTAGTTTGTGTTCTTGACAGTTACTATGGCTTCTCCCCTCTCTTGGAAAGGGAGGTTGAGGCAACAGTTATTCAGTTGGTAGAGATCTGCAACCTCAGCACAAGGTGCTATTAAAATAAATCCTACATATTGCCTCTTTAGCTCTGCTCCATACTTAGACATAGCAGGTGACTTAAAAGCACCTTAACGCTGGATGCTAGTATGTTATAAAACATAAAGAATAGGGAGAAGTAGTCTGTCCCTGGCTACATGGTGTACTCCATGAAGAGGACACATTCACACTGTAGATGTAAACAGCTGATTCTAAAGGACTAACAACACTGTTCTTATTTTGAACAGGCAGACACTAACTGAAAAAATACTGTATATTCTGTTCCTGCAGTTAGATTTATTTTATATATTGATTTAAGAAAGGAGGATCAATGCACATTAATGAACATTTCAAAAATAAATGTAAATATGCCACATTATAGCCTAAGGCTAATTTCCATCTGCAGACCTCCTGGCAGGTTGATGTCACAGAAAAAAAACAAAAAAAAACAAAACACAAAATACATACAAAGACAAATACAGACACCATAAAATGTAACGAGGTCAATGTTAGGACAGATATTTGTAGCACAAAAAATTTCCTATTTTTAAAATTCACCTGTATTGCACGCACCGTTAGCCTACACAACATACTGAGTGGAAACACCCTAGTGCTCTACTCTAGGGATACAATAAATCTAAAAAAAATGTCTGTACAAAAATATAAATATATAGCACAGGCTGGATCTCATCTAGTATCATGGTCACATACCTGATTGCCCTAAATCTTACACACTTGTAACTTGTAATGCCCTAAAGAAGCACTGATTTGGCATGTTAACTGTATGAAGCAAAGGTTTAGCAGAATCTCAGACACGTACCACTACTGATGAAAAGTCTCAACAGCATACATTTTGAGTTTAAAGTGGTCCCTGCTGTATCAGAGAAAGTTATATGGTTCTAAAATGGGTTTCACTAAAAGCAATCATGACATCTTTCTCTATAACCTCTGTGGACCCAGGCCTCGTTCTGTCAAAATTTTGACAGGTATCTGATGATGCTTTGAAGCGACTTGATCTATTACAAAAAAATATCAGAGTATTTCTTAACAGACACATTATCCTTTTTCTCCTTTTACCACTCCTGTTTGTGAGTCTCCTGTGTTTTTTTTAATTATCAGGAGGGATTGCATAGTATACTGTACATAATATAGTGACTAGCTGTCACAGTGTGACGCGTTTTCTCCATCATATAGGACAGCAGGACGTGTTGGATCAGTGTGAGGTGGTGACAGCTGACAGATACATAAATAACAGCTTAATGTCTGGAGACATTACTAGATATCTCAACTGGTGCATTAATTTAAGTACACACATTTCTTAAACCCTAGCTGTTGGAGGTACTGTCAGACACAACAACAGGTTTCCAGGGAACATATCCTTTAAAAAAATACAAAATATCTCATAAAATACAGAAAAAATATATAGTTATGTATGCTTTTTCTCTGTACTTCACATCTTCACACTCTCAGATTGACAGACTGAAGGTCATTTGCTTCAATGAAAAAACACATCTTCTCTAAACAGAGCTGATGGAGCCTGAGGATCTATGTCTGGAGGAGAGATCTGTGTAGTCCGATCAATACTGGTAGGTGGCTTTGCAGAAGACTGGGTGTGAATGTGCATGCACGTACACTGTACCGCATGTTTGATAATTACACTTCAAGAAAGTGACAGGACACCTCAGTCTGTTGACACATACACACCCTCACAACAAGCTCAGGGCACAGCAGGGGAACATGGGAAAAAAACCCACAAGCCACAGTACTGACAGATTACTACATGCTCAACAGGAGAGAAGCACATCCCCTGAATAATTCTACAAAGCTATTGCTGTTTATGTTCAAAGGAGGATTATTATTATTATCGTTATTATTGTTTCTAATTCATTTTTGTAAATAGCGGTCATAATATTTACTTGTTTTCTTGAGAGCTTTGAATAAATTAAATAATAAACTAATGGAATTTTTTTCAAACCCTGCCGTGAATCACAATCATAGGAACTACTAATTACGACAAATACTATAATTTATATGATTATTCTGTTATACAGGAAGGACGTATTAAAAATTGATCCATGGCTGGAAGAGCAACAGCTGCTCCTATTCCGCTTGTATCTTGCTTCAAACAAGTTCAGAGATTGGTTTGGGAAAAGCAATTTAACCAAATGTCAGACTGGAAGTGAGCCAGATGTTTGCATATGAGAAAGAAGTGGAGAAGCCAGATGAGGTGCGGTATGCCTCTACCTATCTATACGGTTGTATGTTATAGGTTTATTTTTTTCCTTTAACCCTTTAATATCTACACACCCTGCTTTTCCATTTTCTTTTGCTATCACATTTTCCATTTTCCCACTATACTCACTGCTTCCTCTTTGTTCCACCCTGCTCCTGCTTATCTGCCTCATCGTATTTTCCTGTCCATGCCAACCGATAACAAAATAAGGAATTGTGTATGCGTCTGTCTAAGTGGGACATCTCTGATTACCTTGTGTCTTGTCAGCAGGCTGAGTTTCTGTGCTATCAATTAATCTAATCCTGGAGTCAACTCACAAAAAACGGACTTTAATTAGGACATAACAAGGGTTCACCTAATCTCACTGTTTATCTCCTTCATGCTATTTTCCTGTAAAAACCTTCATCATGGTTTCTTTGATTCTAGAGGGGCTAATCTCTCACTCCCTGTCTTGCCCTCTCACAAATTCCTAAAAACACTGATGAGCCACAAAATGTCTTTCCATCCATGTCTTCATTGCTTATATTTTTTTCTACAGTATGCATACTGCGAAGACAAAAAGATAAAAATAACAAGGCCATTAGTCACCAGCAAAGAGGTGTTTTCATTTGTCACTTGTGCTGCTTTGAAACAGCCAATGCGTCTTATGTCACACAGCAGGACTGAGGATAATAAGGAGACTTAAGTCAGTAAATCGTGACATTTGTTTCCTTTTTATACCTAATACACTGTAGATACAATGCTCTAATTCAAGGAAGTCAGTGCCATAACTGCTTTTAAGGCAAAAAATTGCACTTCCATTGTCAAGCTTCGTCACTCAACTCCAACTATTAGGGTCTTAGTGCCACAAATGAGCTTAGTGGGGATGTACCCGTCATACAAGATTTGGCTGTTCAATTATGAACATTCAACTCTTCCTTTTCATCATCTGGTAATCGCAAAATACGTTTCAGTTACGCAACTTAAAATGCACTAGAGTCAGAGGGGCACCATGTACTCCAGCACTGTGGAATCTGCAGGATGTTAGTGGTTTCTGTCCTCCCTGCATTCACCTTATGACCTCTGCATTAAGAGATGGACTACCTCAGAGTCAAATGCCAACACCACTGAGACTGTCTGGGACTTGCTTCCCAGTTGCATGTTTAAAGCAAAAAAAAAGAGATGCTAGGATATGAATGTTTGTGCAAGTGATATGTTAGAAATATACTTATGCTTCACCTTATTTGTTCATGTATTACTTTTGTATCCACTTGTTATAATGCACACTGACAAACTAAATTAAAGACTGTTCAACTAGGTTAACCGAGTGGTTAATATTTGGATCAGGTGGAATCACACCATTTCATATCATAGCAGTACCACAGCATGTTTGTATTGTTGTTTGCATATTTACTTAATTACATTCTTCTATTGAGGTCTTCAAAATTTTGCACAGGCATTGCAAGAGAAAGCCACAGTGTCCCTGTTACCAAATTAATTAACTTTCACTTCTTTGCATTATGTTTTGTCAATCATCATCATACAACAAAGTCATCAGATCTGAAGATATTTTTCATATGTGAAAGCTGTAACTGAGAAAATCTGAGTGGAATCAGAGTAAACATAGACCCATTTCTGTCATTGTAGTAAACCTAACCTCACAGAGCACCTGTTGGATTTAAACATACATGCTGATGATCAGATGTTAGATTAGTCTGTAGAAATTCATGTTTTCCAAAAGATGAACATCACTACCAATGGGGTTGTTTGCTAGTCCTTGATGTGCCACTGGGTTCACAGTAAAAGTGAAAGCTGAATGATAATAAAGGATAATCAGTTTATAACTAAATACTAAATGTCAGTACAGTTTTTACATTGCTTACCTCATTGACTTGGGTTGATTTTTCTGTTGCTTTTATGTCTTGTAGTTTCAAAGGTTGCTGGTGCAAGGTCTGGTTTGGTTGTGTGTTTTGCACAAATGTGTGTTGTTAGTTTCATCTTCATCGTTATGCACTGTGACATTAAGGACAAAGATACACCAACCTGATTTCCAGCAGTCGGAAATCGTTGGGCAGTCTAGCGAGGTCAGTGACATGAGTCTGTTTGGGGTGTTCCATGCGATCGGCCATCGATAAGGCTGTCACCACTCTTTTCAGCCAGTTCAACATGTAATCAGTCACGAGTCATTCAGTTTGACCAATCTGATTGGTGGAGGGATAGCCCTTGATTAGTGAATCAGTGAACAAGAAGTTTACATGTGAATATGGCTATGCCAAGGTACTTCACAATATTACTGTCTTCTATAATAGGCCATGAACTGCTCATATCATACCTGAATGAGTACCAGTGAGTGTTTCCGATGGACTTCATTCCATGAAATGAACACTTTTAGCATTGTTAGCATAGTACGAATTCTCCTTAGTTTTCGCCTGCAATATCTTTCTTCTTACACAAGAAGAATCCCAAGAGCTGACAACACCAGTATCTTCTTAGTATCTTCTTAACCCTATTCTGATTTATTTCTAGCCATCCGTTCAATATGTACAACAATCCTTCTTGACTACTCAACACTTTCTGCCGAAACAATGACTGACGACAGTGAGCTCGGTTTTGGTCTAGAGAGATGTTCCGTCATTTGCGATTTTATGTCTCATACACGTATGCTCAAGTTGGTGGTCAATTTGGTGTGTTCTTTACAGGGGAGACAAGAGCCGACTAATAAGTTGAAATCCCTGTTTTGGCCAAATCAGTAGTCAGGTTGGTGTGTCTTTGTCTTAACAGTGCACTTTAAATTTGTCCCAAAATTCACATCATTAGCAACATGCTTAAGTAAGACTCATTTCACTTCAGTGTTTTTACTTTAAGATTGTGGTGGAACAAAACAGACTACAGCAGTGCACCAGAGTCCCTGTCATTAATGAGAGACACCGCTCATTATCAGGATGTATTCAGTGCAGATCCATTTAAATTGATGCTCTTTAAAAGTGTCTGGACAAACTCTCAAGACATTAGAGACAACCACAAGCATGGTCAATAAAACCTGACACTGCGACAGGAGGAATCCCTTGAATTACTTCTATTAGAAGAAGATCTGTCCCTCAACAAGATTATCATTATATTTTACTCTACAGTTTTGTTTTATCTAGGTCCAGTTTCTGCCTTGAACACCACTGAAAGGTCACAAGGCCTTCCCATGGAAGGGAAGCAGTAGCTTGATACCAGCTCAGTGACATGGTGCAGACGGGGCTGTAGGTAGGGCTTAAGGCACAGGTGTAGCAGATCTGATTTATGCCAAGCCAAGGACCCTTGGTTTCAGTGGGGTTGTTGCAATGGCACACCAGCTGCTCCCACAGACCCCAGCTGAACCTCACTGGCATCCGGGCAGCAGAGATTAACACAGTGACCTGCAAAGACTGCTCATAGGACTGACAGAGATACACACAGACAGCTGGCTAAATGACTGGCAAATGCCTGTCAAAGATAAAAGAAACTGATTTTTTTTTTTTTGCCAGTGTAGCAGACATAAAACCAGTATCTTTAAGGGTAAAGCATGAACATCTCCAGAATGAAATGATTGGTATTTGTGAGTTTTACCAGGAGTCAGACTGCAGCCTGACTTTATGATGCAGTTTCTTTGAGAAAAACATAAAATAATCAACACAAACAAGATATTTTTCAGCAGTGGATATTGACATAAAAACACACAGACCCCCATTTCAAGCACTTTAAAAGTTTGAAATTACACATAATTGAGATCATAAGAAAAAAAATTTCTTTGGTGGAATTATTGTTTACTCTAAACAGCATTTTACTATCCATCATCACATGAGGTGCTATTGGTCTGAAAGCTCTTTATATCAGGATAAAAGCATCATTATTCTCAGAAGGGCAGCCAACATCCAGGACAAATCATTGTTTGACGTGTGTGCATGAGCCAACATTGCATATTTGGTGGCAGCCTTGCTTCCAAATATTCACAGTGTACATAGCCAGACACAATAGCGCACACAACATGCACCCTTGGATCAACACACACCTTCTTTGTCATCATGGCGAATTATGGCGTCCTGTACGACATCCGCGAGGCTGAAGCGGACGCGGTGTTTCTTCCTATGGGCCGGTGGAACTCGCACCTTGATGCCACCCTGCTGCCGCTGAAGACTCTTTTCCCTTTCGTAGTACGCCCTTATTTGGTCACAGCGCATCCTCCTGACTAGCCGCTGGCGCTGACCAATGGGGAGAGACTCCAGCAGACACTGGTCTATCTCCATGTTCTGGCGAAAGACGTTACATAGCTGGAAACAACCTAGAGAGACAAAGGAGACGTGAGCTCAAGACAAGTATCAGACAAATAAATCATACATCAGAATCAAAACAAAGCAAACATAATTTATAGATTATTTGTTTGCATCCGAGTTTTGATGGTAAGCAATCAGGAAAAACGCTTTGATACAGTTTGATAACGAGCTCAGATGAAAAACCACACAGCTGCTCTCAGTATCACTTCACCTCATCTGCATCTGTGTTGCTGTTATGGGTGTCTGTTTGTATATAATTTGCCCAGATGGTGTGTGGGCATTCATTTAGTATATTTACTGTAAAAGATATTTGTTGTGTTGTTTGGCCCCTGAGGTGAGCTGAGAAACACATGACATCGCAGCATCTGTGTGTTGTCTCTCCTGCTCCAAAACTGTGTAGTGATTCTCATGACTCTGCATAATATACATGCCCCTTGGCACTCCCCACACAACTTAGCCAAACAGATCTCCTCACATGGCAACAGCTGTTAACTGTTTAGGTCTACTTCGATAGATAGAGAGTACAATTTCTGTGCATTGACAAAAGTCAGAATAAGATTCACTGAGTAAAAAATCCAAAGAAATGCAAACTTTATCCATTGAGTGATTCTCTTTTTGCAGCAACATTTAATGTCCCCATCTTTCACTTACCCTGACTTTTTAGCCTAATGTTAGAATACACACACATATATATGAAGTTAATAATATTATAAATTATTTATTTATTTGTTTATTTATTAGGGAAAGTACACATTAATGAACATTTCTGTAAATGTGTCAGTATTAGCATAAAAAAGCTACTTTTCAACTGTTGTCCCTGGGCCAGATGTAATATGGCGGGATTCATATAACAATAATTATTGCCCTCTCTTTAGAATTCCCACCCTGTTAGGTTTATGAAGCTAACAGGGTGGAATGGGAACCTAGCATGGTGGAATTTATTTATCAGTCTAGCTGTATCTCTTTAACTTATCAACATTTAGCTAGCAAACCTTCAATAGATTAACACACCTTTAATAACTAAATCTCAAATATATTTTTTTCTTTTTTAATTCTACTGAATTGCCCATAATTTATCAAAGCAGGGTTGAACTTTAAGAGTTACCCATACAGGTAGAACATGTTTAAGATTTTAAAAAGGTAAGGTGAGATTGACAGTTAAAGCTTATCTCAGTTTCCACAATCAAATTCCCAACATAAACAAATAATGTCGCTTCCTGTAAATGGCTTTTATGGAATTTTGGTTGGGTTTTTTTAAGGCAATTTAGCATATTCTAACAGGGTAGAAATTATTACTAGGACATATACAATATGTAGAAAATAATAAATACAAAATACAGTTTTACAAGATTAAATTCATCATAAAATAAAGTTTAGTCCAGTCCATCAAATTATTTTTTAAAAAAGTTTTATAATTTTATGACTTTTACTTCTGGAGAAAGTTGATTACAAGCCTAGCACTTTGGGACACCTGAAACTGAGTGTGTGTGTCACTACAAAGGTATGTAAAATAGAAAAAAATATTTGAAATCCCTTTAATTTGTGTTTAAATCGTGGCCAACACTTAAACATATTTTAGAAAAAACCTCAGGGTAAGTGAAATATGAGGACATGAATGTTACCACAAAAAGAGAATCACCCATGTATAAATTTAGTTTTAATTTAGTTTGCAGTTTTTTTTAGCCAGGACAATCTTATATAACACACAAATTCAGGTCATAGCTAGTCCAGATGACAAGATTTGCAGAGAGAGTTTTTCTTTGGATTTGTCTTTATGACTCACCAACTCGTCTCTCTTTGGCCCTGATGTCTATATATCTCATGACTTCTTGTTCCAAATTATCAGCTCTCCTTGCAGTACACCACTTTGGTCTGCTGGAGAGTGATACTATGTCTCTGTGTGTGAAGTGACGGTGCTGCTTGTTGTACCCATGTTACACTCCTTTACACTTTGTCATCTGTCATGTCTTTGAATATGTACAAACTGAAAAGGCTTTAAACATTACTCGTGACCATGAAAACAACAGCAACATGCAAATGGTTTCAACGGCCCTTTAACGGATATTAGTTGACTGTTGTTACCTTGTGACTACTTCATATAAAGAATTGCTGTATCCCTTTTTAAGTGTTTAGACCAGATCCTTATCAAGCTGAAACAAAACAGTCCGTGAAGATTTATATAGCTCCACTGTTTCTATGTGTGACTTTTGCCTATTCGATAAACATCTACAAATATAAACACCTGCCCCCTCCACCCCTCTTTTCCACACCCGTACACACACATACAAACACATACACATACACTCCGCCTGCACAATGCACTCATACCATCTGCTCTGTTAGACATTTTGTAAAGCTTCTTTTGTGCTGAGGTTCCAGACAAGGGGGGGGCTCATTATTATAGTGTTCAGGGCAGGTGTCAGCTACCACTGTATTTTAGTTTAAGAACTTGGCAGACACAATGACAATCACATAAACCAGAATTACTGCTGTGCAGGTGTACGTCTCTGCTCAACCAGTCCAAGTTACAGTTTACATTCATAGCTGTCCAAATGGAGTCAAATCCCTTGTATGTACAGTTGCAGAAAAAAAAAAAGATCTTCAATTTACTGTTTATTTTAATGCCTGGTACAACTCAAGGTACATTTGTTTGGGCAAATATAATGATAACAACAAAAACACCTCATAAGAGTTTAATTTCAGTGCTGATATCTATCCATTTTCCATGGTTTTCTTGATAATAACCAAAATCACATGTGAACTTACATCAATAGCTATGACATTGTACTTACAAAAATAGTTCATTTAGACATTTCATGTTTACTTTTCTGTCTGTTTTAGTCACATGACACACACAGGAGTTAGTGCTTGATTGCACCTTGATTGATGAACCCAGTGTTTTTCAACCTTGGGGTCACCTGGAATTCAAATGGGGTCACCTGAAGTTTCGAGTAATTGATACACACATACACACACACACACACACACACACACACACACACACACACATATATATATTTTTAATTATTATTCAATATGTATTTCATTATAATTTAAACACTACACACTTTTCTTACTAAAAATCAAGTTCAAATAAAATGCAGGATATAATATCTGAGAGGGATATCTTGATTGATCTTGATTGTTCAGTATTTATTTGCAGCCTTGTAAATACAAGCTCCATTGTACATATCCTGACCAAGAAAAATAAAATTCTCACTTTGTGCAGTAATCTCAACTTGTTTTTTCTGCCTCCATTCATGATAATATACATAGTATAGCCTAAAATTCATGTTAATTTGCAATGTAGTATAACATCATTACATGATCAAAAACAAATTAATTTTAGCAAAAAAAAAAAAAAAACCTCTCTGTTTTGAATGTCTGAGGTCGCCAGAAATTTGTGGGGTTAAAATGGGGTCATGAGCCAAAAAAGGTTAGAAACCACTGGCATAACCATTGTTTTTGATGACTTTTGATGGTCTAATAATTTTTTTCAGCAACTGGATGTCAAATTGCACTGCATGGAGGCATAAAAACACATTCACATCCAAACCCCATCTCTTTACAGACCAGAGTCCATCACAGCCCTTTATTTGCTTCTCCCTCCATCAAATAAGTCTTCTCTTCAGCCCTAATGATACACAATTTGCAGTAGTTGTTGTGGTGAGTGTTCAGTCTGTCCACAGTAGAGTGGGTGCACTGAGCTGTGGCTCTCATATACAAATACTACAAAAAAACAGAACTTGTCATCTCTTCTGGAATATACGGTCATGTATACTTCTCACATAATACCTTTTTCATCAGTTTAAGGCCCAGAGGTGCTTATCCATACAGTGTGGGAGAGAGGGTTGTAGTGCATTAAATGAACTCAAAAACTTTGCAAACAGAACTGATAGTTTCACTGACAAAAGTACAACTTTACTCTACACTTGTGCAACTAAAGAAACTAAAAATTTACCTTTTAATCTATCCTATTTCAATCACATCTAGTAGAAAAGGCCGAGGTAAGAAGCAAAGTCTATAAACCAATGTATTGCAGGCAGTTTCTTATATAGAATGTGAATGTGATGAAGTCACACTGCATCTCCTTATCTCTGCTTCCATCTCTGCCATGAGTCTGTGACTGTGATCTCTTCTTTGGCTCTCACTTAAATGCTTCACACCCTCTGTTCCCCTCATACTATCAGGCTTACATTCAAGGCTACAGTAACACCAAACCATAAATACCTAGTACATGACATACGTTACATCGCATGGCACACTGATGCAGACCTGACTTATATGCAAAACTTTAAGTATCAGTACAGTGTCAAGAGCAGTTCATCCCACCACCAATAAAAAAATCTGTTTGTACTGTAAAGGCGTTTATACGAACTGCAAATGCACTTGTATATAGATGTGAAAAAAGATTATTTTAAATGCACAGCATGCCACAAGAGAGGGTTTAAAGCATTTGCATAAAAAGATATTCTACTCATTGTGTCATTCTGGTTATTTTATAAATGTAGCTTAATATGATGTTACACAAAGGAGGGGATGATAATATTCCTGTCTTCTGTGCTTTCATAAGTAAAAATCAAGATTATCTGTCAGTACTCAATCCATTAACCACACACCTCCCATTTATACTATTTGCCTGTCTCCAGACATTTAAACAAATCATGCCAGCTATATCTGTCTAAAGACTACTGTTTACTGATGTTGATGAGATGGCATGAAAGACTGAATGAATGAGAAGGTAATAGAAAGGACTGACACACTGTTTAGCCAAATGTGAAATAGAGCTGAATGAATCTGAAGAGACATACAGTAAGAGACTAGACAGAGACAGAGAAATAAAAGCAGGCGCTTTATTTCCCTGCCATCCCATCTCCAGACTATCAGCTATTGATCGAATGTAGAACATCCCATACAGGCTCCAGCTAATAACACTCACAGTACTGCAGAAGCTTGTAAATTAGACAATTGCACACAAGGGCACTGACAGACATACACTCACACTCACACAGGATGTGAACTGAGGAATGTGCAGTGTATGAATCCATGCATTTGGATGACCATCAGACTGGGATCTCTGAGTAAAGGTGTGACTTTCTAACAGCTGTCAGAATCAGAGAAAATACATGAATGACAATTGAATGATGTCACTGAATTCACAAATGTACCCTCTTTTACTGAACGACTCTCCATTGCAGCAGCATCACTATCCCTCATTCCTCCCTGAGTCTGCTCGTCACTCTTTGCAGCATTCAGCCACATTCTTCATGTCACTCATCCCATCCTCAGCCTCCTTTCATCTTCTCTGCCTGTCGCCAACGCTGCTCTAAATCAACCTCAGTTTCTTGCCGTCTGTCCTCTCTCTACAACGACTTTCTCTCTGTATCTCTCTGTATGAATCTGGCATGTATGTTTTGCATCTTTGTAGCTCATACTATTTTTTTTTTTTTTTATCCTCCTCAAGCACTACCTGCCGCATTCACCGGTCAACTTCACACATCTGCTGCAGCTCTCTGCAGCAAGCTCACACACCCACTTACTGCACACACATTAACACACCATACACTCATACACATTTGAAGTTAAGATTGTTGCTGTGTCATGTGCAGGTGGCAATAATTCTCCAGACTGTAATTGCATAAAAGATTGCAGAATGTTATAATAACAATGCATAACCCATCACTAATGCATAGGCTACATACAGAGGCACACTTTGATCACGTACACACACGTAAAGAAACGCTAAATGGCTACTTACAGCATTTGATGAAATGGTAGTGAGACATTTTCAGACTAAGTCACACAGTCAGTCCGCCAGACAGGTAGAAAGGCTGGCAAACAGGCAAAAAAGGTTGGCAGGGAGTGAGTAGGTCAGGCAGGTAGGCAGACAGTAGGCAGCTACAGGTTCCACCAAAACTAACTAATGCGGAGCATGTAACCCGGCAAGATGCATTATTAATCTGGCTCCCTGCATGCTATCCAAACTCTGTTCCCTTGTCTGCATTATTCACCAGCGGCAGCAGCGGCTCCGGTTGCAGCCCAGGCTGCATCTACATGCGTGCACACACAGACCCGGACCCACATGCACCCACACACAAACGCGCGCACACACACACAGACAGACATACACTCCCTCGGTCAAGCCGTCGGTGAGGGGAGCTGCAGCTGTTTCTAGCTCTCGTTGCCTACAGCCAGATAACCGCCGCACAACGTCTTCCCAGCCATGACCAACGCACGTGCTCCACTTGCGTCACTGACTGGCAGCCGGCTCAACCCTCCTCCTGCTTAACACACCCCCAATGACGCAATGCTCTTCACCTCCTTACACACCCCCTCTCTGGCTCCTTCTCCCACACATAACACACACACATACACACACATGTGCAGTGACTCATACAGATGCACACTTCTTTGGACTATCCTCTCTACCTTTTGAGCCAAAACAGGAGGGGAGGGGGAATTAAAGGTGTCTTCCTATTTTGTAGATATGGTACAGAGAGAGACCGAGAGAACACAAGGGATGTCAGGAGAGAATTGAGTGGAATAGGGATAGAAAATAAAGGAAATGCAGATACAGCAGGGGGAGCAAGAGAAAGAAAAATACGCAACAGAAGGAGGGAGAGAGAGAGAGTTCAACTGAATAGAGGGATAGCTAAAGAGAGAGACAGAAGCTGCTGCAGTGCGGCTTTTGGTTTGGAGACATGTTAAATGCTCAATTCTTTTAAATTAGCAACCAATTAATCACAGATATTCATTATTAATGAATTCACAAGTATCTCAGAGCTTTAGATAGCACAGTTGACCTACAGAAATGCTATAGTAGTTTGTGTTTAAAATGTATGAGGTGATGCAATGCACATTATATGCTTGCATTCTCAGTGGGTCTGTAGGGCAATCTCTGACTTTGTACTTTAGGGCTGATTTGCACATTTGCGTAAGTGGCGTGATAACTAGGGGATTTGCCTGTGAAATGTGAAAATGTGAAAATGAATTAACAAGGAGGCGACAGAAAATTAGACGGGGAAACAGAAGCTGAGGAAAAAACAGCGGACTAATGAAAAAGAGGAAGGATAAAGTGATCTAGCAAAAAGCACTGCATACAAACAACATGGATGAGCAAGAAAAAAAAACAAGAAAAAAAAACCAGCTTAACAGCTTGTGCAGAGTGTGACTAAAGCAGTATTGTGACACAGATTTAGAATCTGTGCCACCACGCTCACACATCTGCAGGTTCTATAGTGTGCTGCATATTGTGTGCTACTATCTTACAGTGCTGTCAAACAAGGGCATGTGGGGATGAGATGAAAGAACACTATAGAATCCTGAAAACTGGGGAGGATAATTTTGTGATTGTGCTGAGGAGCGGCAAAGTGAGCTTGAGAAAAGGGAGGGAGGACAAGCGACTAGAAGATGGATGTGTGTGTATGTGTGTCAGACTGGGTCTCGAGTAATTCTTGTCATTGGAAATTAGGTCAGAGGAGCAACCTGCCGAATCCTCCGCAAATCGCTGTCAGAATAAAATCTTCAAAAATCTACCTGTATAAAATACAATCTCAGATGTGTGTGTAGGTGTGTGTGTGTGTGTGTGTGTGTGTGTGTGTGTGTGTGTGTGTGTGTGTGTGTGTGAGTCTGGTTGCCTATATGCAGGCAGAAAGCACTATAATGAATACTAAGTAAGTCTTGCACACCCCGCTTCTTCGACACGCACAGGCAACACCCATATTGACACCTTTTCTTCTTTACTTTGCAGGATGAAGTCGTATTTTTGGTCAAGGATAACACAATGACTACCCCATTAACATGTTAGCCGTGACATCCAGACCTAGCAGCTGTAGATCTGACAAGAAAATGTCATGCTTTTTCTTCCAAATGTCGAGAAGCATTAAGGGCTGGCAAAAAATCTTGCTATCTGTGCCTGCAGCGATAGATGTGTAACATGGTGTATCAGGGAGCTGTGACATACTGGGACACTGGGATGCAAGGTGACACAAGGACTCTGTGAAACATCAGCTAGAAGGCAACTAATTTGTGTTTTAGCAGCAGCAAGATAATGGGGAAGAGTCACGCTAAGATCACTACTTCGTCTGTACTACAAAAATTAGGTCAGGCATCAAAACAGTACGGCAGACAAAAACTGTATGTTTGTCAATTGGAGACATTTACATCACTCTCGCTGACTTTTCTGCATTGTAGACCCAGTGTTTAATCACCTGAAAAAACGGAACACGACTTGATTTGTATTGTGACTCATTATCATTCATGTCAAAGAGGCACTGAAGTCTAAACTAAGCTAAGGAATACAACATTTACGAGTGAAATCTGTCTAAAACTTCATTTCATTTCTATGACTTTACAGCAGGGGTCTCAAACATATGGCCCGCGGGCCAAATCCGGCCCAGCAAAGGTTCCAATCCGGCCACTTGGATGAATTTGTGGAATGATAAAATAACACTGAAGATACTAACAATTAAGGATGTACAGACCAATATGATCTAAAGTGGGTCTGACCAGTAAAATATTATCATAATTACTGATAAATAATCACAAACTAATGTCTCTTTGTTTTAGTGTAAAAGAAAAGTAAAATTACATAAAGATGTTGACATTTACAAACTATCCTTTCACAATAAAATGTGAATAACCTGAAACGTCTTAAGTATAATTTGTTTTACTAATATTCTGCCTGTTGTTAAATGTTTTGTGTATTTATAGATCCACTGTGAGCTCTATGTTGTAATGAACATGCGTAAATGATAAATTGAGACATAATATTGTTAAAATTGCACCTGTTTTTTTTTTTTTATGAGATTTCAGGTTATTCATGTTATTCACATTTTTAAAAGATAGTTTGAAGATGTAAAAATTACTATGATGTAATTTTACTTTTTTCACTGTTATTATTTTACTGGTTCAGCCCACTTCAGATCTTATTGGGGTGAATGTGACCCCTGAACTTAAATGAGTTTGAGACCCCTGTTTTACAGTGAAGTATGATTATTCTGTTATCTATAGATATGTGCATTAATTTACATGCGATGCTGCATCGTACACTGAATATGACAAATGCTAGCTTGTTTGGTGAGATTTTCCCTCCCTGCTTTCATCCATGACAAATTCTCATTCCAACAGCTTTTGTCCCACAGGAGATGACAAGTTCCATTCTCTCTGACACAGCTGTCACTCTGCCATCATCACCTTCAGGTGTCAATCAATACTGTGACTGTGTTACACCCTGATTTCTCTGCTTACCACTAAGGACTGTGTGAACAGGCACGCTTGCGTGAGTTCCTTCTAACTGACTCTAATAATGCCAGATGTCAGATTCAGGAAATATTTCCGATCAAGGCGAAGCCAAAGGCAGCTGGAAACTTTGAGGGTTATGCATTAAATATGAAAGGAGATCTCTTTAGATCAATTATTCATCATATGTGATATATTACACAAATAAATAAATATTTATTTTACCAGCCAAATTTTAAACTTTGATTACTATTTCCATGTATTATGAATAGTTTAATGCTGCAATGCAAATTAAGCCCTTGTGTAATGCCTGCATCCACACACACACACAAACACAGCACAAACACAAACTTACTTAACCTAAACTTATTCTAAACCACCACTCAGCCTTTTTACTTAAGACACAGTAACTTTTAACATTTGTGTCTATGGTGTATTGCTGATAATCACGTGAAATAGAAGCCTACTGTTGTGGGTGTTAGGCTGAGTTGACAGCTGGTGTTTTTGTTGCAACATTATCATTTAATTGCCATGTAGTGGCGCTGTTTTTGTTAATTATGCTGCACATGAAACACTCTTGAGTGATCCAATTTATTTTTAAACATAGTCTAGAATATTCTTTATTTTACATTTATTCAATAAACTCAATATTACATAAAAAGAACTCAGAATCACATATTGAAGTATTTTTTGTGGCCTGCGACAGTTACTGTTGACACCTTGGATGATATTTTGAGAACATATTCCTTGCCATGGTTTCTGCAGTGTATCATCTTGTTTTTATACATACAAAGCATATGTTTTCAGTTACATGATTATTATTTTAGAGGTGTTAAACAAACAGCACACCACACCCTGGTGGACACTCTGCAAATACTGTATTTGAGAGAGTCATGCATGAAGAATAAAATATTTATGAGAAGATACATTAGAAGAATGCAGTAAATATCATACAAGTAGCATTTTGTAGGAGGCAGATAAACACATTAAACTGCTCAAGTGTATAATAATGTGGAAGTAAACCTGATGTCTCCATGGTTAAGGCAGACTGGCGCTCTAACTGGTGTATAGCGCTCCAGTCATGCTGAGTTTTCATGGTATGCTGTTAAGGTTATGTGAAAGACCTGCAGATGTAGATTGTACCAGCTGTTGGCACATCTGGCTGTTACCCAGGACTGGAAGGAAAGTAAGGCTAATTCCAGTCTGGTTCATTTAGGGGTTTCCAAGTGAAATTGATTTTATATCTAAATATATATACAAAAACAATGAAAAAGTCGAATGAAATAAAATAAACGCACTCCATGCATTTAAACCAACAACTAAATTGACAGAGAATGAATTCTAGAAACTGAATGTGCACAAATAGGACCACAGAGACAGACTTTAAGTGGTCACCAGAACAGTATTACCATCACACCTGTAGACCACTATGACTCAAGCAAGTGTTTAGTCCCACTAATTAAAATCCTTTTTTAAAAATATGCAATAATAAACCAAATGCTGCAATTTAAACATTATTGAGTTGTGATATAGAGGAAAAACAATGCAGAGAATTTTTTGTCGAGTCCACAAACATCTGTGTATATAAAATCAGTCTTAATTCAAATATCTCCCTGGATTATATTGTAATACCGCTATTTCTTCCTCCAAATCAGCAGCTCAGTAGTGCTTTAAACTAAGTACCAGGCATTACTATTTAGCGTGCATAATGCTCGCTAATAGCCTAGTAGCAATAGTGTTCAATTCTGAGTGGATCGTTGCCTACAAGGGGAAGATTTATAAGCTTTTCTGCATGGTGCTGTGAAAAGAGGGGTTTACGTGCTGCATACATGGTAATTAATATATGAATAGTTAGCTGTAAGGTAACATTCAAACAAATCAACTGCTTGGCTCAAGCAGCTGAATTAGTGAAAACATGGTTTGGCAAAGGAAAAAGGTATGTCATCCTGTTAAAATGTTGACACACTGTACATTTGTACATAGGAGATTAATAGTTTTTCCAGTGTAGCTGAACACATAATGATTCACAAACCAATGATGGAATAGTAATTCCCTGTGTGCTTGCATGTAATGCAAGGGGAATATTGTTCATCATAATGATTATGACTTATACAAAAACTTTTGCAAAACATGAGTCCCAGGGCATTGGAAATAAACCAAAACATATTATTGCAAAAATGTGCAGCCTGGTCTTGAAAGATGTACTATTCTCTAGATTGACATTCGTATACACCCAATATCGTTAAGGTTGCGAAAAACCAGCCAAATGTGTCCATCCAAAATGAATTGGGCCATTTTCAAATGGCTACCGTTTCCACACAATTGATCCTAAAATTATTCTGAAATATGACAAATGTGCAGCCTGGCCCAAAGATTATAGAGTCGACCCCCGCTTCTTCGGACTAATACGGACCGGGCCATGTCCGGACATTGAAAAAGTCCGGACATTGAAAATTGCACGCACACATACT
>JAPTGZ010000015.1:15597908-15611718 GCA_029814645.1 Fowleria isostigma | reverse complement strand
GAGGGCCACCTATCGGTCAACGTTGTCATTCTTCGGACCGTATCGGACAATCGTCCGGACCCCGGATGTTGTCCGGACAATTGAAAGTCCGGTGAAGTGAAGTCCAAAGAAGCGGAAGTCGACTGTATATGTGACATGTCATAATGATAGTTCATGCTGTTTTCACATAACAATGCCATATCAAACCCCATTCACATACAATGGGAACAAAATGCTGACAGCTGATTGGCTGAAATTATCCTCACTCTAATTAAGAGTGGAGAGGGTTGGGTATTATGTTGAAAACTCTACACACAACTTTTCATAACTCACATTTCTGTGATTTCAGCAGCAATTTATACAAATTGTTGAAAAAACTTCTTTCTTTCAAAGACTGTTCACATTTTAATCCTAAAGTTTTGTTTTTACATGCCTCTAAGTACACAGTGCCAATTTTTCTCTCATTCACTCCAGTGTTACTCAGACCCAAAGTTTATTGTCCCTCGGTTTTATTTCTTGCTTTTACATCGCACCTAGCCACAACTCCACCAATCTGGCAACAGGCAAGCACATGGGTTATATTTACTTTCCTTGAGGAAATGTAGGAAAGTCTGGTTACACTTAGTGTTATATAAAATTACTCCTACAGTTTCATAAACACATATCCACCCTGACAGTTTTTGTGCCGCAATTTTATCCAATGAAAATTTTGAAGAAAATGAACATTATACTGAAGTTCATTGGGTATTCTTTGCATTTTTTTTTTTTTTAAGATCTGAACTGTTTATTACCTTATTTAGACTCGTTAATTTTAAATAACAGTCATCTACAGTTACAGCCTACTGTACATGTGAGCAACAAGAAAAAAATAGCCTTTTCAAGTAAAAAAGCTTGGCAAGTTGAGTAACTAGTACACTCTTCTCTTTTACTTTATTTTAATTGATGATTATTGTGTTATTGTGTGTTTTTAACTTCTCTTTTCTATTTTTGTAAAGCACCATAAATTGCCCTGTGTATGAATTGTGCTATAAAAATAAATTTGCCTTGCCTTGCCTAGTACAAATGGACGTCAGACTTTTGTGTGGTTTTGCTGCTGTTTTGTTGTGTGGTTCCTGAATAAAATGGGAGACCTAAATTAAACAAGATTCAGAAATAGAGCATTGTCAGTCTTAAAAACTCATTTATCTTGTGCTAAATCCTTCACTTTCTGCTTCTGTGTAAGTCTACTCATCTCTTACCACTATCTTCCATTCTCCCTCTGCTCCACTCAACTCCAAAAATCTCCTACACTGTAACTGAGTCCATCTCTTTCTCTGCCTTTGTCTACGCTTTACTCTCATCTCCCCAAGCGCCAAGCTTGAAGCGACAGACACAATGGACAACATGGGAGCATAAAAGATGCTTGTGAGCTTCAGCTACAGACAATCAATAACAAGACAAACAAAAGAAAAGCACAGTCCTTCATGTGAGTCACTCACTCTAAAGCAGAACCCAGTATAAGACTAGGTCCTCCTGTTACCTTGTTCTGTTCCAGACTGACTAAGAGTGAAAACCATGACGGCTGCGTGACACACACTAATGTACACACTGTATGAGTCACAGCACGCTAACAGACCCATGCACAGTTGGAGTTACTAACCCACAGTTATCATTTTGTTTATGTTATGTTTAGACAAAATTTATTTGGTAATTATAAGCGAGTGGAGTGTACGTTGTGTGTGTGTGTACAGTGTCCACACCATCTTACAAATACACAGCCAGCTATTTGTTTTTCTTTGCAAAGATGTGAGAGACATACAAATGTAGATGGGGATACTGGGTGAGGGTGAGGAGATTAAGGAAAAGGTGTAGGAGAAAAGCCTGGAGTAGGAGGACACTAACTAGACTGTATTACTATCTGAAAGAGACCAAAGTTGTGAGAAAACCGTGTACAGGCAGAATAAAGACTTTACTATTTCCCTGTCAACATTACAGTTTACAATTTCTCCCATCTGGTGTTAGGAATAATCTCACAGCAAACATATACCAGTTCAGTTTCATTCAGATTCATTTCAATATAGCTACCCAGGAAATCCGAGATTTACTAGCGTGGAACAAAGTGGACTTGTAAAAATAAAGATTGCAAACAGAGAATCCTGTGAGGTAATGCAAACTGACAAGAGCACATCAAGTGTGTCTGAAGACATGCAAAAAGCATAATTAATTTAATAAAGGATTAAAAATGATTTGTGAAGTGATTTAAAGTAGTTTGTTTAGACCAGTTGGAAGTGGAAGTAAAATGCTACACAAGTCACTGTCATTCATATTTAATCAAATTAATAAAATATGCATGATTTAAGCTTCCATTTTAATATGCAGCAGTTGATCTAGATACAGTAATACCACAGTGGTAATGAGGATTCAGTCTTTTTTCAGTATTCAGCTAAAACACCTTTCAGGGATTATAAACACTGTAAACAGACTCAAATGAGAAACACAAATGATGTGTGTTAGAAATGTTTTTTTTTGTTTGTTTGTTTTTACTGTTATAATACACTGCAGAACCAGCTTATGATGTTGATAGACATGACAAAATCTGGACAAACACATGGATGCCACAGTGAAGAAGTTAGGTCTGCAGAGAAATATATTCAAACACAAATACATTTTACAGATATGCAAACTAGCAAAACACTAAGATTCATATGAGCTGACTTCACCATGGTGTAATACAACTACATAAGTTGCCAAGTAACCGCCTTAATATACCTCCCTGTTTCCAGTGTGTCATGAACTGTGCACAAGAGAGGCAAAGTAAAAAAAAAAAATGCAATCCCAACAGAAACTGAACACAGAGACCGTGAGTTAAATGGCTTTGATAATGTACTTAAATATATTGAATTTGCTGAAACATTCACTATGATGAGCAGTTTTATTTTTCTAATGGAGAAAGTGAGAAAACCCTGACTTCAATTCTTTACTTCTGACCCACTTGTGCCACCATGATGCTACCCCAGAGCTGGCAGACTTACTGATATACTCAGTTGAGCAAAAAATAACAAAATTCACTGCTCTGAACTGCCTGGAGCCTTTTAACACTTCCCCTTTAACATATCCCCTCAGAACATGCAACAGGCCAATGAGTTTGTTTGATGCGTTCTACTGAAAAGAATTCACACACCGCCAAACAAATCTGAAGAATTCAACCCCCGATGAATCGTTCTCCTCAGTTTCAAATAAAAGAGTTAAAAACCGCCTCATGCACTCTATATTCACCCCATCAGTTTTCATTTTAATGCCTTACAATTCTGATAACAAAAAGATTTAAGTACTGCACACTTTTACAAGTTTATATACAGCTGCGGAAAAAATTAATAGACCATAAAGAGTCATCAAAAACAATGGTTATGTAATCAGGTACTAACTCCTGTGTGTATCATGTGACTAAAACAGACAGAAAAGGAATGCCTAAAAGCACTGTTTTTGCCAGTACAATGTCATAGCTAATGATGTAAGAACTTATGTGATTTTGGTTATTCTCAGGAAAACCATGGAAAATGGATAGATATCAGCTCTGAAATTAAACTCTTATGAGTTATTTTTATTGTTATCATTATATTTGTCCAAACAAATGTACCTTTGGTTGTACCAGGCATTAAAATGAACACAAAATTAAAGAAAACATAGGGTCATCTAACATTTTTTTTCCACAACTGTGTTGTCATTACACAACACCCTGTTTTTGTGATTTAAGTATAATAAAATAAGCTGGTTAAGAACAGCAGCAAGTCAGAAAATACAACTTCTGTAAATGTAAATGTGGTTCTTTGCATACTGTCACTAGACAAAACAGAGGCACTGTTTACATTTTAAGAACATCCACACACTCGTGTCTAGATATTGCCCAGAATTGCCTTTTTCACATAAAAAACACAAAACCAGAGATGTCTAAGAAGCATTCTCACCTACTGATGACACGCCATATGGTTTGTAAATGGATGGCACCTGGATGGAGCATACAGGAGCAGGAGGAGGACTGATCTATACAGTCTGTATGTGCATTAGTATTGAGGAATCTGTAGTATAAACTTAGCTAAACTTTAATGTATTAAACATCATAAGACACTCTGAACAGTGTTCACATATGGACTCACTAGGATGTTACATAGACTTTGTACTACGAAGGCATCGCGTTTAAGTCTATTGAATACCACTGATTCAGACATTTACATTCACACCTACAGTTTCTTCAGGCAATGTCTTTAACATTTCACACACTGTGTGTATGCTAGGGGCTTAAGCTTATCAAAGGCCAAGCACTGACTTTGAGGCTTTATTATTATGCTAAACAACTATGTGGTCCTGATGCGGCAGCCACTGACGACATGAAAAACCACCCAGTATCCCAAATTCACCTCCACATTGTGAGATACGTTACATTCCAGTAGATCGACAGAGCAGCTGATACTGCAAGTAATGGATTATGCGTTCCAAATCAAGGCTAAATGTTTATCCCTTGATCCCTAAAATCTGTTTTCACATTCAGGCTGTAGACCTGCTGAGTTAAGGATTCCGATTGGCTTTGCTGTTTTGTGTCTACCCTTTAACCCTAGCTGCTTGCCCCTTGTGGGGTCAGTGCAGGTCACCTCCAACATTAATCACACAGCCAGATGAATAGTAAAGACTCCGCAATTAAACTAGAGGTAAGACCCAGATTCACACTCCACTGAAAACACTGTCTTCTAAAGTCTTTAGTGATACATGCGCTATTCAGTAACACATGTGCTCTGAGGGTTCCTAAGCAGAGAGGCTTGGAACAAGATAATTTCCTTTAAGGACTAGAAAACTATGACATGATAAGTGCATCAGCGCATGAAGTTGCTCAGTAACACAACAACAACATAACATGTCTCAGAGTTTGCCTCCGATACTGAGAAACATTAATATATTAACAATAAAGTTTAGCTCGTAAGAGAAAAAAACTAAACACTCTTTTCTGGGAGGATATCATATTCAACAGATCAAATCATTCTTGCTAAATCAGCTGCTCATTCCTAACCAAAAACACACACATTCTTGCACACTAGGCATCTATGGTATATTTAGATCCATGACAACTGCACGGCACATCTGCCTGTCCTTTCATTCCTTTGGCATGCTGGGCAGACACATGACATCCACACATTAACACACGTCGTCTTTCACTGGGTTCATTTCACATGTTGATAAAATCTAAACAGAGTTATCAGATAGAAAATAAGTCTTACACACTGCATCAGCCACGAAATCAAGCTTGACTCCAAGGAAAAGACAAGAGGGAAAAAAAGCCTTACCGGTGCGAGCACGTCTACAGGAGACACCAGAGTACGGAGCAGAGAGAAATGTGTCTATCCAACGAAAACCCAACGCGAGCCGCCTCCCCGTGCTCCACCACCAAATCAATTTCACACTCTCTCACCTCCCCGCCACTGTGATGTCATTCATTCATCCGTTTCCCCGTAGCCATGGCAACTCTGCCGCTTGGAGCTGTTCATTCTTTTGCATCTGTCCCTTCTCTTGCTCTCTATATCCCTCCCCCTCTCCAGACCCAAGTGAACCCACCCCACTTATTCCATCTGAGGGTACAGTTACACCCCCAGCTTCACAAGCATCCACCCCCTCTTCTCCTTTAGACTCATCAAGAGGCAAGGGTAAAAAAAAAAAAAAAAAAAACAAGGAGGAGGAGGATACCAACCATGAAAGGGGAGGCACCTGGACTCACCTCATGTGGTTTTCACACCCAGAGGAGTTTGTGGTCAAACAGGAACAATTTTCCCAAAGAAGCCTAACAAAAACCAGAAACAGCAGACAAAGAGAACAGAGAGACAAGTGGTACAACAAAGCCTGAATAGGTGTGCTTGGAAATCTCTCATTTAGACAAGAGTCAGCCAGATGTCTCATTTGCAAACAGACAGAAAAAAACACCACATACAATGCAACCTACTGCTGATGCAAAGATGTGTTTGCCTAAAACTCCCTATACACTAACATATCAGCTCAAACACTTGGTCCGGCAATGTAGCGTGAGGTGATGAATAGTTAATGACCACCACGGTCATTACTATTGCCTCTCTGCTAATAATCTCCAACTTGACCTTGGAAAAGAGAGGGGAAAGCTGGCCGTTGAGAGATAAATCAAAGACACACATTTACACTCCACACAGCATGGTGTGTACAGTGTAAACGAAGACTAAAAATAAAAGAGGGAAAAACAATTTATCAATAGAAACATACATTAAAAAAAAGCTTTAAACAATGGGAAAAATAAAAATGTGAAAATTAAACAGAAACTTTATTAGATCACAGTGTGCAGGAATTACATCACACAATATGCAACTAAACAACTGCTTTTTAGGTCACATTTGCCATGTTTTTGTCCAGCCTATGCCTCTATAAATGAATTTAAAAGCAGTCAATTCTTCAAAGTAAAACACTAAAAGTGTGGAAAAAACTGGAAATCCAAAAGTCAGAGTAATAGAAAAAAATAAATACTAAAGAATGTTTCAAAGTTATATCTCTGGTACACCCACCCTCCACGACCAAAGAAGGGTTCATCACCACCTCAGCACAGGGAAAGTAATTAAGATATTAGTGAGTAAATCTAAAAACCTAATGGAAGAGCGATAAGTACCTCTAGAAGGAAAAACGGATTTCCTTTCTGCCACACATCTTTGCACATCATCTGTTTTTTTTTTTAATTAACTTTCCTTGTGGAAAATCTCTCCATCTGTCTGAATCCATCCTCCTTCTTTCTTTGTAGCTCCTCATATTTAACAGGGATCTAATCAATCCACCACAACACTTTTCTGCTTTTAACAATCTTAGATAACTTCCACTATCAGCTGATGTATCTGACAAAATGAACTGGACATTATGGATAAGTCATTATTCAGTCAGAACACAATATCTTTGCTGGTTCGACTCCACTGCAGCTGATTCTGGATATGTCATTATCCTTAAAAGACCTTTGTAAACAAGTCATTTTTACCAGTCAAAGTAGTCACAAATGTACTAATACCTGAGTTGACAAATACTACCACGGTAAATGTTATGACATCTCTTCTAGACTCACCACAGTCCTAAAAAATATGCTAATTTTCTGATTTCTGAGCTTAATTGCACTAATATTGATGTCTAGCTACACTGCTAACGCTAATAAAAACAGAAAATGCTAACAGTAAGCTAAACTTTAAAGATGAGATATTTTTCAGAAACTGGTCAACTATTCCAACATGTAGCATTTGGTTCCGTTCTAAACCAAAGAACAAACAGTCCAATACATGTAAATATTTTTTACACCACTTCTGTAATTTACCTTAAAGCCATTTTCTTGGATCTGCCTGGTCACGGTGGAGAACTAGCCTCGCTAGCATGGCATCTCGATAGCACAGTATGTAGTTTAGCTAACGGTTGTGAGTGTGTTAGCCTTGACGTTTAGAAAGTTTGTCTCCGGTTCAGTCAAATATCTCTATCTTTGTTTGCTCCCTTTCTTTTATATTTTGACTGTGCATGAGGCTTGAGGCCAATTCTTTCTTTTTCTCAAAACTCATTGAAACTTTGCTCTGGTGTGAAATGCCAGCATCCACATGTTGTCATTCAAGTAGTAACAGTACTGTACTTACAAGTGTACTTTTAAGTGAAAGTGTGAACATGCACTAATGTATTTTGACAGAAAATTATATAAAATATGTGGTGTTTATGTCTTACCTTCTCAGTTGGCTTTTTCTGAGACAGATTTCCTTGCTTGATGGCACACCTTTTTCTAAAATTTTAATATGAAGGGCTACACCCTAAGTAAGAATTTAGATGGCCAATTTTCTTTTATAAGCAGCTCCAATTTTTAATTGTTAATGGTTTCTTAATGGTTTTATGCTTTACATTATGGAGCACACTAACATAGGTTAATTAACAGCAAAATCTATTCAATATACAGTAGTCTGTGGCAACATCTAATTATTTTTTAATAATCTTTTTATTGGTTTTTCAAATTTCATGAACAATAAAAAAGAGCAACAAATGACGAAACATGCAAAAAGAGAAAGAGAAAATCCCATCTCAAACTAACGAGCGCTGTTATATTCAAAGAGATAAATAACAAAGAAAAAATAAATAGAAAATAAAACAATTTTAACGAGGGAAGATAATACATAAATATAGTCATGGAAAAAAATTTTAGACCATCTAAAGTCATTAAAAGCAATTGCTATGCAATCACTTACTAACTCCTGTGTGTATCATGTGACTAAAATTAAGAATTTATGTGAATTTGGTTATTATCAAGAAAACCATGGAAATTGGATAGATATCAGCTCTTAAATTAAACTCTTGAAAGCTATTTTTATTATCATTATATTTGTCTAGACAAATGCACCTTTAGTTGTACCAGGCATTAAAATGAACAAGAAATTGAAGAAAACAAAAGATGGTCTAATATATTTTTTCTTTGACTGTTTATAAAAAAGATTTTTTTCAGAAAACAAATAAATTATAACAGAAGTGAAATACATAAAAAGACAGTCAACCAACATCTTCCACGAACAACTGATGGGTCAGTGAGTCTGAGTGCAGTGGCATCCAGATCACATCTGATTTTTTTTTTTTAAGTTGCCCTACTGTATCACATACGTTTGCAGATTCAACTACCAGTAATCAAACTTAGATTTACACACTTTCCTAGGACTTAACACATTTATTATGAGCCCCCTTTTACAGCGGGCCAAGTCTTCGCTCCAGCTGAGACAAAATCCTTCTGTGATTTAGGGTCAATTGCCAAATCTAAGAGGGATGAACAGAGACAAAGTAAGAGCGCAGAGGTGAGAGGTAGGAGAGATGAGTTTGTATTAAATCTTGAAATTGAGGTCTATCAAGGGCATGAAGTTACTGGACTAGATGTTTGAGCTTCACACACTCACTCATCTAAAGCCTGTAATCCAAAGGCATAGCGATGTCCTTAACAGTATGGTATGAAATGTTGGTCGACACTATCTTTGTCTTCAGAATCTGTCTGCGCACTTACAGTAAAGATAAGAGAATATTACTACAATGACAGGCAGTCTTTCATTGCCCTTTCCTCTGTTTCTTCTACTCTTGCTACTCTCATTTAAAACCTATATCTTTCCTTCATAGTGTTTTGCTGTTAAAATATTTCTGCACCCGTCTTTTTTTTTTAAGTAATCACCCTCACAGGCTTGTTTTCATCCCCTCCTTTGTAGGCAACCGTTTGATGGGGATCCGCTGAAGATTCGCATGACAGCAGGTGGGAGTGTATCATAGCACTGTCAGAGGGAGGCATCATGCCCCATTAAGTATTGACCCAATTTGATTATGGTTGAATGTGAGAGATGACAGTTTTAAAACCAGGCACGCAGACGTTATAGTCAGATGTTATCTTTCATCTCAGGGCAAACTACCCCCACGGCTCCTTAGCTACATCAAAGCTGTGTTTTTTAAAGGGAGTGCTAAACCGATCCTGTTCAAATTATTAGCCGGGCTCTGCAGCTGGGCTCATACTCAGCACTCTAATATACACTGTCTAGCTGCAGGCAACAGCCCATATTAAGAAGCTGGTAGGTGGACAAGTGTTTGTGTGCAAGGGGGAGGGTGCATATGTGTGTGTGTGTGTGTGTGTGTGTGTGTGTGTGTGTGTGTGTGTGTGTGTGTGTGTGTGTGTGTGTGTGTGTATTTCAGGATGATGGTGATGGGAGCAGTGAAGCAGTTATCTTTCATGCACCTGCCCTCATACAGTAGACAATATCGGATAGGGGGAGTACCAGCTGCCTTTCAGGCTGCACTCTTTCTGTTTTTTTTTATTTCTTTTTTTTTTGCTGCCACCTTTTTTTCCCCTTTTCCCTTAGACAAACCTGTACCATCTAAACTAATCATCTTGGCATCTCAACTCTATCCCTGACAAACTAGCACTGCATACCTCCACAATATTCCAGTTTTTGCCTTTTTCTGTCTAAGTCAATACTTCCACTAAGCTTTTTAATAAAAAGTAACATCCCAATAATATTTCTGTTTTCACACAGCTGTGTATATTCAGACTAATGATAACTTAACATGCCCTTTATTGCTGGAAAACTTTTTCCATGAGTGGTCAACAACACTGTTCCTCTTTCAGTTCTCTAGCCGTCTTCATGGAAAATTTTGTTTTTGCGATGTTTGTGTATATCCAGATATCATTTTGACATCCAAGATTTCAAAACATTTAAAAGGTTTGGTATATTGCTCTTTTCTTTCTCTTACCACAATTAGGAAACTGTTGCCTAGGTGGTTTGTGTCCAATATAAAATGATTGTAAACAGGCAAGAGTTGTGCTGTAACTGCGGGTAAAAAAATAAAAAAAAAATATTTGGGACACATTCTGAATTTTCTTTGTACATGTTTGGAGAATGTTCATGAAAGTATAATTATAGCGTATGCAACATTATCCCACTTCATTGAAAAATGCTCCACACTATGCAGTTTAGATGACCTGCATTAAATTTACAACGCTGTAACTAATACTAGAACACTGGTGTGCATGAAGGCTGAGTGAGTAGTATATATGCACACATTCCTTTTTGATTACAGTTCACGGTATAAAGAGGTTTGGAGCAATTTATATTTACATATGTCCCTATATACACAAAACAGAAGCAGGTCCTGACAAGCCCTGACCCTGACCCTGACAGTGATTTCCCTTACTGGCACAGAGTCCAATAATAGCCCTGGAAAGGAAACAAAGTTCTCAAGGCCAGTCACATGCCAGTGGGCAGACGGTTTTTATTAACATTAGGAAGTCTTCTATAGAACAAGGAGGTCACGTGGGGAATATCTTCTCCCTCCACTGACAAAGACTTCTGTCATATAGGCCTTGGTCAACCCTTTTGTCAGGCAGTGCACCTGTTTAGTATTGAATCTATGCAGATAGTTCTGCTTTGATGATCTTGTTTTTGTCAGACAGGGAAATCTCAGACCAAAGGGTTGGATTTAATCTCAGCATCCTGGAAATGTGCCACCCCCAAATAACATGTTGCTAGTGCTGCCAGCAGTGTTTCCCCACCACCTGTCATTAGCTCTAGCTGCTGCTGGAGTAGGCCAACTGTCCAGTCCCAGGAGTCCAACTTGCAGGAATAGTCTGGGGTTTTATTCTCATCTGAAGATCATTTTTCAACATGTACCAATACCTATATATTAGTCTATAGATCTGGGATGTTATGCTTAATACACAGCAAAGCTTTAATGAAATGTAATGTTACCTATATAATTTTATCAACTAGGTGATAAATTAATTTAGTGTCACCGCTGGTAGCACAAGATAATTTACATTACAAGTCAAGTATTGTTAAGTTGAACATATTTTAGCGTGAACAAGAAAGTAAGAGTGACTGTCATTTACAATGCTGACTAAAGTACTTTCAAACAGAAATCTAATGAAAGTCAAATCTGACTCTAACATCAATAATCACTAAATAATTAACTGCAATTCTCTATACAAATACAGATAGCTCTGCTAGATACTGCCGGTTGTCTCTCACACATCACACTAAATATGACATATTGGTGTGGATTTCATTTTACACTAATCAGAAGTGAGGGTAAGACAAAACAATGGCCTCCCCAGATGAATAGTTACCCCTTTAATCCGGTCCCAACCCATGTGTCTGCACAGTCAGCTGTCTGCCTTCTCACATCAGACTCGTAAAATGCGTCTAACAGCTCAGTGGATGTATAGGGGTTATGGAGGGGCTGGACGTTATAGTAGATGTAAAGGAAATCCAGTAAGTACGCTAAACAAGCCAGTCCAAACTAAGAATAGACCGCCCAGCGGACAGATGAAGGGTTAGACATCAAAAATGGAGACTGACCTTTGACAAACATGTGACCCCCAATAAAAGGTGTTATCAAACAGAAATTTTCTCAGCTTAGACTTGATGGACACGAAAAGCAAACTGTCCAAGTGACAGGTCGTGGCAGTCAGGTTTTAACTCTTTGATTTAGGGCCATTATAACCAATTAAATGAGGAAAATTAAAATGACCAAAGAAAAAAATAACTGAAATATCATTACACTGATCACTGTAAATCATACCAAAATAAAAACAGAATTGCAGGTAAAATTAGCATGTTTTTTTCTTTCCTTCCCTGTTAGTGCTTTATGACTTGCAATAATAAAATTGGTTAACTCAACAGTTAAAATTAAACTGTAAGTATTCATTTTCTCATAATAAAACACAAAAACGTAGTGCACTCCTAAATTTAACTAAAATTAAACTAACAACAGGGAGTTTTAATACTAAAAAATAGTCATGGAAAAAACTCTCTCTCTTTAAATACTATGCCGCATGACTGTTATGACCACACCACATGTCCCCTTAAACCTCTGTGAACAAGTTTCCACCTCCTTAATCATGCATTGGAGGTAATTTAAATCTTGCTGGAGCCACAGGGCTTCGACTCTGCATCACAGTCAGTGGACTACTTTACATGAGCAAAACAGTAGGGAAGCAGTGTATTCCTTGAACACCTCTGGAGCAGTGACAGCAGCAGATCCATCAAAACCCTTGCAGCAAAAAGGCCTTGCACAGCACTCCTTATTTTGTCTTGTCTTCTTTGTCTCATAAATCAAACAATAATTATCAGGGAGGGTGATGACTAAGTCTTGAGACCATGTGGTTCAACAGCTGACCACGGCACAGGGGACTGGGCTACGTCATGTCACAGACTGACAGACTACAGCTTTAAGACAAGAGTTTCTTGCCGTCTGCACCCGTTAGTGTTGGGGGGGTAATAGGATTATGTGTTTAAAATACAAAATGAGTAACAGTATTCTGTTACAGTTAAAATTTTAACACATGGTCATCAAAATACAGTAACATTTTTAAAAGTCAGTGGATTACTTTTTGATATTTTCTATCATTTCAAAAATCCAGTTTCCCATGCATTTCCCTTAATTCTTTGATACAATATGTGACGCAAATATTGTGATGATTAGTGCTGAGTGCAAGTTGTGGGAGTGAGTCAGTCCGTCAAGTCCAGGTCAAGATAATGGAAGTGGAGTCAAAGTCAGAGGTGGGGCCAGAGCTGGCAGATCAGAGCCAGGGCAAGAAGAACACATATCTTTGGAAATACAGGCAGTACTTCACCTTAAAGACAGTTAAAGAAGGAGAACGCAACATTAGTGCAGTGCAACAAGAAGAATACAGATGTTAATACTTTAATATTGGGACTTTTTTTTCTTGTCTCTTTTTCTATAACCAGACAAAACACCAACAACTTCCTTTGGGTTGTACTAGCACATCACATGTTCATATGTATTTATGAGGCTTAGACCTAATACATTCATCCAGCTTTAAAACAGAACACACAAAAATCATTCTGTTTACAACAGAGTAAGCGTGACGTGATTCCCTACATACATATGGTATAGTATTTGGATTACGATACTCAGATTGAATAATGTAACAGATTATGGTACAGATTACTTTTTTGAGCATGTATTCTGTAATCTGTAATGGAATACATTTCAAAAGTAACTCTCCCAACACTGGCACTCACACGCCAACTTAACTTGTGTTGCCATGTTCCAATAAGAAAAACATGTAAAAAGGGGGATGAAAACACCAGAAACTGGCGTTGTGGAAATGTGTGTTGAAGGGCAACTTTTCAACTCAGAAGAAGAACAAGAGTGATACCTTTGTGCAAAGCTGCCAGACACACAGGCCCACAATCTGGCTGAACAAGAGGACAGATGGGTAATGCACACACACACACACACACACACACACACACACACACACACACACACACACACACACACACACACACACACA
>JAPTGZ010000015.1:15568115-15586416 GCA_029814645.1 Fowleria isostigma | reverse complement strand
TCCAACAATTAAAACAAATTAAATTTATAAATTTTTAGAAAATTATTATTATTATTATTATTATTATTATTATTATTATTATTATTATTATATTTCTTTTACATAAAGGGAAAAAATAAAAAAAATTAAAAAAAAATTTAAAATATTATTTAATCCAAATGGTTGGCCTAGTATGGGTTGTAGTCACCTCCACCTTTCAAAACCTGTTACATTTGAAAAAACTGAGCTGGTTCTAATGGTCAGAGGTATCCAAACTTGTCATTAAGGATATGTGGGGTGTTGTCAAATGTCATCTTTATGGGGGAAAGAGTTAAGACAAAAAAACACAACAAAAAAGGAAGACACATTCCATAAAAAAATTCCAAATCTATCTGAAAAAAACTGTTTCCAATCAAGCCAATTAATTACTGTAAAAAAAAGCCCAAATCTTGTCCTTTCCCGGGTGTCAGGAGGACATCCCTTCTGTCCCCAGTGTCCTCTCACCTGGCCTTCATGACTGACCTCTTGTCCTTCTTTCCTGCAACAGAAGTCTTTCTTTAACCCCTCTACCTCGGCCTGGACCGCCATCAGTTTGTACAAAGACAACGCTGACAGAGAGGAGGAGGTGGCGGCGGCGAGCATCAGCAGGAGAACCGGCCAGGACAGCCTCCCTTCACCTGTCCTCCTTCCCGTCCCAGGCTCCACACCTGCCAGAGCCGCCATCGCAGGTTCCTGATAGCCTCCTGAAAACTCACACTTGTAGCATGACCTCATATTACACTGGAACAGCACCCTCTGCGACCCCTCCTCACAGGCTCGGACTAGGACGAGTGGACGTTTGGTTGAGTCATCAGTGTCACTACAGCGTTCAGTTTGACCTTAAATCCTCCACCGGTTTCCTTAAGTCTCGTTTTTGTCCTTCAGTAGCCGGTTCCACTTTAAACTGAGGTACTACGCAGAATAAATACAGTACAAAAAAAAAAAAAGGGCAAAAACAGCTTCCCCTCTAATGTTCCGCTCAGCTAACCACCCTCTGCTTCCTGCCTGACCAGCAACCCTGACAAATGTCTCTCTCCTCCTCATGTGGCTGCTTTGAAACCATTAGAAACATATCAGCCCTGGTGCATTCCACCCAATCTCCCACATAACAGTTAGAGAAAGGGCACAGGAAGGACTGTCTGGGCAGATGAGTGACAGTCTGGTAGGGAAATATGGTGGGTGGAGGAATGTATACTGAAAGCAAAACATTCGAATTTGACAGCCTGATCAGCCCATGTAGTGAAAGAAGGAAGTGCAGAAAAATACCTCAACTTAATACTTGAACATGACTTGACAAACTAAAACGAACCGTTATTCCTGGAATTTATAAAATAAAGTGATAGCTATAATTAAACCTAGAGATATGAAGGGCCTCCAAGGTCAGGTGGTGTATTTTTTTCCTCTTTTTTCATGTTTTTCTCGTCTCACTTTTTCTTATGTATTTTTGTTTGATTTTCATTTATTGACACAATTTATTAAATATATTCACTTTTCTTTTTTAGTTTTTTTAAATTATTATTTTGTCTTTACCTGTATTTTTTTCAGTTTTTATAAAATTACTCATTTCAGTGTTTATAATCTGTTGTTTTATTCGTATTAATTTATCTTGATTGGGTACATTTGTGTCCTGTACATTGTGTTAAAGTTAGTTTTGGTGTAATAATGAATGTTTACAGCTGATTTCTGTTATAAATCAAGTAGTAAAAATGGGGGTGGGAGAAAATAAATTTTACTTCTTCTCACTCCCTTACTACTACCTACTAGAGTTGTATTTTAATAGTGAATTGCTGTATATATTCATGAATTATGTATGTTGTGTCCACAAGTTTACAACCCATGTCTCTATGTATATTTGTCTATGCATATTATGTAAAATTACCTATGTATGTAGTGTTTACAGCAAATTCTCTATTATATCTGTGTACATATAATGACATATGTAATCGGTATTGTGCATGGAGTGCACAAGCTCAAAATAAACAATAAAATAAAATGAAATCTTATTCAGTGAATTTAGATCTTAAGAATGGTTTAGTTTCCGAAGCATGTTTGCAACTCAAACAAAAAAACAAAACAAAAACAAGGCAATATATATGTATCAATTTATTGCATGTTACAGTACAGAAAATAGAAAGTGAAAATGTGTGCTTACAAAAGAAGTTGACATTTTGAAATAGAAAAGAAACAGAACTCTTAAAATGGAAAAGCACTCAAACCGACAGGCTTTATACTTGAGATAAAGATGAATCATTCAGATGTCTGCTGTTCACAAGTACGTCTTCAATGTGGAGTCACTCGCAGTAAACAATAAACGTTCACAAACACTGTGCAGATTCATCACAGACCCGTCCCCCCTTCCCTCCCAACACTCAACATGATCACATGTCAGTATGCAGATTCCAAATTATTTCACAAAACTTCTCCTCTGTAGTCAACCATTTTCATTGTTCTATTCACAATCATGAGAACATATCTAAATATGTTCAATAGTGCATTTGTACAACACAGAGCTACTGAGAAAATGACCAGACATTCAGTTTGATTGGATGTTTGTTCAGCAAAAGGATCTTAGACACCAACAGGATAAAGCAAAAAACCCATGTGCTATTTGTTATGGATTTAGTCCAGCCACCGAAACAAGTAAGCATGTGAATGATACCCTCTTTCTACATGTTATGAATAGGATATTGTGCAAACTACCAGCAGAGCAGCTGTAAAACTCTCCTGAATGTCGACTGCACAACGTGCCTGAATATTTAAGTTGGATGAACGACACTTAAAACAAAAACAATTATGAAGTCAATAAAATACAAAAACCTTCAAACTGTCTAGTGTCACAGGTGAAAAAAAGTCACAAAAAAAAAATAAGAGAAGACTATACATTATTTTTTCTCTTATAAAGCACACTTGTTAATTTAAGCCCACGATTTACATTCATAGTAACCTCTGACCATTTTTCAAGATGTGAACCGACACGAACAGATTTGATCTTTTGGTGTTCAATACATCTCACTGAATGTACTGTTTACAGAGTATGGCTAAGGAAATCTGTCATCAAATGGCTTTAATACCACTGCGGTGCAGTGGGCTGCACTTTGAAAGCAAGAGCAGATAACAGTGTTTTAATTGTCAGGCTCTGCTCCACCCCCTGGAAGACATGCAGGAAAGGTTAATTAGCTCATTAAAAGCCCTCCAAGAGAGTAAAGCCATTGTGCCACATAAGCATGGGGTGAGACAAGAACCTAGAATCCCCAAATTAACAATTACACTGCCTGGGATAATAGAAACAAATAATCACAAGATCTGGTTTTAATTCTTTAAGGATGTGATTGACTTGCCTGGTTGTGTTACTGAACATGTCTGGCGGCTGTTGTTTGGTATGGAGCTAGTCCTAGGAGCGTCTATTAGTGATCAATAATCAAAGATTGGTTTGGATTCTTCATCTTATTCTTCAGATAAGAACATGCAGTTTGTACAATTTACACTTTGCTGTTCTGAGATGTGCAATGTAAACAGGCTCATTGCACCCACTGACATTATTGTTAAAATGTTCATCGCTGTTACCAAAATTAGTTTATTGTTCTAAAAAAAGTAACTATTGCCATAGGTGTACAATAATTGCACATTTCTTATTTTCATGTGTATAAATATTGTCTCAGGGAGCAGTTGAGTTAAGCTATTTTTAATTTGCACAACAAATTATTCAAAGAAAAGTAAAAAGTATTGTTATAATATTGATGTTTCTTTGAATAAAAGTTATAATTTCACCACTGTTACAATGTTGTTGGGGTTGAGAAGGGCCTGGAGATTTTTTGTCCTGCAAACGGGGGCCCGACAGAAAAAGATTGAGAACCACTGTGTTAGAGGAACTTGATAAAAAATAACTGTAGAGATGGAACAGCTCTTTTAAATTCAGATTTCCAACAGCGTATTACACTATTAGACCAGATCCTCATTACCAAACAATACTGGAGCCAAACTGGTTCAGTAGCTACCCTAGGCCATGATGAGGGCCTTTACATAATAACAACAATAGTGGAGAATGTTTTGTTGTTTGCAACTTATTCTAATAGCTCAAAAGCACAAAAAAAAAAAAGCTTGAGGATAACATATTAGGAACAGGGGAAAATAAAAATAAATGTCAAAGTTGTCTTACTGGCCACTTTGCCCAGCCAACATGTTTTGTGGCTGAATCTAAATATTTACCACACACAGCACACACTTGATGCTTTTGTGCCAAATACAATTTCATGGGTATATATATATATAAATAGATATATTAATCACTACGATGTCATTACATGCCAAGCTTCTGCAAAGTCCTCCATATTAATGATTCTCCAAACAGGGAAGGGAAAAAAACACATCCTTAAGCTCTAAGTATTGCTCAAAAATATTAGCCTACATAACTCAACATGTTAAAATCTGAAAAAAAAGGTGCTTTATAAACTAAAGATATATATATACAGTATAGGCTTACATACAGTGTCTTTTTTTTTTTTTAATTTGTATATCACTTTACTTCCGGTAGATTTTACTAAAATACTGCATGTCCTCAAAAGGTCGTACACAATGTTTCACTTTTACTTCTTTTCATTAGATGCACTAAAGCCAATCATTTGCAGGTGTGAAATGTCTTGCAGTATGGGCATGATTACTCTGGCTTCATTCATAAAAGGTCATGCATTCATAGCTGCAACACTAGAACCCATGTAGACAATGTCGTCCTCTCAAAAACTTTGAAATATTTTTTTTTTAAACAAATATGTTATTTTACAGAAAGAAGTAAAAAGAGTGAAATAAAATTAAAATTCCAGACAAATGCATAAAAAATTTACATTCTTCCAAAAAAAATCCACCCAGTTGTTTCAGTGATTTCACTTTTCCGACTCTTCTCCTGGTCAACAGTCAGTCTCTGACCATCTTTTTTAGATAATAGTGACACTAGCAGAAGGCTGAGCGCTCTCCTCGTGGGCGTGGCTTTTCAGAAGGTCTTTCATAAACTGCTCCAAAGCAGCGAAGTAGCCCTGACACTGCCATGTGTCGTTGTGTGTACCCTCTGGAAAGATGGCCAGGCGTTTAGTCCGTGCAGGGGACAGCTCATACAGTTGCTTCATCATGACTGGGGGGATGAGCTGGTCAGAAAGACCAGACACAAACAGGGAGGGCATGCGGCACTGTACCACCTGCCGGTAGGACAGAAACTGGTTCCTGTAGCACCACAGGGGTAGGAGGCGCATGGGCAAAAAGGAAAATAGTGTCGCTGCCATATGGGGGATGCTGAGGAAGGTGTTTTCAACGATAATCGCTGCTACACGATGAGGGTTGACTGAAGCCAAACGCACAGCCACAGCGCCCCCTAATGAGCGACCAAACAGCACCACTTTAGTCTTGTCCAGATCAGGACGTGTCATAACATAGTCCAGTGTGGCTTCTGCATCCAGGTACAACCCATCCTCACTAGGTTCACCCTCACTCTTTCCATATCCTCGGTAGTCCACCAGTACCACGTTGGCTTTCAGATTTACCAGCATCAGCAGGGCATTTGGCACCCTGTGACCAATATTACCAGCATTACCATGGAAATAAAGGATAGTGGGTGGAGCAGAGGAAGTGGGGCTGCTTTGATTGCCAGGTGTGACTCCCGGTGGTGTATCCCCTCCTGTGTAGCGAAGTAGGATGAGGTTGAGCTTCACACCATCCTTGGTGCGAATGTACACATTCTCATGTGGAATTCCTGTTGGCATAGGAACGTAAAGGCGGGACGAGGAGGGCTGGTCAGGAAAGTAGAGGAGCACATCCTGAAATTTGTAAAGGATGCCTGCCACAGAGGCAAGGATAAGAGCCAAGAGGAAGAATCCACCATAAAGGTGGAAGGTGAGGATGAGAGCCAGTAGAGAGACACGACATGCACCCCAAGACCAGGAGGCCAACGTCAGGGTGCAGCGTTCCATAGCCCCCCACAGCCTCCAGGGCTTCTCCATGGCTTCACAGGAGTCACACAACACAAACTCTGCAAACACAGAAAGGACCAAAAAAAGTAAAGGGCATGAGACCACTACTTTCAAAGTAACTGCATTAATTTTTGATAAATATCATATGATATTAGCCCATTAACCCATCAGGACTCAGTGCGACATTTGAGTCCCTTGGGTTAAGGTAACTGCAGGTATGTTGACTGACAACAGCTGGTTAAGGAACTAAAGACACACCTTCGTTACTTTTACTACATTTACACATAATTTTCGTTGGTTTTGAGGGATTCTCTTTTGCTCAGAAAACACAGTAGGCTACAATACATGTCAGATTAAATGCAGGCCTAAGTACTGAAGACAAGGGTGTGCATTTTGGAGTGCATATCCCTGAATGAGGTTGTGTCGGCTGTTCTCTGGTCCTTCTACTGCTGTCAGGGTGTGGGGTGAGTTAAGGTGACGCTACACGGACAATTTTGTGATCTCATGGATTTAAAAAAAATGTTGTCATTACACAAAATGAGGGTCTACGTCTTATAATTTACCAAGTGCGTCTTCTTGACTAGATGTACTACAGAGACGGTTTCTTATAACACGAGAAAACGCTCTACTAACGTAAGGAGAGCAGTTAGCGGTAGGGTAGCTAGCAAACGTAGCCCGTCACCTTAGCTACGACGATGTTCTACCGACCCCAAGCGCAGAAATTATTTGCCATAATCCGATCTAAAAACCTCATTGAAACCAATTTTAACTTGACGTATTTCAGCTCAGTATGCAACATTAGCGATCATTTGCTCCACTTAGCATCTGGCTACCTATTCCGTGGATGGTTACCTACTGTTAGCAAGGCGGCTACATACTTACCCTTCTCTCATTTTAGCGCTTGAGTTGCATTATCTTGAACTAAAACGACAATACAGAGAAAGTACAATCACTGCCAGGCGGCTCTGTGGCAGATATCAAAATTCAGAAGGTATTAACAACGAAAACGTTTGACAGCTGACTGTGAGCATGAACCGGCAAGAGTAGCTAGTCTACACAGCTGGTTAGCATTAGTGGTGTCGCTAAAAATAACGTCCGTGTCGCGCCCAAACCAGAAAAAAAGGTTCCGGTCAAACAATTCTGATCCTCTAACAAGGCCCAATGCGTTTAATGACGATAATAAACACTAAAGCCATAAATACCTATGTCTCATGAATAAATGCTTTTCACCATGATGCGGTGAGGGACTATTGCAATGAATGACTTGAAGTTTAGCACTGAGTGTGTTATATGATTTTTGCCCACAAGATGCTGCTCTTAGAGAAGATATAGTCAAGAAAATGCATTGGTTGGAGACTATTTTAACAAAGTATTGGAAGACACAAGTTGATGTATCTTGCAAGATAATTCTGCATCAGTGTTACCATATTATGCTGCAGGGGAGCGGAAAATAAAAATACAGGAAGTTATGCAGGAAGTTATTTTTTTTCCTGTGTTTGGTATTGCAAAAGTAGTGTACGGGAATCAGACAAATAAAACGGAAGTGGAAAATCAGAAGCTCTCAGAGATAAAGCCTGTTTAATTTATTGATCAGAGGATGTTCTGAAGTAGACCCAACTGAACTGAGTGACAGCTCCGGTCTGACAAGTGGAAAACAGTAATAAAAGTGTGTCTACTCTGTTGTTGCAGTCAGAATTGATACATCTCACAGCTTACAAACCGTAGACATGACAGTGATAACACTGGGGGCTACTGACATGCAGGATGCTGAATGAAAGGGTACAAATGTGAACTTTCACACAATTTCCCTCTCAGTTCCTGTTTACTTGGAAGAATGACTCAAAGTGAGATTTAAAGAGCTTTAAGAGGCAAAATTATTAAATGAGACACAACTTTCCGCAACCTAATGATGAACTAGTAGCAGCACTGACTTTACATGCCATCATATTTTTTCACTAATAGAAGTGATAAGGAGACAAAAAGGCTTTTAAAATATACATTATAATATTATTGATGTGCCTCTTGCTTACTTGTCTATTGGTATTGCTGTATTTAACATCTTGGTCACACTCAGTGTGACCTTGGAGGAGGCAGACAGATTATGTGCAGTCTAGCACAGCTGTTGGCCGTTCAGCTCTGTCCTTGAGGTTGGTTGATTTGATTCTGTGGTGCTAAGGTGCACAGAAACCCTCAGCTGGAGCATGATGTTCTGTTCTTTTTGTGGATACAAAACACAGCAGATACCATAAGATAGTATACTCCTGAAATGTGGTCAGCATGTGAAAGCATAAGGGTATTATGTATGCATTGTTATGTCCAACATTTGACTTTTTAGAATCACACATGATCACATGCACCAAGAAGGATGTTGCACTGTTGCTTGGAGTCAAACAAAAAATGGCTCTTGAGGTTTTGGTTTATTAGCAGATAGCCTATTTTTTAGATTTTATGTTTTATCATTTTTGTTGGAAACTATTTTGTTATAATAGTTTGAAGTCATCATCTGTAGGTAAAAGATTAACTTTATGATAATCTCTAATTCCATGGTTTGTTTTGGTTGTAGTAGCTGCTCTCATGTCCTTTCACATCATGTCATGCTGGCCAACTCAAATGATTTCAACCAGCTCAAATTTAAGCAGCGAGTTGTTTCTCGTGCTTCTTGTTTTATGTCACTGAATATTCTGTGGACATCTAAGGAGAATTCTGAGATTACTTCCTCTAGTTCTGAAATCAACAATTTTACTGTTATGATTACAGATCATTATTATCTGACCATATCACTGACTACATTTTTACATATATGCCTACACTATGGTGAGAATTCTCCCTTGTCATAACATTAACCATCAGAACTATGCCTGACTATAACCCTAATTGAATTACAACCTTAAAACCATCTGAACTTTTTAACAGGGTGAGACGGGCTGAATGTCCTCAATTCATAGGTCAGGTTTACTCTTCGGTGATTAAAAACCTAAACTGGTTGTCACAAAGTTTAGCATACAAGGGCATGCACACACACACACGCACGCACACATAAACTGACATATAGTCTTTGGCCTATGGGGGTTTGGGTTATAATAGATTCAGTTTATAACAGACTGACAGCTGGCAAGTTCATTCTCACTTATCTTCAACTCAATTACATTTGACATGTAGTCAAACATTTATTATACACACACTTTGGCACACACAAACAAAACCACATGCACACTTATTTCCACACTGTGGCTCCAGTCTCTTATCCCGTGACTCAATTACTTGAGATATAGCACCATAAACAGCTGGAGGGCCTCAGCTCAATAATACAGAGTCAGCTTCTATAGGATGACTAGTGACAGTGATGACCTGGCTGCGAATGTCATATCATCCGGCCAAAGGGCATACTTATCACTCACCTCACGGTAGCCTCCCAATGGCCTCCAAGGGACAATAGAACAGCGGGGTATAATTGTACAGTGAACCATGGTCCCCACTGATAAAATGAGAAATAGCACTCAGCGTTTTTGCAGAAGCTAAGCAATTGATTCCTATTGATTTTTCTGTCAATAGCTGGTACAGTGTCTTCGCCTCTTAATGTTTAAGAGTCACTTTAATTGTGTTTTTGCTATGCCTTTGTGAAAGACAGAGTTGCTCTCATCTGACATGAGCATGAGAGATGCCTTTTTGAATTGCAAGTCAGTGAATGCCATGCACTAGGTGATAGATGTGGTGTCCATGGCTACAATGTAAATGTGTTGTCACCTTGGAGACAGAGCATTGCTTGGAGTTGAAGAGAACAGCTACAGAACATAATGGCAACTCTTAATTTTATCCCCACTGGACTACCTTTTTGTGTTTTTTTTATAGATTCATAATATACAGAGTATCAGCTGCTGCAAGTCTTGCATTCGTTTTCTCCGGTCCACCATAATGGTTTAATGGGATTGTACATTGTACCGTGATGACCTAATCAGCTAAGTGAAATAGTCAAGCCCACCTGGCGTTGTGAGCATTGCAGCAAAGTGTGCCCTATATGCTATGCCTTTAAGGAATAAATTGGGTATAAACTGCTGTGTGTCTCAGGCAGCAATTAAAAGACCTCCTGCGGTGAAGATGCAGACATTTAATAAAGACTACATTATCCATATTTCCCATGCAAATGAACCTTGTGTCACAACTATGATGGTATCTATCATTTTAATTAACCTGCAGATATAGGTTTTTATGAATACACATTTTGTGTGTCAGGTTGACGATGAACTGTGGGATCTGTTGCTATAAAGGGTAGGATTTGAAGGCTAAAAAAAAGAACCACCCTAAACCAGAGTCATTCCTTTATGTAATAAAAAAGGAACTATGATATGAATGTGTTATAAGTAGTATATAATGATTTCTTAATTGAGCTGGATATGAGATAAGGTCCTGGACTTTGTGAAATGAGCTGAGTCCAACTATCAGTCCTTCAACAGGACCTAATGCTTTCCATTCATATCCCTCATCGCTGAGCTTAGTGTATTCACCAAAATACATAGGGCATTTTAGGGTGAATGGTGTGATAATGGCAGCATTTTTAGTGAGTGAATGATGTTATCTAAACCATCATTAATCTCCTGGTCTTTGCCCAACCTACTCTGATGGTTAGGATAGACAATTAGCACTTAGTCATTATTCCAGAAATAAAGATGAAAGCATGAGTTGTAGAATTTCTCTATGGTTTTCAGTACAGTTTAATAGCCTTCATAGTGGTAGCATCACATACTAAATTAACCCTGCAAAACCTGGCCCATTAAAATCTTGTCATAAAATAAACAGTCTTCAGAAGTGAAAAGTTTATTATCCCTTTAAACATAATCCAAACTAAACATTTTTGTGATATCATTTTGTTCATGATAAATTTTTTGCATCACTTTCAATACATTGGGTGTTTTAGGCAAGTTTTTGCTGACAATAATGTTAACTTTAGATACAAAAATATATTTTATCTGTAACATTTTGAAAACATGGAATATTTCAGGTATTTTCACATAAAACTTTTTACAGCCTTTTTATTTCCCTTGAATGACACCATAATTACAATATTTTTCAACATTTTTAAATTTTCAACTGAATGACTATTTGAATGTTCTTCTTAATGTAACTGTTTGAAAATCACCAAAGAATTTCCTTCTAAATGTTTGTGGATAATTTAAAAAAAGCCAAAAAAAAAAAAAAAAGTCCTTCCACTGGCTGTACTGGAATGATATTCCACCACAGGGCAGAAAACATGTATCGGGTCACATACAATAGTTTTTTTTTGCAAAATATTGACCTTATTGATTTCATAAAGATCTCAGAACCTGATGTAGCACATATAATACAAATGGTTTTAAAGGGTTAAGAAGTTTGAGTGGCGCGATGTGGTTTACAGCATTCATTTGAGATAAGTGCCACCAACAGGCCAAACAACAGGTAGACATCTGCAGAAGTACACACTGTGTTTGCCGTCTGAGGGTTTAGAGCCAGTTAGACAAAACAGTTTCAGTCTCATGTAGACAGGAAGTAATTAGAATAGGTCTGCATGAATAAAGGAAGCAGGGGGAACCCGCATCTCTAAACCTTTATTATTAACATGTTATGGTTTAGACACAATGGAAATAGAAATGTAAAAATGACAAGTTGTGAACTGTGGGGAAATTACATTATGTGAACATTTCTTTACAAGACACATGATTTCTTGGAATTTCTGTACTTTGCCTGGAAACCTATAGAGTTTACAAGACAACACCACAACTGGATGTTGTTTATCAAATAACATTTCTGGATTAAATTGTGGGTTGTAAAACTAAAACACTACTGTATGGATGTATTATGGCTTTTTTTAGTTAACTTTAATGAAAGAAAGCAACTGCATTTCCACAGAATAAACTACTGATAAAAACAAGAGGCCACTAACCAGTTGTAGATATATTTGAGTAAAGTGACATTTATTAATTAAGTAAAATTCTTGTCATTTGGATCTGGCTCTCAGCATTTTCAGATACTGTAAATAAAACAAAGTTATCTCCGTTTTTACACAGCAGTATAATCACAATGCTTAGAGCAAGGGTAAAAGACAGGAAAAACATCATCATTTACCTTTGCTTTGAAAAGGAATAGAAACACCGGTGTCCTTTAGTTTACATCATAAATGACCTTATGATTCTATCCCATGGGACCTTATCTCAGAAAAATGCATGAGAGACTACACATCAGAAAGTTGCAGAGGTGATGTCATTGCCACTGTGTCAGTGTCTCTGCAGCATCAACATGACCAGACTTGCAGTTATTTTCAACAATTTTAATAGTTTTTCACATCACTCACGAGGTGAAACATGAACAGAAAATGGCTGTTGAGGTGTTGGGGCTGCTGACGTATACTGCATCACATGGAACAAGACATGCAGTCCACTGAGCCATTTCACACAGAATGTAAATTGGAAAAAAAAGATTGATCTGAATGAGAATTTACCCAGTTAAATAAAGCATAAATAAAAAATAAAATATCTTAAGTAGAAAATTATCACATGTGTTGTTGGTGGCACAAATATGAGATGGCACACACACAGATTGATTTATGGATATGGACACTGAGCCAGAGATTGACTTGTGTGTCTCACAAGTAACACAACCTCAACCTCACTAGGTTGCATATGACACCTGTCATTTATCAATCATATGTTAACAACTGTCTTGGCTGACTGTTTGTGTACTATTTTTTGGTACCTGAGTCTATTTCCATAAAACTCCTTATGTTCCTCAGTCCATCTCTTTTTCAGACTCAGACCCTAATCCAAACTGAGTCCCAGATGCAGACCCAGGTCCAGACCCAGACCCAGGCCCAGATGCAGAGCCAGGGTGTTTTCAAACAGTGTACTCAGATCCGTGCCTTACTTGGATTTGCTTCACACCTTTCCCACAGTGTTGCATTCACATGGAAGTACAGTGGCCCATATTTCAGTATGAATGAGATTCACGGAGCCAAAACAGTAGGTGGCAATGTGGAAGAAATTCTGTTGCTATCCAACAAACCCGGAAGCCAGAAGAAGACAAACCCAGGAAATACTTTTCTATCTGTCAGCTTGCTTGAGACAAAGTGAAAAAGAGCGACCTTTGTTGTCCTTGATATGTAACCCAGTGGTCCGGTTGACAAGGTGAGCCCATGCTGTGTGGATCCGAGGCTTTTTCAGGATACACAACAGTTGAGGAGTGTGTTCACCGCTCTTAGTTGCTGAATAGTGATTACAGTCACTTCCATTATTAGAGTGGTGAACAGACGTAGCGTCCAGTCTGGTGCCCAGGATCTTGGCCGGGGCCCGGATCGCCTTCCCCACACACCCGTACAGTGCTAAAGTCCTGCCGGCTCGTATCTGAGTCTGCCTTCTCAGCTGGACTTGGGTACAGTACTCACGCACAGAACATTTGCATTCACACTGATAAAATTAAGCAGACCCAAGTCCATAGCATGTTCAGATACAGACTTGGGTACGCTGTGTGAAAACGCCCTTAAACAAATGTCCCGCTCCCTCAAATTGAAGTTTCTGAAGGTAGGAACAAGGACCATGAGCAGCACAACAGCAGAAAACTTAGAGGAATTAGTAGAATGTCTTAAGTTTCACTTTCAGTTTTATGGTCATATGGTGTGGTGTTGTACTTTTTGTGAGGTACAGTATGGAACCCCCCGTACATTCCCCTCCAAGGATCAGTCTTACAGATTGGCGCTTTCTGCCATAGTGCAGCCACTGTGGTTTACTCTACAAAACTGTAACTTTGTGCAAAACAAAATCCCGGAGTGGGCTGCAGCAAATGACCAACTGTCAACACAAAACAGAGTCCAACACAAACTTCATGAAAGAACACATACACACACAAATTAACATATTGAACCTTTAAGTATTACTTGACCTCAGCTGTCAGGCACAGTTACCTTGTTATCTTTCTTACCACATCTTCATCTTCATCGTCATCACCATCATCATTATTAACCTCTGAAAAAGTGATAGCTAAGCAGCCAGCTTGGGTCCTGAGCACCTGAATAACCACAGGATACCCCTCTGAAGGACATTCATTTTTAAACAAGGTGCAACCATTGAAAAAAGTGTTAGCAGCAAACTCCATTTAAAAAGGTGTAATATCAAGGGCATGCTGTAATTACAATGTGTTCAGTTTAGCCAGTGGAGACTTTGGTCTCTGCAGAGGAATACAACCATGTCCTTGAAAAATCCAGCCACATTGTGTGAGTAAAGTACGGTGGTTTCTAAAGGTGGGTTAACTGTAGGAATTTGACTGTGTTTAGGGTCATGTAGGTAGCTGCAAATTCCCTCAATTTAAAGAAAGCTTAGTCACTTTGTGAAGGTCAGTCAGAGCAGTAATAACTGATGGTTTGAGTTGTTTTGGAAGATCACCCCTGACTGAGCTGATACAGGAGGACATGTAGACTGTGGTCGCCAAGAGAAACAGACAGGGTTGTGGTCCAGATTAAAGGTTACTGTTTTATCCTGTGGGGACGGAAAGGCCATCTTTAATTTCTCATTTAATACGTGTGTGTATGTGTACAAAAATAATGTGGGTTTGTATGAGTATGGGCATGTGAGTTGACTCAAAAAATAATACAGTAGGAATTTAGGATGTCTAATCCCCAATTTGTAAACCTAGTTAATATTCTTTTCAGTTTTCTAATAAGACAAATGATATGTCTTTAGATCACAACATACTTTTAAGAGCTTAAATTAAAGATTAAATAAGTTGATGATTACTCATCTAAATATTAACAGTTAGTGTTATACATTCACACGATCTGTAAGTGTGAAAGTTGACTCTGTCTGTATTGTAATACTAGATTAAGCCTCAAAGACTTATAGATTTACTTTTATGGTGGTGATTTATCACAATTAATTATAGTATTATCCTCTGCATTTTGCAGTGAAAGTCAGGTTTGTTTATCTATATTTAATGTACTGACCATGTAGATGTCCATGAAAGCTCAGATTAAATTCAAAGGTTATTATATCAGAACTGAGAAAACTGAGGAAAAAAGGACTTTTTCAGCAAAATGAATCTTTAACTGAACATTAAGACAAGTGCCCACAACCACTGTAATTTGTCAAACATGGGTTTTAGTGGTGATTCAGTGTTGCAAAAGATGATGGTGTTTCCATGTTCACTACAGAGCCTCTGAACATCCAAAAAAAAACAAAAAAAAAACAAACAAAGCTGAGAAACTGCATTTTACCTGAAATATTTAAATGTAATGATAGTATTAGAGGTTCAGAGGTTTAGTCAGTAGATATTTTTGGATGCTGGTGACTATTAAGGTCTTTTGAGGATTAATGTTTGGATTTCACGACAGAACACTTCCTCTTCTGTTCCATCCTTCCTCTCTCTAAAAGCACGATCACTCTAAATCTAAACAATTATTACATGACATACAACCTGCACTTTGAATACAGTTCCTCAAAAACCTGTTACCACCTAAAAAATAACAATCAGCTAAATTCAAACATGCAAAAACAAATTCATCTTACATTTTCTTTTGGTAGTGCACCATATCATTGACAGAAAAATAAGCTTCTTGTGATGCAGGTGGTAGGGCAATATGTGATGCATCAGTGTCTGTCAGCAGGTCATGCTCTAAACACATCCTGCAGTGCTGTGTTGTCATTAAGAGAAATAGCACAGCTGGGGGCAAATAAGCCTTCTAGCAGCAAACACTGCTTATTAGAGACCGCAGACTTTCCAATTATCAGTCCACTTGCGAACTTCTCGTAAACACATCGGATAAAATTACTGAAACTGCCATTTTTTTCATCCAAGAATATAGGAATTACATTAAGGTGCAAATCAGTAAGGAGATGATCATCCAATGCAGTGGTTCTTAATTTTTTATTTCCGGCCCCCCTTTTGGAGGACGAAAAATCTCCAGGCCCCCCTCAACCCCAAAAACATGGTAACAGTGATGCAATTCTAATTTTTATTGAAAGAAACATCAATATCATAACAATAGTTTTTGCTTTTTCTTGAATAGTTTGTTGTGCAAATTAAAAATAATTTAGATTCTTACTTGAACAATACAAATAAACTCAACAAGACTGCTACCTGAGACAATATTTTTCTAAATAAAAATGGGAAATGCACAATTATCTTACATCTATGAAAATAGATACATTTTTTAGAACAACAAAAACATTTTGGTAACAAAGATGAACATTTTAGCAATATCAGTGGCTGTAATGAGCCCATTTACATTGCACATCTCAGAACATTAAAGTGCAAACTGAACAAATTGTGCAAAAACACATAGCACATTTTTCTTTCCCAGTAAAATCCTTGTTCATTCTCCAAACCTAAACTCTTTGTTTAGTGACAGATCACTATGGCAACAGATTTGCTTTTTGTACATCCTTAAAATAAGTCCAGTGTGTTCCAACACTAAAACATTAGTTCCACCTGCTACATGTTCTAACCTGAAGAAAAAAAACCAAAAAAAAAAAACCAGGAGAGATCCCATACCCCCTCTGGCAAGCGTTCGTGCCCACAGTTTGAGAAACACTGATCTAATCTAACACAGTATTTTGCCATATATAAAACAAGAGACTTAAGGATTGTGAGAGTGTGGACCAGAGAGGGAGCAAGATTATAAGTAGGGCCAACATATAAGTCCATGTCATGATAAATGCACTGTATCTCCCCTTTTTCAGTCATATGACCCTGTAGTAAGTCAGTGTAATAGCCATTGCTCAGGGAACCTTGTGATTTAAAGACAAGAATTTAGACCCGTGAATGTGGACAATATATCACTGCCTCTCGTCCTCGTCAACCCCCTTTATCGCCGCACTTGGCTTTTAGTTGTTGTCTATTTCCAACAATTTATCCCTCTTGTCTCTGCTTTCTTTCTGTTGGCCTCTCCCACACACAAACAGAAGCAGGCACTCATTCCCAGTCACCTCCCCTTCTCACCCCTGAGGCCCACACAATAAGAGCTTAATGAAAAGGTACTGTACACTAGTGGCCGTGCATTGGGGATATATCCGTAAATGTCAGCGTTAATTGAAGGAATCAGCTGAGGACATGCTCTGCGCTGAACGTATGCATTGCGATGACAGTCCATGATGCCTGGATGAATGAGTTACAGCTTTTTCGTCCTCTTTTCTCGTGTATAGGGGACTGCGCAAGTGTGTGTTCACCATCCTGCAGTATATAGTGTCAGTTCATACCATTGATTTATGCCTTCCACGCTGCGGTTCTTTAGACTCTGGCTTGATTATAGGGTCTCAGTACATCTACAGCCATGACCCCGCTGTGACCCCATAAATTAGCTCCACCGCAAAATGAAATGCACTCACAAAAAATCAGCCGATGCCAATCTTCTTGAGCTGATTGATTTAACCACTGCCATAATTCAAGTATATCATTTATTCCCCTCTTCTTCTATCCTTCTAGCGAGTCAAGCATCTCTGTGGTGCAATGCATCACAGCTCCAGCGAGCCTATACGTAGAGGGGCCATGGCGAGGAGGATTGATGTTCCTCAATGCATCATTGCTCAGAGGTTGTGTTTAATGTTTTACAGCCGTAGTTTACATGCTTGATGGAGAAGAGTTTAAAAAGTGGATTATGTTGCTCCTGTCTTAATCTCATGTGACGAAACCATGATACACTGGGCTCTTTCTCATACTCTACTTGTGCACAGAGACACAGTAGACAGATGCAGTGCAGAATTTATCACTTTAGACCTTTTCTTGAACTTTACTCTGTCTGTGGCAGATATTTACAGAGCCACACAGAGAGGGGGCATGACTGATGGAGAGAGAGGGATAAATGCCCGTGATAGAAAAGAGGATGTTGTTTAGCTGTGAAGGAGGTCATGACAAGTGTGTGCTGTGACTTTGATTGTCGAAGAAGAGGCACACCTTCGTCATATCCATGCCGCTTTCAAGGAGTAGTTAGCCGAGCTGCGAAAGGGCAAATAACACAGTTGACAATGACACATTCTTTACATTCAGCATGCCCCAGGTTAATTGAATTTACAGTGGCACATCTGTGCTGTGATCAGAAGTAGAGCAAGCACCACAGGGAGAGAGGGAGAGATTCACACGTGACTAGCAGACTGCAGAGTGTGTCTGCAAAGTCATCTGAGGTCGGCCAGTCTGTGTGATGAGATAGATGATGCGGAGTAAGAGCTTAAGTAGAGAACTGCACAGTGTCACACAAGCTCATGCACAGAACATACCACCTTATATGATGAACAATAAATGAGCCATACAATATTAGTACCTTCCCCCGACCCCCCCCCCCCCCACACACACACACACACACACCCACCCACACACACACA
>JAPTGZ010000015.1:15476235-15487003 GCA_029814645.1 Fowleria isostigma | reverse complement strand
GCTCTTTGTCTGGCCCGTCACCCAGGACCTGTTTGCCATGGGAGACCCTACCAGGGGCATAAAGCCCCAGACAACATTGCTCCTGGGATCATTCGGGCACTCAAACTCCCCCACCACAATAAGGTGGCAGTTCAAGGGGGACTTAAACGAAACAAATTGAAACAATTGTTACATCTTGGTTTTTTTGTACTCATATTTCCATCCAGAAGGCCAACATGCTGTTTAGGGTCTTCCATCTTTAGGTTGGTTCTGCTGCCTGCCAGTACTGGATCAGCTGCCCATTTACACTTCTGTGATACTAACTGTACTTGGACAAATTGCCCTGAATGTGTTGGCGGAGATGTTCACAGTCATTCTGTACTGTGGATGGGTTAATTGCGTTAACATTTTTAATCAGATTACTGCGTTAACGCATTCATTTTGACATCCCTAATTTTTCTCTATATTTTTTTCTGTTTTTTTTCTTTTGCATGTCATTTTTTTAAAAATGATACCTTCTTTACGTTGTTGAAATTTCCTAGTTAAGTTATTCTATTTCAGTTTTATACTTTTATACTTATTTTAAATTCTTGTGGCATTGTGTGGATGGCAAAGTAAGGTTTTACTGTACAGAAACCTGTTTATTTACTGTACACATGACAAAAACACTTTAAATCTTTACTGATATTAATGTTTTGGAAAGTTGATTTTATAATATGTTGTTATTCTCCTGTGATGTCAAGACTCATTACTCTGTCTAGTTGAACTGCTTGCACTGTTTTGAAGTCATTTATAAGTTACTTTTTCAACATTTCTACCAAACTCCTCCAGCTTATTAAAGGATTTTATCTTTTATTTTTACTTAATATAAAAAAAAAGACAAAATATTGAATATTATTTTTATTTTGTTTCGTGTTGTATCCTAACAAAAAATTTAAAAATGCATAAAAAATAGCTTACCTCAAGGTTTACATGCATCAATGAGGTTCATTATGTTTTGTTTTGTAGATTATACAGATCATGAAACATTAGTCTCCATGGATACTATATTTGCACTACAACAAATTAGCCTTTGCAGAAAAATGTAGCCATGGAAAACATGACTACTTTTCACCACTTACTTTTTAACAAGTGCTGTTGGTGGAACTAGGTCTGCGGTTGTCATGGTAACCGTTCTATTCACGCTGTGTGATGTACGACTGCTTCCTGTCTGCTCTCCCCTTGGACATTATAGCTTAATCGCCTGGAAACAGGCCAAATTTGAAAATATGAAGCAGTTTCAGCGGCATGCACAAACTTAAAATAGACACAAAATGCATGCAAGTTTGTGTGGTATCCCCTCTGCAACTGCACAGGGCGACTGATACCCTGGCATGCATGTACATTTATATGAGCAGCGCTGATTCTCAGTGTGCTCTTGTAAAATAAGTTTCACTGGGCTTCTTTTCTGGAGATAAATGGATGTCTTCTTCAACACTCATAGTATCTGACCAGCGGCTGTCAGCTCCTAGTTCTGAAGGTGGAGATCTGCCTGTCCTAGTAGACGTATCTGACACATACACACATCCATTTACACACTTCCACATACTGGTACATCTCTCCTGCTCTACCCAGAAGGGAAATGTGAAAGATCTTTAAGCGATAGCCTTAAGGCTTTACAAGGTGGCTAGAAGGACCTTTTAGCAGGCTGTATTCTACTCGTCAAAATGTCAGCAGGAGATCATCTGTTATCATATGAAAACAGATACAGATTATTTCGGTTAAGATGGGAATTATTTTGTATTTGTCTTGTTTTTAATAGGTATATGTACTTAATTAACTTATTACTTAAGTGTGTTAGTTTCCTGCAGGTTATCTGGTTTCCCCCCACCATTAAAAACATTTATACGTAGGTTAATTCTTCTGCCAGTGCCCTTGACCAAGGCAATGATGAAGATCTGGAGTTGGTCCCCAAGTGCCTTCAGTGGCAGCTTCTAATGTGTGAATGCTAATTACTAATGGTAGTGTCTAATGGATTGGTCGTGTTTATGTGTATTAGGATGGCTAAAATGCAGCTGAATTTCCCTATAGGGATAATAAAGGGAGTTAGTCTTTTAACCTGTAAGTTCATACCTACTGTACTGCAATACATTGGGGCGGCAGTGGTGCAGTAGGTAGAGCAGGTCATCCAGTGATCGAAAGATTGGCAGTTCAAATCCTGCCTCCAACTGTCTACATGTCGAAGTGTCCTTGGGCAAGACACTGAACCCTAAGTTGTTCCCAGTGAGGCTGGTAGCACCTTGCATGGCAGCAGCCACCCACTGGCGTACGCATGTGTGCGTGAATGGGTGAATGTGAGGCTTGTATTGTAAAGCACTTTGGATAAAAGCGCTGTATAAGTACCGACCGTTTACATTGGAGTGCATTACATAGGTGCTATATATTTAGAGCACTTTGACACAGCGTATCTGAGTCTATCTGAGTACACTGCAGACTCGGGTCCGCTTACTTTTATCAATGTGAATGCAAACGTTATACGCACAAGTACCATACCCGAGTCCAGCTGAGAAGGTAGTCCTGAGTATGGATTTCATTCCGGAGTGTGGACTCCAGTACGATATGATACAGTGTAAGCAATTCGTGCCCAAGACCAGATGTGACCGAATCACCACTCTGCAACTAGAGCGGTGAATAAACTCCTCAAATGTTGTTGTCTCCTGAAAAGCCTCAGATTCACGTAGCATGGGCTCACCTTATCAACTGAACCACTTGGTGATCAGGGACAATGAAGGTCACTCGTCTTTAATTTGTCCCAAACAGGCTAACAGAAAACTATTGCCTGACTTGCCGCATAAGGGTTTGTCTTCTTCTAATTTCCGTGTTTGTTGGATAGCGACAGAATTCCTTCCACATCTACTGTTTTGGCCCAGTAACACCCACTTGTACTCAGATAAGGGCAGTTGTACGTGCTTGTGAATGCAACATCTGTGAGAAAGGTGTGAGTGTATCCAAGTACAGCACGTATTCGGACACCCAGTGTGAAAACATCCAAACGTCCTGTAGAATCACTGAAAAAGTCTTTATTGTATTTAGAAAATCTTAGCTTTCATATTTATTAACAATATCTTTATATGACTAAAACTGTGGTGGTTTAGCAAAAATTCTTTAATTATGGTAAATGGTCAGTATTTATGTAGCACTTTTCCACACATTAATAGTGCCCAAAGTGCTTTACAATACAAGTCTCACATTCACCCATTCACGCACACACCAGTGGGAGGCTGCTGCCATGCAAAGCACTACCAGGCCTCACTGGATTAAATGTCTTGCCTAAGGACACTTTGACATATGGACAGTTAGAGGCGGGATTTGAACTGCCAACCCTTCGATCACTGGATGACCCGCTCTACCAACTGCGCCACAGCTATCCAATTATCTTTTAATGTGTTGTAATTCAAGTAGGCTGAGAGGAAACAGGAATTCTACCTACTGTTCTGGACTCTGTTTTCAGGCTGTAGAAATGATACTGTATGACAAGAGGAAATATGTGCCTACAAATGTTTTCTGACAGGTAGGGATAAACTACATGATTGAGCTTTAAATACTGACTGCTGATCGGGTTTCGTCTAAGTTTACTGCTCCTCTCTGGAGACTGTTACTGGCTCCAGGTTCATCTATATTTATATTTTGTCTTTTGATTTAGACCAGAAGGATGTAAGGTGTGTTTTGTCAGACTGTCATGTTTGTTTCTCCTGATTTTGACTCTTGTAGCTTTGACACCACAGATTTAGTCTGTCTGAATCTAACGGACATCCAGTAGTGACATGGATAACAACAAAGACACAGAGTGGGGGGATGAAGAAAGATGGCTAAAGGTAGATATTATTGTTATGGTATGATATTTGAAGAAAACAACATTTGATCATACCTATTACAATACTATAAATACAAGTCAAAGCTTTATACATTACTGAAGATCTGATTTACCAAAGGTTCAAAGGTTTCTGGTTAAATGTTGACTTATATATGACTTTTCTAATCTGCAAGTGTTTTCGATAATTTTCCTTTTTAAGCAGCTGTGCCAAGTGTTTGATTTCTCAGTTATGTAAATACAGAAGACATATAAGTTGCTTATCTGATTTTCTCTGAATCCTGTTTTAAATTTTTAGATTTATAGAAAATAGAAACTTCAAAACGTCACTTGGACGTGTGGCCTGAATAAACACAAAAACAGGGAAAAAAGTTTGTCAGGCATTTGTAAACCACAGACTCTCACATAGACTTACATTAACCCATGAGGAGCCAGTGTGACATTCTGTGGCACTTCCCAAATAATTTTTTTTCTATATTTAACCATCCTTAAGTGGTTTATTGGCATTTACTTTAATATTATCTCCTGTACTTTGTGTTTTTTTTTTAGTTAAAATCAATTATTTTCCAACATCTAATCGTGTAGATGCTCATAAAAGTTTAGAGTAAAATTGAGGATTATTATATAAAAAATAGAGAGAACTGAAGAAAAAGTGACTTTTTCAGCAAATTCTATCATTAACTGAAAATAAACCCAGTGTGTCCATCCACTGTCACTGATCCAACTCCATGGGTTTTACTGGTGAATCAGTGTTATAGAAGATGACGTGTTTCCACGGTAACTACAGAGCCTCTGAATGTCCAAATGGGTCATATCTGATGACCATAAAAAGATAAATAACTGTATTTTACACCAATTATGTACATGGATTAGTGGGAAAACAGATTTTAAAAAGTTTATGTCGGTACATGATTCTTGGTAGATGGTGGATGTTTGGGTCTTTCTGGGCTAAAATAGGTTAAATATAGAGAAAATTTTATTTGAGAACTGACACAAAAGTAGTGCTGGGTCTTTATGGGTTAAGTTGATCATTTTTAAAAAAAAAATTAACATGATATATTTATGGTCAAAACATAGCATATATTTTTGTCACATATCAATGAAGCACGTTTTTATTCGATTGGAAGTGTACACCAGACATGTATGAGAGAGACAAAAAAGTGAAATTATAAGAATGAATTAAAGCACAGTTCAAGACCTCTATGTAGCACAATTAATGCTATTTGTGGTGTTATTTGTAATAACGTATTGCTTCTGGTCACCATGTCCTGTTGTGACATCTGACCTTTCCCAGGAGGATGCACTCCAATCACAGGAAAACAGGAAGAACATTGCCTCTGACAGCAGGCGTTACGAGTGGCCTCATGGGAAATGTAGTGCTGGCAATCTAAAGTGGAGTATGAGTCACCATCTGTCCCCTTCACTCAGTCATTGCACAAGCAAGGCACATGAATGTTTTGGTGCTTGTTTGTTTAGGATAAATTGTGCTTTAGTGGTCATTTATCCTATCGCTACCGTACATTTTGAATCTATTACATTTCTGATGGTAAAAAAATTGTAAGTTGACCTTGTGCGACACAGTCTTTCTCTGTCTCTTAAATGCAGGATGTCACTCGTGTGTGTGTATGTGTGTGTGTGTGTGTGTGTGTGTGTGTGTGTGTGTGTGTGTGTGTGTGTGTGTGTGTAATTTCTGGAATGTCTGTGTCTGAAAAGTGCCATCAGAACTGGTAGCTGTTGACATACACACACAGAGTACACTACTGCATTACATATACACACACACCATCACCTCAAGGCTGAGTGTGTCCTACTGTGTCTCCACTTGGCAGCATGTTTAGGTATTCCAGGCAACGCTCACAGGGTATATTGACATTCCTGTCTCATTGCTTTCTCTATTGTGCATTCTATGAGAGCTAACTCCCGCCATCTCTCTCTCTCTCTCTCTCTCTCTCTCTCTCTCATTCTACAGCACATCAGACTTATTATCCCCATTCACACTCAGCTTTCAAAAGACAAGACATACATCAAAACACATCAAGATACACACCGACACAAACAGTGATTACAGTGACAATTTCTCAAAAGCGTACATTGAGAAGTACATTGATTATGTGGCCCTCTATGTGTGACCATTTTATGGATTTGTCAATAACTCATATAATGATGACATTGGGTATGTATGACTGTACTCAGCCTCAACACTTATAGTCCGATTCTTAGATTTGTTAATGTTTTGAATGGGAATTAGGGACAATTTAGCCCTTGAACGTTGTCTTCAAACATCCCACAGTGTCTACATTACACACAAAAGCCCAGTGTGGATTTCCTGAATATCTGCTGGATTATGTCAGAGCCAGGTTTGTCTGTAGGATTGTCCTTATGTTATCATAAAGCTGGATTTATGGTCACTTTGGACAGTGTAGGACCGCAGAAGTGCACCTCTTCCAGACTGTAACTATGGCGCACGGCGATGCAGAGGCAACACAGACACATCGCCTCCTTGGTGGCCAATTTATGATCGTGTGACGCCAGAAGTATAAAGGAACATGTTATAGGGTTCCACCATATATAGTCCATTTGTTTTTTTGTAAATGGTATATGATTGGTACTTATATAGCACTTTTCCACTCATTAATGGTGCTCAAAGAGCTTTACTATACCAGCCTCACATTTACCCATTCACGCACACATTCATACACCAGCGAGCAGCTGCCACTATGCAAGGCACTACCACGCCTCACTGGGAGCAATTCAGGGTTCAGTGTCTTGCTCAAGGACACTTCAACATGTGGACAGTTGGAGGTTGGATTCAACTAGTCGATCACTGGACAACCCGCTCTACTAACTGCACCACAGCCGCCCATTTGTTTTTGTTCATCATGTATTTTACTTCTGTTTTTGTCTGTTATGTTTTGATCCTAAAAACCTGTGTGGTTGTGCACATTAATAAAGCCACATGATTTAACAAAATTGTGCCTTTATTAATATGTATATTGTAGACAATAATTTGAGTATAAGATTTGTCTCTAGAGGGGACAGTGAGGTGTCATTCAGACAAACTAAAACAGGTCAAAATACCATCTTTTTTCATAGGCAATAAGAACTGGAACTGTCTTCCAAAGACAATCAAGAAATCTTCACCTTTTTTATTTAAAAAAAAATAGAGCTAAAAAATGGTTAAAATCTAATTAAGCCTCTGAACACCTGTGATATGTGATCAGCATTTCATTTATAAGTCAGTAGTTATTCTTCTTGGTAGTTTGATATTGTACTTATCGTATTAATTCATATGTTGTATAATAAACACTTGTATACATCTGTTGTATAAACTGTATTATTATGTTTGTATGTTTTAGTCTGTCTTTAAATGTTTGAGGACTATGGATTGAAAATAGCTCTGAGCTAAATCTGGCATATGTACACAAAATAATGGTTTTATTTAACTGTACTGAGTGTTCATTAATATGCATTGTCCTCAAGTAAACAAAAACTAAAATTATGAATAAATAAAAAGTGATTATGACAATCACTAATTATTATTGGATTGTGGTATTCCCATAGGTTAACCTATTTTCGTTCAGTGGTCTTGTACGTTGCCTCCTGTAATACTTTTAATAGAACTATGATATCTGCTCCAAGTCGGTCGCTATTGTTCTAAAACAGGAAATGCCTGCTAGAAGATATCGAAACCGTGGAAGTAACTTATTGGAGTGTCATCTTTGAAACCAGCTGATACAATCACTACTGCCACCTTCTGATTTGGAGGGGAAACTACAACACTTTGTCAAAATGATGCCGCTACAGTATGTTCAAGTACAAGAGCACATATTGCTATCGTCATAACGCATAGCTATGGACAACCATAAATCCAGCTTTAATGTTCATCAGTTTACTGTACCACCATCTCTAATTCATTGTGACTTTCTGCACAAGACACATGGATGTCTAACTCTACCTAAACCATATCTGGACAAAAAACAAATCAATAAACGTGTCTGCAAATCCTCCAAAGTATACTTGCTTAAAACAACACACACAGAGAAGTACCTCCTTTAACACAAGCAGGATGTGAAAGCCCTCTAAACTTGACACAACAGTAAACAGTAGGCACTGCTGGTGTGGAGAGTTATTTGTTATTTTTTCTCTTTTATTGGAGCTTCTTTCTGAGGCTACCCTCTGTAAAAGATGCAGTGATGACAAGTGTGTATAACAGAACAAACAAACATCTCACATGGGAATTCATCCTACTTCTCCACGCTATTCGGTTTGATATTATGACTTTGGTCTGCCAGCTTACCACCATGTCTTAATGTCTCCATCATCTAAATAAGGTCCCCTGACTCTCTGCTCAGCTAAATGTCATCAGCATGCTAATGCAGTAGCCACAAACCTCCCATAAGTGGCTTCTGCCTGTAAGCCTTCAAGGAAAAGGTTCCTGTCTTAATATGCTAAGTAAAGATGTGCTCCCCTGGCCTGTATCACTTATTAATACAGGAGCTCAAAGGTCCACTCTCTGGGGTTGTGATCAATGTTGAATCGCTTAATGTAGCTTAGTGGGTCTGTGTGCTTAGCATGTATGGGAGCATGCATTCCAATGTAGTTATAAATGCCTAATTATGTGGTTTCCATATATTTTCCTTTGGCAGCATATGCAATTGGCAGATGGTTGGGTATGAAATCTGCATTTTCTATACTATCATTTTACATGTCTTTCCCACATCAACTCATTTCAGATATGGCTGAGCTGCAACAAAAAAAAGAATAAGTAAGACATGACCCACTTTCACAGACTACATTTAATTTGATGCTGATACGACTGGTCCATGATTTTTGCAGAACAAGCACAAAAGGTCTATAACATACAAGGATATGATCAGTGGTGGTCCTTCCTACAGGCAATATAAGCAGTTACCCAGGGTGCCACCCAGTGGAGGGCGCCAAACATGCAACAAGGAAGTGCCAGAAGGATTGGTCTGTAAACACAAGTGTGCATGCAAAGTAAAACATACAGTGCAAATCTTTACTTGAGGCGAATTTGCACCTCATTTTTTGGTTTATTTTGAATATTATAATTTGATTATTTAACATATTATATGGATCACATTTTGTATTATATAATTTTACGCACAATATTATATTCTTAACAATAGCAACACCTTCGGTTGTTTGTTGTGGGAATGACCATAAACCGTGTGAAAATCACAGTTTATGATTTGTTTTCTGATTTTATGTTCAGATTCTTGAGTGTGCACTTTTTTTCTCAGCCCCTATTGTTTTTAATGAAGATGTTGCACTACTTTACTATAAAAAAAAAGGAAAAAAATGGAAAAAGTTCCTTTATTATTATTACTATTTTTTAAAAAAAATTTATTTATTTATTTTTTAATAAAGAAGACATTGATTTTATTTTGTTTGGAAGAAATTTGCACTTGCCTAAGGTGCCAAATGGTCTACGACCGCCACTGGATATTACTTGAATCTGTCCACCTATTTTGATAACGACAGGTCCTCCAACCTGAATGGCCTTATGCTCATACAATCTATAGCACTATATGATGAATAACTATCCCCACTGATGACAGGAGAAATGTCACGAAATGCCACAGATAACATTAAAATATACCAAATCACTGTTGCATTTAGGTTGTGACTAGGGCTGTAACTAGTGATTATCTTGATTGTCGATTAAGCTGATTATTTTTTCAATTAACTACTCTGAAGATGTCTTCTTCCACATGCCAAAGACAATTATTTTCATGTCAAAGAGGAAGAAACCAGAAAATATTCACATTTAAGAAGCAGCAATCAGAGGGGTTAGACTTCAGAAAAATCACTCAAGCTGAATACCACGTGTCAAAATTGCGTACTTTTATAGTTGACAACTAATTGATAAGTTTGTCATTGCAGTTCTAGTTGTCACAATGTGTGGTTTGGTTATGTTTAGGCTGACATGTCTCGCTTAATCTTTTCACTTATGGGCCTGGTCAAGTGGTAACGGATCAGAAACTTTATTGTTCAAATGGGTATAATGTTTAAACTAAATAAGCTGAAGTAATTTATAAAAGATATTTTGGTAGGTCTTTATAAGTACTTTGATGTGGTATGAATGATGATTTACTTAAATGATGCTTTTGTGGTAAAAAAAAAAAAATGACAAAAGAAGCCTGGTAACGGACAAAAGGAAAAAAACTCTTTTTTTTTGTACTTACGCACATGGTTAAAATGCCGTGCTTCTGACAAAACTTTACATAAAATACAACTGAATATGTTAACTAACATGTGTCTTTATAACACCAGTTATATCCAGCGTTGTAGCAACAATGTGCCATAATTAAATTTTATTAGGGACAAATCAAAGTAACGGATCAAAACTAATGGATCAAAACAAACTATAATCTCAAAAACAGACTATTTAGCTAAAAAAAAAAAGCTATAATGAGGTATAATGGGGTATTTTTCTTTTTTACCACAGATGCTTACCTCCCTTTGACCAGGCCCATATACAATAAACTGTATAAAGATTTAGGGTTCATCTGCCAGATGTTGTAAACAACAGTGATGGTGGGTCTTAAACAGCTTGTTTCTTAAATGACCTTTGAGGACATGTCAAACAGAAGGACAGTCTCACTGATCACATTCCTGCCAACAGCTTAAAATTCTTTTTCTATTTTTTTCTCTATTCATTCTTGCAGTTTCCACACAATTTACTCTTCAAAATGTCCTCTGCTATCTTGTGTGTTCCCATCAGGGCTCCATCTGTTTTTTTAAATTCTATTGTATCCCTTGTGCTTGGGTTCAACTTGCTGTTTTTTTTTGTTTTTTTTTAAATATATATATACATTCATTCATTCATTTTCCATACCCGCTTTATCCTCATTAGGGTCACGGGGGTCGCATGGAGCCTTTCCCAGCTACTTAAGGGCGAAGGCGGGGTACACC
>JAPTGZ010000015.1:15457183-15469171 GCA_029814645.1 Fowleria isostigma | reverse complement strand
ATCCATTTAATTATTTGACTTCATAATATGACTATAATGCCTATTAGGGGTGTAACGGTGCACTCGTTTGCACCGAACCATTACAGTTTGAGGCCTTCGATTCAATATGGAGGTGTACTAAATGAATACATGTAGCTTATGTGAAGAACACAAACACTCGGTAAGCAGGGTGGCAGTGCAGGGTTTCTTCTATATACATTCAGCAGCGGAGAATTCTCAGACTGAGACACAGAGGCCAGGTCGGACATTCCAAGCATGTTAAATTTCACTCTCTGTTTTAAGTATGTTGCAGCTTTACAGCACAAAAGAGTCCATGGGTTCCTTTATTGCAAAAAGGTTTTTATTTTTTAACCCAAGTTGGAAAAATTAAGTGAACCTGCTCCTCTCCTTTACTGTGTCTCTGCTACAATGTAACTGGGAGGTCACGTTCACAGCGCTTCAGGAAATACTGTGAGATGTTCAAAAACAGTTCATAAATTACAGTGTTTGCCATAAACAAACACTGACCTTTCAAAAATACAAGAATACATAACATGTTTGGTGCCAGTTAATGCAAAATGACCTGTCCCACGGGTAGTAATGGAGCCGTCCCCCCCATTGGTCTCTTTCACTGTACCAAAAATGTAAAAAACGAAAAAGTATCAAACCGAAGACCCTTGTACTGAAAATGTATCAAATCAAAATTTCTCTGTACTCTTACACCCCTAATGCCCATCCCTACTTTAATCTTAACCTACATCAGCCAGTGTGAGTGTTTGCAGTTTTTTTTTAATGCTTTGCTGCTTCCCTCTTGGTAAACCCGTGTTTTATGTCACAACACTATGAACCGAGGAATTCCCTTCAAAAGGTTCTGCAGAAATGGAAGTTTATGTAAAGTAGCCATAAAGGCCTCAAAATGTCACCGCTTTCTATTTAATATGCATTTTTGTCCCAACCTTTTCTGATTTAGTTGTATTCTGAAGAGGTTTTTATGAAAGAGCCTTAAGCTCCTCTGTTCGCTACTGAGTAGGCCATGGACCAGGCTAAGATATAGGCCATCAATTATTGAAGCAAGATATGAGTTATCTATTATTGCTGTTCACAGAAAAGAGCGTTGTACTTTCATCACAGCAGACAGTTGGTGAGAATGTTCCTCATTAAGCCAGCCCTGTATGAGTGGGTGACAGTAATTAGTGTTGAAGAGGACACATATACTTGATGAGGCTGAAGTGTAGTATTAGCCTTTGTTACATGAAGCGTGTGTGTGTGTGGCGGTGGAGCAGAGTGCACCAAGAGTTCCTGCTTCTTTCCTCCTCAAATGGAGCCAGCAAAGTGGGAAATCTGTGGATTATAAAGAGCCTGACCCAGGGATGATGCACACATGCACACACACCACTGCAACATGCTCCACCTAAGCCATTTATTTAGAAACCTGCTCTGCCTTGCACCTGCGCTTTACTCACAACATAATGATCATGGATATTGCAGGTATTGCAGCGTTACTAAAATGGGAAACTGCTTTTGCCCCTAAGCTTCTCTCCTCCTTTCTGCTCTCATCTCATCTTCTCATATATCAACTCCCCTAAGCAGTGGTGAGCAGGGCCCTGAGGCAGGCTCCCCTCTAGTCGATGGCTGTATTAGATGGTTCGTTTTGTCATCACAGCCCAACAGAATTACAGCCATCTTCCTGAAAAAATAAATATTAGATGTGAACAAAGAAGCCTTGAGAGAACACACCTTAACACGCTTTTCTCTACTGCCGTCACACATTAACAGAAGAAAACGAATTAATCAGGTCAATTTTGGCCATTTGCAGATAATCGCATTGGGCGATAATTTTCACGGTTTCAGCTACCAATTGTTCATGAGACTAATAATCCAAAAATGAATGGAGACACATCTGCAGTGCAGGAGACAGAGGACATACAGTAAGACTTTCAGTGTGGCTGCTATGAACAAAGTTTTACATGTACAGTAAATAGAGTGCATACCTAAGTAAGCAACATTTAAGAGGCTTCAAGTAGAATTTCTACTTTAAAATATGAAAAACTGACTTAAATTATCATTATCATTGAATGCCTAGAATTAAGAGCTCCAAAGTTATGTCAAAGAAACCAATGTACTGGATTGTAGAACTATGACCTGAATTTATTCATGTCCACAGTCAGGTGGATTTATATTACCACTAGAGGGAGTAGTGAGTCACTCTACCCACTTTTACACAGAGATCCCAGAACAAAGGCGAGATGGTGATCCTACCTATTTTTGAATATTGAGTGATTTTGACAGCTGAGCCAAAGGAGTAACAGAGGTGAGATAGGCTGGACTTTAAAGCAGCAGACCTGTGTTCCAGAATCAAAGGGGTGGTGACACAATGCAGCGTGACGCATTTAACTTGTATATCGGAAATACCTCAATTATAGTGGTGTTGCTAACCTCTCCAGAGTGAGCTCATCTTTTACTGTTCCACAAATATTACATGGGTCCTCCAGCTGAAGTGACAACAGTTCACAGATCTTGGCATCTCCCCAGTTCAGCGTTTTTCTGGTCATGTTGATATGTTTGTTTTGCTGTACATGGCCCGCATTCATTTTTAAATCCCATGGCGCGGGGGTCACACACACAAAGCACCATCAAAATGTCACACCCTGGTTGTGGAACATAGCATTCCGGAATCATGATTCCACCTATATCATGGCTCTGTTGTCAACTCCAGAGGCGTTAAAGAGCTGTGACAGAGGTGGGACCAAATGATCCCACTATTTTTTGAACATAGACGTCATTCTGGAATAAAGGTGAAATATTCCCGGAATGGAAGTGCTGTATAGAAGGGTCTTCTGATGGTCTTCCATGATGAAAAAAAGTAATGCCACACATTTTAGTCAAAGCATCAGAAAGTGACATGATGGGATGAGACCCACAATGAAACAACTTTTAGAGTCAAAGAAATGGACAAAGGGGTTAAATTTAGAAACACTGTTGTTTTCACCACTGGACACAGCTCTAAATGAAGAGAATGGTGTCTGATGCTGAAATCGCTCAGTATCTTCTCTGAGTTTGATTCTGAGGAATATGAAGGTCTAAAGCTATGTAATGTTATTATTTTTGCTCCTTAGTTCAGACTAAACGGTGACAATTCTGACCTTCTTTGGATGATTTCAAACATATCTTTAGTGCAGTCACTGACAACATAAGCAACCCAGGAAATGGAGGTGATCTATGGGTTTTGCTGTCACTATTTTCAGTCTAAAAACAGAGCTAAGCTAACACGAGCTATTATGTAAACTATCATCCAATGCAGCATGTAAAGATTATAAGACAGACTATCAAAATAACTTATGATGAATTATTGAAAAAGAAAACTTGATGACACCATAACACAGATGTGTGTAAACAATGGGCTTTATACTTTATTCAGTGGGTGAAACAGTCTGCAAATGAGTAGTGTTGAATTGTCTGTATTTGTGGTAGTCCTAAGTCTGTTCTAGTACATGACACTTTCCTGCTGATGTTAGTTGGAATAAAAATATCACATGTAACTTAACTCCTATGACAGTTTAATAAATGTGACCAGTTTTTATCTTATTTGTAACATGCAGTGCTGTGCTAGTTACTGAAAAATGTAACTAGTTACAGTTATGAGGTTACTTCACTCAAAATGTAACTCATTTACTTTGTTGATTACTTACCCCAAAAAAGTAATGTGTTACTGTTAGAATTAACTTTATAGTTACTTTTTAAAAGAACATTCTTAAAAATGCACCCATTGGTGTCCTTAATCTTGGTTTCCATTTGTGAATACTCCTTATCCAAGTAGTTGTAAAAGTTTTTCAGTCCACTTGCCATGTGCCGCTTGGACATGCTATTAAACCAATTAGTTTCCTGAAAGTGAGTGATTCCACAGTAGAAACTGGCTGCATGTTCTCAACAACAAAACGTGCAATGGATTTGTTGATCTGTCCCTGGCTATCAGTCCTGTTAAAATGTAACCACTGTTGTTTGGGTGGCGGTGCTTGCCTCATTTCCTGTGTGTCCACAGATGCCGGGTTAGCCTCAGCTAGCTTTATGGATGTGTGTAGTTCCTGGAGATGCTTTGACAAATTGGAGTTGCAGTTTGTCGCAGTAGACAGGGGCTTTGATCCAGAAAGACATAGGTTACACTTGACTAGAATGTTCATCTCTTTGTGCTCGACTAATGTGAAATAGTGAGTGCATTTCCACGTTGAGAAACTACTCTTGCTCTCACTTTGATTCACCATGATTGCACATTTGTAAATAACATTACATCCACCATGCATCACCACTGTAAACAGGAAGTAGTGCACTGCTTTTTGTTTGTCTTTACCTTGCACACCAAAATTGATTAATCAAGCTAGTAACGCATAAAAGCATCATATTGTAATGGTAATGGAGTTACTTTATCTAAAGAGTAACGCATTACAGTATTAGTTACTGACAAAAGTAATGGCGTTACACTAACACGTTACTACCCAACACGGGTAATATGATATTTTAGGAAAAATAAAAGGGGAGTTTATTTTGGTTAAATTCATTTTATTTTTTCTCAAAATGCCCTGCCTCCCCCCCCCTTTTTTTTTTTTTTTTTTACATAAATTGTCCATAATACCATTGTACATCTCTTATTATTGTTACTAAATTGTTAAGTTCTACAAAAAAAAAAAAAAAAATCATAATAACATGAGCATCAGCTAAGGAAAAACATGAAGCCAGTGTATGATACTGTATGCATTTACTTACGTATTCTACTGTAAGAGGTGGTTTGAGTGGGTCCTTGAGTTGTAATAAGCCATCGGGGAGGGGGACTTGACTGTATTCCCACACAGCCTGTTGTGATAGGATATAGCTTTAATTAATAGGGCTGGCATCGCTCAGCATAAACATATGGCCACAGTCATCTAAGAAGCATAGATGGAATATTAGCACCTTTGTTGTTCAAATACACATACCAGTGAAATATATGTAACGTTGTCTAGTTTTGTACTTTGTAATCTGTTGATGTAAGGAAAAAGTTAATTAACACTTACATACTGGTTTACTCCAACAGTTGTAGTCAACAAAATGCATGTGTTTTAAATACCTCTTTATTATGTACTGTTCATCAAAGTCACTGTTAATGTGTCTCAATTTTACACTGAACACCAGCACTAAACAGTGACATAGTTAATTTGGAAAACAATGTCTTTCATTGGATCTATGTCTAGCAGCTGGAGTTAGAGAGGATACAGTTGAGTCACCTGGATATTGTCATACCTGGTGTACAGCTTTGTGCAGCACCTGAGCCCAAAACACACCAAACTCTTGACAGAAAAATGTTGTATATCCTGTCGCCATAGATTAATTCAACACATTGGCTTATAAACACTCATTTTTCTTAAAATTATAAAAACAGCTTCCAAGAATTCACATTTCTGCTCATTTACAGTAAGTACACTGCAGACTGAGATCTACTTAAGCAAAGAATGAATGGCATAACAGTGTCAAATAAAGTATTAAACTGTTAAATTAAGTATCTGTCTCATGACACCCATATATGCTTGGATTTAGGAAATAAAATTGTTATGGTTGCAGTAAGAACACATTGTGAGTCATAGTATCTTTCTCCAATATCAACCACATGTTGTCAATGTCCAAATAAAGCTGTAAAAAATGAAAATACTGTCATCAAAACCTTCGATACTGTGAACATTTTTATTTATATTTGTACATTATGCCACAGTTTTGCACTTTGAAAATAGGAATAATTCATTATGAGAAACAGGGCTAAACTTTTTACTTTAAGCATCAGTTTTACCCTACTTTTTCAGACTAAGAATTCCAAAACTGACAGACCAGGCGCCAGTTTGTGTGTGGGGTTTGTGAGAGAATGTTATTTTTTATGTAATATTTCTCCAAGAGGTGATCATAGATTGACAGATGTGTGTTACTGGGCACATTTTCGAGAACCTTGAATGCTCATTTCGATCCCGATGATACTCTCTAAGCTATCATTGTAATTCAGTGTAAACTTGATGCTTTGATTACAGTAGGCCTACCAGCAGTGTGGGGGCTGCTCGGTTCTGCTTTCCTCTGCCTGCACTAACTCTCATTCTTGCTATGCTATAAGGCTAAGGCTTGTTCTGGGAGCAGCAATCAGATTAATAAGTAAACAAGCCAGTAATTGGCCTCAATGAAATATTCAAATGATACGGCTGTTTACTAAAAGGATACTCATGCTGGAATTTCAAGCATTAACCACCCATGATGATATGACATGTCATTACAAGCAGCAGCACCCCGCCCCCACCACCACCGCCCCCTCTCTTGACTTACCTCATCTCCTTTTTTTTTTTTTTGCCTGTGAATGCTCTAAAAGTCTGTCCTTGTAGCATGCATATGTCCCCTCCAGTTCTGATTTATTTTCCAATGATGTGCTGCAGAATAGCATCTGATTTGCTGATGCTAATCAGATGCATACAGCGACGATGCTTTGCACTGTCATTACTACAGTTCCGCTGATATATGCATCTGCATATGGGCCACCACAAGCATTATATTTCTGCATTAAGCCTTTCATCTTGCATTGTATGCGCGTATGAGCACCCATATATGCTTGTGTGCCTCTGTGATCTTGTGTTCTGTCTAAGCGCAGCATTGCAGAGCACAAGCTGCATACTAACCCAATCATTAAGACATAAATGAGAACATCAGAATCTATCTGCAGTCTCGCACACAGCAGTCCTGAGAGAGGCAGAGGGAGGGAGAGAAGTGGGGGGAGGGCTGACCAATTTATCTTCAGTCTCTCCTTCCTCTTCTTCTAATGTTTCCATCCCCATTTCTCTCTTGCTCTCCTACTTCCTTTCTTTCTCTGACAGTAAGAAGCACAGGGGCGGAATGTGGCCTGGTTGAATACATCAGACTCAGACTTTCTGCCTGTAGTTTTTAGTCTAATTGGGAGCAGCAAAGCGGCTACGTCTCAGGCTCGGCCCAGACGATGTGACCCCAACGGATTCTGACATTCCTTTCTAAATTTATCCTGCATTTCAAACATTGGCTGATCCTGGCCCACTTTCTCGTCCATATGTGTGATAAAACGATAACGCCAGAGAGAAAATGAAACGATTGGAAGTTGTATTAGATGGAGAGCTGTTTAAACATAGTATATAAGCAAGATAGTATGCTAGTGCTGATGCTAGTGAGGGTTATAATGTAGTGTATGTGGCAATACTAAAGATATGTGAAAGAAGAGGAGGAAAACAAAAAGAAAAAAAAAACTAGATGAGTGATGGCTAAACTATTGAGGAGCTGTGATCCAGGTTAATAAGTTAATGAGATAGGGGCTGTGACTTCTGCCCTCTGTGGCTCTGCATAGACCGTGTAGCTGTCTAATGTTGATCAGCAACAGTTTTAAGCCCCAGGTTTCATGATGACTCAAACTCCCTGCAAAACTGGATTATAACCATACACCAGGTTTTTCACTCCAGCCGCATTTTTCACTTTTTTGTGTGCATGTGCATTAGACAAATATAACAGAACTCTGGTCTTGAGTTTGTTCCCTAATCTTTTTAAAGATATGACTATCAAAAATGTTTTCCCAGTGTCATATAGCGTAACAAAACGACCAGATTACAAGCAAACAAACTGAGATGTGTAACAATCTAGCTTTGGCAACATCAGCTGAGTTTATAGGTACAGCAATGAGTTGGTAACTTCCAAACCAGAAACTTGATGGATCAGTTCTCGGTGTATTCAGTGAACATACTATGACTTAAAACTTTGTATATTTGGTAGCAGGTGTCCATATTTGGATAAATAAGATGGAACTAATGAGGAGCTTATTGTGAACATGAACCTATATCAACTAACATTGTAGGATTAAAAAGCATGAAGTCATTTTAGCTGCTTAATAAATATTAGCATATATTTAAAGTTTGTGAATTCTATCAACATATTAAAAACAGGTACCTGAGCAAATTTACCGGCAAGTGGACAGATCATACAATTCAGTACAAATTAATACTAATAATGCATAATGCAGCTAAGTTAAGTCAGCTATTGTAACTAAGCACTGATAAACTTGACAAACATGATAGAATCCTCTGATGGTCACATTAGTATAATTCTTAAGGAAAACTATAGCAGAATCACCAACTCTGAATGTCCAACTCAACAGCAGAGTGGACACAGTTATGCAGTTATTTTCCTTCTCTTTTTTTTTGTTCCCGGCTGTAGGCATATTTATCTCTGTGGTAAAATTGCCCACTATACCATAGGGATAAATGGGAATTACTTTGCTTTTACAGCCTGCCCCTAGTGGCCATTGATGTTATTGCAGTGTTTGATACTTGCACATTGGCTACACTTCCAGCCCCACGGAGTTACCATTTGCCCTGCACCCTTAGATCCTTGAATCCCTGATGCCTACAGTTTCAGCAAAACCAGAAAACTGTCTACACACCCCTCAAGAATTGATGAGATGCTGGTCTAGAGGTGAGCCATGTCAAGTCCACATCATAGAGAGTTTGACTCACATACATCCCGATGAGAATGGAAAGGCTTCCATCCCTGTAAGCTTAAAAAATTCAGTCTCACTGGATGTCTGTGAGATCTTGTGCTCTTTTCTGTGGAAGACATCCTAACAGAAAATCCCAAAATACCATAGGACCTGATCCATTCAGGACAATAGAACCACAGTGAGTGGTTTCCCTGGTTTCCCATACCACTGAGTCGATACTCCTCACTGTACTTGATGATAAGAAACAGAGAAATTGACCTTCTGTTATTCCTACACCTAGCTCAACCTCTTCACATTTGTTTTTTGTGCTGTGGCTGAGCTGGAGAGAGGTCTTAAACCTAATGGGAAAGAGTCTTATTTATGTATTTATGAACCATCTGCAAAATCACAAGACCTGCAAATATACATATAGGTTAATTCTCCTTTTGATGTCCCTGACCACAGCACTGATGAAGACCTGGAGTTGGTCCCCAAGTGCCTTCAGTGGCCAAATGTGCTTTGTGCTAATATGAACTGCTAATGCTAATACTAGGCATTGCGTGGATGTGTGTATGTGTGTACACTGCAGAGACTGAATGGAAATGGCTATTGTGACATCATGAATCACTTCCATGTCCAAACCCCTGCTGCTAATGTAAACAGCAATGTTTGCAGCCGAAGAACTGCTCATCTCTTTCATAGTGACATCCTACTTTGCTGAGTTGGTTAAAAGAGGTCTTAACTCTTCTAACTCAAATATAAGAGTTAGTTTAATGCCAGGTGGAAGTCTGACAGGGAATGTTCAGGTGTCAATGAAAAAGAGGAGGTAAGAGGTTGGAGAGAGTAAGTAGCTAGCAAATATAAGGGTGTTAGCAATGACGCTAATGTTATTCCATCCGGGTAACGTTAGCGTTGATTAGCTGTCTTAAAATAAGTACCATATGGTTAGTTGACAATGTAACCGAAAACACACACACACACACACACACACACACACACACACACACACACACACACACATATATATCATTTAGCTCAAAAGTTAGACAGGTAACATTATATAAACTAACATTGTGCACTAGTAGCGACTAGCTAGGTAATGTTCCTTATGTATGTTCTACATGCATAGTTTCTATGTATTTCTACATGCATACTCTCCCTGTAGAGAGTTCTCGCCTGCCACACAGGAGGCCCGGGTTTGATTCCCGGCTGGACCCAGTTGTCAAGAAGGGCATCCTGCGTAAAAGCATGTGCTTCACCATGTATAGTTTTATATGCACGGTCTACAAGTCTACTTGTTTTTTGTATGTATGCTTTCATATGCACATTCTTCATGTATAGTTCTAGATGTATGACTCTTTATGTAGATTCTTCATGTGTGGTTATTGTTGTGTTTACTTTGTGCATATGGCATTCTCATCTTTTTTTTTTTTTGTCAATCCTTCCATGTATGTCTGTATACACAAGTAAGAGATGTATATGAACGGCATTAAACTTTGGTTATGTGTATGTAGTTATCGCTGTACATGGAGTGCATAAGCTCAAAATAAACTAATCTAAACTAATGTTAGCTACGCTAGCTTACACGAAGTTAACTGCATGCTCATCATTTGAGATCCAGCTTACTTAACTGAAGGAAAGTGGTAATAAGAGATGGTTTATTGATATAATTTCTGCACTGTACCATTACAACACTTTGAATATTTTTTTATTGGACAGGGAAGTAACGTTTTAGACTATGATGATGTAGAAATTAGCCATCTCCACAGGGATAATAAAAAAAGTTAATCTTTAAATTATTCATTATCAGTCTGTATTTCAACTTCTACTCCTGTTGTTTACAAGTAGTGAAAGAGAGTTTGGAGGCTGAGGGGTTGGTGGTGGCTCTGGAAAGAGTCATCCAATGGCAGCCTTATTCCAAGAAACCACTTCCTGTGAATTAGACCAATCTTAAAATATTAATTCCTCAATCAAGACACTGACGTCTGTTCCCTGACCTTCACGATGGCAACAAAACCTATACCTTGACATTTTTAAAATTATTTTGTCCTGACTTTTCATCTGTTATATCAGCACAGTTAGCTGAATCACAATCATAATTGCCATATCAGTCTGTGTGCTTAAATAAATACAAAAGGTTGTAAGGTCTAGATTTTCCAGGCTTTAGGGTGATCTGATTGCAGAAATGGAAACAAATAAATACAACCTCTGTTGCATGGTGATATTTTGGATATAGTAACACTAAGAATGTAAGTCACAGCATTTTTATGTATGTTTTATGTCAGTTTTAGTTTGTATGTTTGGCTTGACATTTCTGAATGAGTTATCTGGGCATTTGCAGACAAATGTAAATTGTCCACAATAGTAGCAATATGATGTTTTCCTACAGGTTTCCTATTGTGTTGCATTATATTTCCCTTCACATATGTTATACACTGTTGTCCATAAAGACAGAATAATTATATTTTCAGACATTTTTTTTTTTATTCCTATTTATACACATCACAAATCATCTTTGACCTGGTGCAATGATTACATACTGAGACATTACACTTTATTTATCAAGAATAAATCACATTGTCATTGTCACATGAGAAGAGGTAAAATATTTTATTACAACTTAATGAGCAACAGCATCTATATAACAAACTCAAATTTAATTTTGTGATTTGTTAAAATCCACTTACTACATACTCTCTACCTCTACATGTAGTGAACAAAAAGGTTGAGGATACATTTTATTTATGCCATTTTTCCTGCTAGTGCTGACCATCACCTGCCCTGATCTGGTCACCATTCCCTTGACATAACATTTCCAGCTGCAAGATACAGCATGCTGATTATGAAATGCATCGACACGTCACATTAATGGCAGCTAAGATGTAAGAATGTTTGACACAGTTAAAACGATTGTAGCACAGATGATGTGATGAAAATTGCACATAGCACTGACTTTGCAGAGTTTGTGGCAAATAAACTACACTAAATGAACTTCAAATATCGGGTTAAATAACTGTCAAAATGATAAATATAGTCATAAAATTATTTGTTGGCAGTTTAATTGAATTTGGAGTAAATGGTGAGTTACTCTTCAGTATTTAATGTAATTGCATGTAATTTGATTCAAGACACAGTAATTTTATTTGATTTGTTTAATTTTCTGGCTTTTTAATTAAGTCTATTTGATTTAATATTTTTTGGCATCTACTTTTGAGAACATATTTAGTATAATTTATCTATTTAAGCTGTTCTTTCTCCCCAATACTTGATGATCTTAGGGTGCTGATAATACAGTTGAAATCTACAATCTGGGAAAAAAAAGAAAATAGAATTTGAATATTGATAAAATATAATAGGGGCAGCACGGTGGCGTAGTGGTTAGTGCTCACGCCTCACAGCAAGAAGGTCCCGAGTTTGATCCCCACACCATCCACGGGGGGGACCTTTCTGTGTGGAGTTTGCATGTTCTCCCCGTGTCTGCGTGGGTTTTCTCCGGGTACTCCTGTTTCCTCCCACCA
>JAPTGZ010000015.1:15367340-15388642 GCA_029814645.1 Fowleria isostigma | reverse complement strand
CGCAGACACGGGGAGAACATGCAAACTCCACACAGAAAGGTCCCCCCGTGCATGGTGCGGGGATCGAATTAGGGACCCTCTTGCTGTGAGGCATGAGTGCTAACCACTACACCACCGTGCCGCCCATGACATATATACTCAAACAAAAATGACATGAACTAAAAAAAAAAAAAAAAAACTTTTTGTGAGCAAAGACATACAGCAGAATTTGTTAACTGTTAACGGTTTAATTGTTAACTGTGTTATTGTTGTGTTTACAGCTCATTACTTGTCTTCCCACATGAATTAAAAAGGTTAGAAATGCCTTGGTGAGAACACCTACACTACTTTTGATTTGTCCTACCTCAGATTCTGAGGGCATTCAAGGCTGCATTGGCTCACTACTCACTCTGGTGGTACAAAGTGGTATTACAGCAGACCCAGGAAAGGCTTAGCTGAAGGTTCTCTACAGACCTCTGCAGTTCAATTCAGTGCTTTGACATCATCAACATTTATTTTTTTCTAATTACTAATGATAATTTTCAATATTTTAACAAAGAAAGGAAAAAAAAAAGAAGTTTAAGAATATACAATGTATAAAATATTTGTTTTATATATATCATTTGATTTGACGATATCATTTGTCCATCCGTCCGTCTGTCGGTCGTTAAGTGGGAAAATCTATTTTGACCACGTACAGAAATATACCCATTCAACACGGTCCATTTTCACCATAGTTGTCATTTGTCATGATCATAAACCAGTGAAAACATTATCTCAGCTATTATATTCAATGTCTACTATTGCGGCGCTTACACTGTAAATACTTGGCCTTCCAGTGCAATGCAGGTTTCTCAGAAGGAAAAAAAAAATTCTTATCCCTTTGAAAAATGAAACAACAAATAAAGCACAAGCACAAAGACAACAATAAATGAAAACACATATATTTTGATGGAAAAAGGACATAAATAACTGAATGATTACATGTTGAGTAAACAACTATAAAATATTTTATTTTTGAACCAATATGAACTGGTGATAATTTATCCAATACAATAACATCAATCTATAGGAAACAGACTATACTGATGGTCCAGCGTCACCATTATTCAACCTATGGTGACCTTGAAGGGGAATGAGTATATTGATCGTCCCCATAATCAGCCTTTCCATCAGCCTGATCATAGCTGCCATGAGTCTAATGCCATTAGCCTTCTCCCAGTGGAAATATCCTGTTAGCATGATGAAACAACTGAAATGCCACCGATCTGCTTGAGTGTTATACCACATGTTTTAGAATCACACTTCTCACAGTCGCTGCAGACTCTATTCTGTGATCAAAGACTAAATAAAAATAAATACAATATAAAATTAATTGAAAAAGTGAGTACTGAGACTTGTATTTAAAAAATACTTAAAATAGATGTTGGATATCTTGTCTGTATCTGTTATTCATATCAGAAGAGAGAGAGAAAGAAAATACAATATAATTTTTTTTATAATAACATAAAATGCAATATAAAAATATTTTCATTTCATTTTATTGTTTATTTCAAGTTTGTGCACACCATGTACAATAATTATTATGTACATTTCATTATATGTACACAGATGTAAAGGATTTTCTATAAACACTATATACATAGAAAATTTTATAAAACAGTATGCATTGAGAAATATACATTGAGAAGTATACATATAGAAATATGCATAAAGAAATATACATAAAAACTTACACATGGAGACATTGGTTGTAAACATTATGCATAGACAATATACATTATACATGAATATATATAGTAATTCACTATTATATACAACCCTAGCAGCGTTGAGAGGGAGTGAGAAGAAATAAAACTTATTTACTCCCACTCTCAGTTTCACTACCTAAACTTGCATGGTTGTAATTTTATCAGAGAGATTAGCTGTAATAATAATAAAAAAATAACAAACTTTCATTTGGAATCATAAAAAAGTGAATTTTGCATCTATTTCAGTTTTCACTCAGGTGTTATAAAAAAAATGCAGAAATAAAAAAGAATGTTTACTATACATTCTGGATATCTACATGTAGCTGCATTGAGGCTATGGAATCCCTGTATTCTGCAGTAAACCATATTCTTGTCTCTCTTCCTATGCCTATTGTGGATCAGTGGTCACTTTTTCTCATTCCGTCTCCCAAAGTGTCAATGAAGACAGAAGAGGTGGAAGAGTCACTGATCATTCAACCAACATGGTCTTTTTCCTTTCAGCTCTGATCATACTCTCCGCTGGATGCAGCAGTCATAGATAAGCTAAAGTCTTAAAAAAGACAAGGAAAAAAAGGCATCAGGAGTAAGGAAAAAGACTCGGAATGGGTACAGTCATTATTCAGACAGTAAATGAAGAGGCTGAATAAATCTTACTTCCCTGTCTATGGCAAAGCTAGCACTTTACCACAATAACACAAACAAAAGATGTAATTTCTGTCTTTTATATCAGCCTTAGTTGCTAAGTTACTGAAATTGACAAATGAAATGTTCCATTCAGAAACAAGTCAACTGAAAGAAAGACTCCCTAAAATTGCTTTGTTTTCCTTTCTTTTATTCATGCTCTTTGGGGCCTTCATGTCCTCACCTTTGTAAACTGCAGGCTGTTGTGTCTAAGTGATGTGTCATTGTGTTGATTGTTTGCCTGTCTTGCTTCTTGCCCGCCTGTCACTGTGCCTCTCCTTATCCATTAGCACAACTACCTGTTTTCTCTTTTGTAAATATGTCTATTGACACTAAGATTGATTTTCTGGTCTTAACTCCTGCATGTCAGTCTCATGATAAACTAAAGTGTGATGCTTTGTGTATGACAGTGTACTTGCTGCAGAAATTTTAAATATATATTCCATAACTTATGATAATTTTTATATTCCTTTCTCCATGAAGCTTTAAAGTTATTTTAAAATAAATGTGATGCATTAAAAGTCAGCCAAGGTCCAGAGGATCCAAAGGGGTTATTGAGCTAAAATGGCATTTAAAAGAAAAATAAGTCTGGCTGTAGCTTTATTTCCCACTGCTGACTTGTATTATTGCCTTTGATTCTGTGCACAGGAGTGCTGACATTTGCCTAGACCTCTCACTTCTAACCTCTTTCTATGGTGTTCTTTCACAGCTTTCTGAATCTCAACAATCTGCCATGGAGCTATTATGCACCAGGCAATACTTTCACAGTACGTTGCATAGTTTTTGTATGATCAAAGTACAATAGATGTTTACTTCTACAGTAATGGACCTTCTACTAAGGGATACCTGCATGAAAGATTTCAAGTTTACAGTGTAGCTTGTCACATGTTTATATTTTTATCCTTTCTGTAAGCATTTTGCAAGCTCCTTCAATCCTTCTGCCGCCACCGGGTTCACAAACAGCTCTCTAAGGTGGCTCTGCAGTGTCTCATTTTTTCCTTCATCACGCCACTGTTGTCTGTAAAAATTAATGACTCTCTGCTTTCCTTCCTTCCACAGAAGCAAAGGCTGTTTCCCCTAACGGTATGCAACATGTTTAGATGAGATGGGAGGTCAGATTAGGGTCATTACTCACTTTCAAAACATGCCGAAGAAGGAAAAGAAGGTCACAGAGGTACGTATTTAACTCAACAGCCCAGCTCATATAAAGTCATGGATGGATTTGTTTTTGTTTGCTTTTTTTTCTTTTCAGTCCTGATATTACTCCATAGAGCAGGGGCAGGCAACTCTGGTCCTCAAGGGCCGGTGTCCTGTATTAGATATTTTCCTCTTCCCGCCCACCTGGTTCGATTAATGATCAGCTTGTCATCCAACTCTGCAGAAGCCTGATAATGATGGAATGGTTTTCAGGTGTGTGGAAGAGGGAAATATCTAAAACATACAGGATACTGGCCCTCGCGGACCAGAGTTGACTACTCCTGCCATAGCAAATGAAGGTGGGTGTAATAAAAGCCTGGATAAAGATCTCTGAATAGAAACTTTGGTGATGCCCATGAGTGGCAGAGTTCAGGCTACAAAGGATTCTCATCAAAGTGTTAAAGGGGTATTTTTATTTTTTATTTTTAATGGAATTATGTTTTTTTAAATCATTTCTCTGTGGTCTATATATACTGTAAATGCTGTGCTTGGGTCTGAATTCCTCATTAATTCAGCTCCATAGGTCCATCTTCAATCCTATTTCTATGTAATGACCCATGAAAGGTTGTTTTGAGCGCTGACCCTGTAAATACAAATGAGCCGTGTTGGTCAAATACAACCAACAACTGAAGTTTCGACATATTTTCAGTGTGGACTACAACCGCTGCTGCTGACAAAATATGGCGTACTCTGAAAAATGTTGATTTGAAGTCTTGACCTTATATATGCAAATGTCATGACGTAAATAGTTATAGACGTAACAAATTAAGATGGAATTAAAACGGGTAGTAGAAATCCACTTGATTAATGAATAGCTTTAATAATAATTAAAGATAGCTCTGCAGCACCTGAAGGGTTCACATTTAAACTTTAGGAATAATAGGGTCCAAATACACAAATAAATGAACCAAAGACTAATAAAAGTGGCTTTAGCAAAATACGACTCCCCTTTAAAACATGATCCTCATACTAACCCTTTAAGTGTCAAAGTCGCAATATTGTGACAAGAAACATAACTAAAAAAAACAGACAGCATTTTGAAATTATGATATCAAAATTTAAAAAAAAAAGGGTTAATAATGGTCTAAGATTGGCCAGTTACTTTTGAACCTCTGAAAATGGGGGGATTTTGTTTAACGTGTTTGTAAATCAAAAATACTTAATATTTTGTTAAAACCCTTGAATTAAAGCTGAAAGTCAACACTTCAATCATATTGTGATTATTGTCTTTCAAATCTACTGTGATAAATGTATGTCTGTGAACCAGACTCAAAGCCCAGGGGTCATATCGGGGTGACACTATAACTGGTTTAATAATCTGAATCTTTCCCCAGAAGCAAACTATTTCATAATGAACTTAAATTTGTATTATTAACACCAAATATGTACTTCTTTGTATTCAGTATAATTACTGACACCCTAAAACTGTATGAAGCCACAACTGGATCTCAGTAATAAGCCCAGACATACATAAAAGTATACATAGAAAATCTACAGGGCATCTCTCCATTTTGTTCTGTATTTTTCCAACTATAGTAAAAGCTCAAGAAACTCAAGGGAGATTACTTATGCATGAAACACATCTCATATTGGTGTAAAGGCAACGGTGCCACAAATGGATGGATCATTCCTTTGTTTTGACATTTCATTTAGGTGTATTACAAACACTTGAGGCACAAAACTTCAGATATATGGTGACAGAGTATACAGCAGTGATGAATGCTGTCCTTTTTTACAATAAAACACAGAGTGTGCAGGTACCTAGTTCTCAAGTTGTGGACACAGTTGAGAAGGGATTTTCCAGATTTATAAAGGCCCAAAAGGTGGATTTCAGTAAATAAATGTCAATTTTCATCTCTGCATTTATAAGTGTATGAGTCAGCCTATGAAGGTTACACCTCATGTGTTATGTGATGGTGACAGCACCAGGAATGTGGCAAAAAAACAAATATGAGCTTGTTATTATATACTGTAGATTTGTTATGTTACTTTATGTTCATATATATTCAAATAGATATACTTGTTTGTGTATGCAAAATGGAGTTATAATAACATCTCATCAAGAAAGTGGTGGTGGTGGTGGTGGTGGTGGGGGAAGACTGTGACTCGACAGTAACCTGGGTGAAGGTGAGTTAACCAAAGCCCAGTAGATGGACATAATCACTAGGCAACAGATTACAAGCAATATTATTAATTAAATTTAAGTCTGTTTGGTATTGAGTAAATGTTAATTAAATAAAGCCCTTAATAGTTATCCACTTAATATAAGTAGATTTGAATGCAAAATAAAATGGAATTAATTAAAAACACCAAATATGATAGGTGACTGGGACAAACCAGGATTTGAACCACCAACCCTTTGCTTTGTGGACAATCTGCTCTACTTCTAAGCCATAACCACCCATTCATCTGGTCTTTACAACTGAGCCATAAAAGTTAGTTTAATGTCAGTGAAAAAGAGGAGCTACTAGGTTGAGGTGAGAGCGAGTAGTTACAATTTTAAGAGTCTTGGCAATAAAGCTAACACTGCTGTACCCAGGTAACATTAGTGTTTAATTAGCTATGTTAGAATGAGTACCATATGGTTAGTTGACAACGTAATTGATGGAGAAGATGATGGGCATTCTGGACTCTTTTCAAATGTCTTGTGGCCAGATGATCACCCGCTGCATTAAAAAAAAAAAAAAGCCCTTTGGCAGGAAGTACTTTTCAATTTCAAATTGTCTGATGATGTTGATTGGAATTTACATAATACACTCTGTGTTTGGAATTAAATAAACAGAATGCTTATATTTTATTTAACTACAATGAGTGAATTTTGTACCAAACATTTTTATTTGAAATTGAATTAAATAATTACCACAAAATCAAAGACACAATTATACTGAATGTATTTTACTTAATACATTAATTAAAATCTACATGACAGAATCATTTGTTACAGTGTAGGTGTGTGTAGCTCATATGTTTACATACAATGCAACGTAGTTTATGTGCTGGTTAGCTATCTATATCACAATGCTGGAAGGGCTCAGAGCGTGTGTGTGTGTGTGTGTGTGTGTTTCGGCAGGATTCTGACTAGTTTAGACGTTTTTACCTAGCTAGTTCAGTACCTGCAGTTGAGAAACAGTCCCCACTACACCTCGTCATCGCACCGACTTCATATAGAACCAATATTTTCAAAGATATTAATCATTTTATCAATATGCACAGTATCCCGCTGCATGATGGGGAATGAAGTTAAAAATGCTCCGCTCAGTTACCATATTTACGATGCAGCCGGCTCCACTCTACTGTGTTACTTTCATGAGTTTATCCCTCCCGGTGCATGACGGGAAATGAAGATGTAGTGTCACGATGCATGAAGTGAAAAACATGAACGCCACATTCATTTAGTCCCATAGTCCTAACATATCGGTGCCTGCAGCTATGACCGGATCACACAGGCCAAAACAGCTGATTCATACAACCACAAACTTCCGGGACACGATGGGACAACCGGTTCTGACAGTGGTTTTAATATGGTCTCCTGCCGAGAGAGAGGGACTGGAGTTCAGCGGATCCAGAAATGGTGCTGGTGGTGTGTCTGTGATGTCAGTATCAATACTATGGCATATTTGCTGCATTGCATTGTGGAGACTGGACATTTTACTAATTATGTTTTGTTTTATGTTCAGGGGTTCAAAGGGGGTCATGTTAAGTTTATAAATGTTCTTTTTCTGTTTTACAATGTTAATTGGCCTTTTTATGTTTATTTTTGACACCATTAGTCAAACCTTAGGACCAACAACCCCCTACCTGTTTGTTGCTGTATTGTTATGGTCTTTGTTCCGTGGTTAACAGAGGTGATTGTGCCAGTTTCTATCATAATGGTAGGATGTGTATGCACGAGCACAATTCTGACAAACTGAAATGCTTTAACTGGCCAATTTGGTACTTACAGTTGAGGAATAGTCCCATCTCCAAATTGAGCATCTCAGTTAGTAGGCAGGACCTATATCTTTGGAGATATTAGTCATTTTGGAATATAATATGCACAGTACCCCACTGCATGATGGGTAAAGAAGGCATAGTGCCATGATGCATGACAGGAAATGGAGTTAAAAACACAAATGCCGCAACCTGTAGTAACATACCGGTATTAACATTGTCATCTGCATCTGTTATCCATAGGGCCAGATTTTACAGGCCAAAACAGTTAAGTGATACAACCAAAAGTTTTGGAGTTATTTGTTGTTTTAAAAATTACAGTGGGCTTATAGTGTAAGCCCCCCTACTGTAAGCAAATGGGAGGGCTGGATCTGGATCAACAGAACCACTGGGACACAATGTGAGAACCGGGTCCGACTGTCATCACATACTACCAAGAGTGGTCTGGTTCTTCTTACTGTGGCCTTGTTCCACTCTGCTATTCCCAGTCAGACCCAGCCTGTTAACGTCCTCCTCTGGGAACATGTTCCTGTGTAAAAGACTATGATTCACATTGCTGTCAAAATAAAACTAAATTAAGGCCATTCCATTTCTTCCTAATCTGTGTGTTACCCCAGTAATTTTAGTCGTCATTCAGCAGTGTGAATGTGATGAAGTCATACAGTGATGATGTACAGCCCTTTCAAAGACTTATAGCCTATAAGGGAACTATAAATACATTCTTTCCTGTTACTTTTAATTTCAATAGAGAGTAAAATGAGGGCTATTACAGTTCTTAATCTATGTTTTACACCAGTGACCTTAGCTCGGCTCCCCATTTGATCAACTGTACTGCTTCTAGAATGTGGATTCCCACAGGTCAACATGCTACTACATCATAACACTATTACATTGCATGGTCTGGATTTGTGAGAATCATCAACTGTGTATTTTCAAATTTTTAAAGTGCCTTTTCATTTCACTATATTTTGATACTTCCTGTTAATATTCTCTGTACTGTCTATGTGCTTATTTCAGCATGCCCTCTTGAAGGATCAATACCTTCAATGTGTTTTGAGCAGATCAATGACTGAGGATGCTCAGGTGTTTCCTTTGTGTGACTAGCAGCTGTGATGTGCAAAGGTATGTACCATTGCAGGAACATGACTCTACAAAAATGGACATATTCCTCACTCAGGTGTTTAGTATGAGAATGTGTCAAATATGTGATCAAACATATACTAAATTTAAACAAGAAATCAATGGAAAATTAACGGAATTGAATGACATCCTTTATTTAATTAATTCCTTTCTCCTGGGATCTGCTCCTTAGCGTCCTCTCGCTAAAGTGGAGGCAAGGAAAGGAACTGAGACCAAGGATTAAGAAGAAATGATGTATGTCATCATTTTCTGCCTCCATAAGTCCATGCATAGGTTTCACTGCTGACTGGAGTGTATGAAGCAAGAAACAATTGACGTTGTTAAAAAATGCTTCCTGGGATTAAATAGTTAAAATCACAAAATTACCTTCCATTTCTTGAAATGATAAGCTGCTTCCCAAAAAATGGAATGGTTGTTGTTTAAGTTTTAAGGTGCAAACCAAGACAAACTGTGTTTCAGTGACAGTACTGTCTTTATATAGGGTTGAAAAAGTGGAGAGTTGAAAATTCCCTTCACATTGATTTCTGAGCTCAGTGTCTGACCTGGCTAATTTTAAATTAGCCAAGTCGTGCTTCTGCCAGCCACATTATTGAAAACTTGTACTCTCTAAAATCAATATCCATCCATTACACAGAACTTAAGCTTCCAAATCATGTGATTGTTGCCTCAGTATGTTATCCATTACAATTAAAATGTTTATGTCAGGAGATGGCAGTGCATTGCTGAAAAGGTAATGCTTTGAAGCCTGAGCGAGCGGTGCTCAGTCAGCACTTATCTGCTGGGTCATTCATCTTTGCACGTGATGGAATGAGCTTATTGCACTTTTTCTATCCTTTATTGACCATTAAGGTCAAGTGGTGATGTTAAAGTATACTGTATAGATTTATTTGCATTTTATACACTGCTGTTTTTTAAGCGGCTATACAAAATTATACACATAAGCAAACATCAAGTTTCCCTCTTATTTCCATTAAGACCACTCATTGCTGAAACACTAGGTAAGCACCGGAATGAATCATTTGCAACACCGGTGCACTTTACCTGCTCAAGTTTCAACCTTGTATTGTACATTGCTACAAGTACTGAGGGAAGATTGACTCTAATGAGAGCTGACTGCATGAAATTGTTTTTGTTTCCTATTCTGTTCCATTTTAGATTCAAGATGAGAAGTGAAGCACAAGACAGAAAATCACTTAAAGGGATCTCAAAAGTATCTAAAGACTGCAAAAGAGCATTCAGCATCATGTGACACAGAGACTTTATTGGACGTAAATAGCATTACATAAAAAAAACAAAAAAAAACAAGAGCAAAGTACTACCATCTGGATACATACAGTGTTGTACATACACTTTTAAAACTGTTGTGTGCAAGAGAAAAAGAGAGAGAGAGAGAGAGAGAGAGAGAGAGAGAGAGAGAGAGAGAGAGAGAGACTCAGGCCTAGTCCACATGTACACTGGTATTTTTTTTTTAGAAACTTTTTTTCATTCTCAAAAAAGTAAAAAAAAAAATCCCATTCACAGGAGTACAGTCTAAAACACAGTTGAAATGCAGTCAAGAGTGTGCTAAACCAACAGATCGTGATATAGCTCTGACCCTAAAGTAATGCTGACATCTTGTGCTGTATGATGGCACAAAAAGCAGATAATGATGCAATGTTTCATTCCAAAAATTCAGCTTTCCCGTCCATGTGGCACCGCAGCACACAGAGTTTCTAAATCCAGATTAGTGTGTGGATGAAAGGCTGTAACACATCGGAAAAGTTAGGTTTCAAAAACACTTCTCTACGTGTGGACCAGGCCTCCAACATACAGAGATATACACACAGGAATAACAAAAAGTTCATATTGACAGCAAAAATTTCAAAGATCACAAATAACAAATGGCACAAAATCTATTCATGTGTTTGTGTCTCATACACATAGAGCTGTGTTTTCATCACTTTATGAAAAATTTAGTATTTATATGTCACTATGTGAACAGATTTATATCCTCAAAACACATAAATGCCTATACTAAAAGCATTTACACTGGCATATATTCATTTGCTCAAACTCACACCATAACCACAACATGTCTAAAATTAAATCTTACATTAAATATAATGACTGATTTTATAGGGACATGTGCAGTCACGGAAACAAATTATTAGATTATTCTTCAATTTCTTGTTCATTTTAGTGCCTGGTACAACTAAAGGTACATTTGTTTGGACAAATATAATGCTAACAATAAAAACAAGAGTTTGCTTTAAGAGCTGATATCTATCCATTTTCCATAGTTTTCTTGATAGTAACAAAAATCAAATACGTTTTTACATCAGTATCTATGACATTGTACTGACAAAAACAGTGCTTTTAGACATTCCATGTTTTTTCTCTGTCTGTTTTAGTCACATGATACACACAAGAGTTAGTACTTGATTGCAAAATCATTGTTTTTGATGACGTTTGATGGTCTAATAATTTTTTCCATGACTGTGTTTAGTCGCCACACTGGAGTGGAGTCCTTACAAGTGACTGCGTAGGTGAGCCTATCCTCTCTCCTAAATTATCACATTCTGTGGCTTGGGATCTGAGAACAGATGCCAAGGGTTCATCCTGCTCTGTAGTGTCAACTGTTGACATGCAGAGTTCCAGGCAGAAGTCAGAGCCAGTCCTTAGATACTGTAAATTGGCAAGATGAACCAGGTGACGTGAAGTAGACACAGACCTTAGTAGAAGGAGGATGGAGTGGTTATGGTGGAACAGAATACATTTCTTCTCCCTTTTTTTTTTCTTTCTACTGTTTTATCCAAATTCCAACCCTAAGCAAGTTGTACTTAATTTTGCCTAGATGTCTTTTGACCTAGCCCATATATTGAAAATGACACTGTGCCCTATGCCATGGTCAAGTGTCAGTATACCAAGAGTTATAAGTACTAATGCATGTTCACATACACACATATGCACAGTTTCCATGAATAGTAATAATATCAGACTAGTCTTGTGCTAGAGATAGTACATCTCCACTGCTTTTTTTTTTTTTTTTTTTTTGTCTTCAGTCAAGAATAATAGTCCCTTCATTTCAATCATAATAGCAATAAATCCACACTGTTATAAGAGGTACATGTTGATCCGGTTAAAGCAGGATCAGAAAACTTCACATTCCAAACCACAAGTGAATACCTAAGGCTTCAGAGAGATGATAGCATCTTGACAGCATCCACATGAAACATTTTCACAGTCTATTTTTAAAGTTCTTCTGGTTCCAAAGGACAGTAGTTGCATTTAGCTGTTCTTCTTAAATGTACTCCTGTCAGTTGACAATGTCACATCAACGCTGATCAAGACTGGTCGTGGAAAAACAGTACTGGAGAAAAAACACTGCTCAATGCTGTCATTTCCAGCTCTGCTTTTGAATCTCAGACAGTTTTGATTCATGTGATGTTCTGTAAGAGCCACTCTGACCTCACCATGAAAACAACATTATAGGTCGATCAGTGCAAGGGTTTGAAGTGACCCAGTAAGTACAAGAAGAGATAAAAGCTAAGTGACATTGTTAAATGACCATTAGGGGTGAACAGGGTGCAACGGTAAAGTTTTTGGCCTTACACTCAGAAGAGACCAGGGTGTGTGTGTGCCTCATTTATAACCATAACAGTGTTGTTTTCTGTTCAAGCTTCAATGTTACTTTATTTGGAACCTTGAACAGAAAACAACATTGTTTCTGTCTAAAGCTATCCATACGTGTGTTTTTGTTACTTTACCCATAACTCTTTATTTTACCAGTTTGACCCTTTGCTAAGCCTAACCAAACTTTAGACCAAGAGTCAATGACATGGACTCAAAAATATCACTGATAGCCACTGGGGTGGCTCCCATACGCTTACACTGAAGTACTTTTTTTTTTTTTACTCATTCCAGTTTCATCAGTTTTATTTGTGATATGTGATCTGGTGATCTGTTTATAAATAATTCTTCAGTCTGTGGTTGAATAGAAGCGTGGGTGTCTGTTGTGTTGGACTCGCCTGCTGAGTCACACTTTCAGAGTTTTGATTTATTTAATAAAACACATTTTGTTCCCTATTAGGCCGTTTCCAGAGTGGGTATCTGAGTCCATATCCAAGTACATTGGAACCGAAAGTCCACTTAATTTTATCGTGAATTTTATTGTGAATGCAAACTTTCCATTCCAGTCATTTTCCACAGTACATGCTTTTGAACACAACATCTGTGGGAAAGGTGTAATTGTATCCAGGTACAGCACGGATCCAGATACGTTGGTCTGATAACACCCTTAGAAGGCTTGACTGGTAGGTTCCACCAACAGCACTGTAAATGACTTTGCTTTGTAGTGCTTATTGCAAAACAGCCATCTTTCTGATTTGGTAAACTAGTGCCTAGAATTAGCTTACCTCTGACCCCTAAGACTTGTGTAGTTCCATTTCTGTCTAAATATGATCACCTCTGGTACCAACAAGCCAGGATGGCAGTGGCCATTTCACAAACTACTGGTCTCAAGACGATGGTTCAGAAACCTATGGGTCAACTAATTACACACAATCTATACTTTTTTTAAATCAGTTTTGATGCTATCAGCAGTGTTATTTGTGCTAGCAAATATCATGCATGTAATGTATGTCTTGAGTGGTTGGAAATCAACCTACGCCATCACTGAGATGTGACAACGTGCTGGTAAAAGCTTGACACACACATACGCACAAAACACACAAACGTACGCACAGACTCACAGATACTGTACACCTACATTATACTTAAGGCAATGGTGGCCTGGCAACTGTGACAATTCGAGTACATCTAAATGTGCCCTCATTTGTTTTTCTAACCTTACATCCACATTCACCCTATATGAGCCCACAGCCTGAGCAACCAGATAAGACATGGTACACACTATATCACAAAAACACAAGATATAACATTTTTATTTATAGAACATCACAAATCAAATATACACAACTATTGTTTTACTTTTAACAGCTGATTTTAGTATATTTTAGATATTAAGATCCGACACAAATGACTGTGTTTAGCCACATGAATGGAAAAGAGTCATTTTTATACCCTGTGTTCATAATGCTGAAGACCTGCTGTATATTGTCACTGACAGTCACAGCAAGATGGCTGTGCTAATCCAAAATCCACCCCAGAGACAGAAAACATCAACACTAATGAAACAATACCCAGATGCTTAACTCTCTGACGACATGGTCTTTAATCTTCATCATTATCCTCTACAAAATTATGTCTACACTCCACATGGATCATATTAATATGATGGCTCAAATGACTGATATATTTTCATCAAGTTACAACAGCAACAACTAGATTAAAATATAACTCACACTGAAACTTACTAGAACTGTAACTTCAATTCATGTTAATGACTCAATGATGATCACAGTGACAGCTTTGAAAAAGTCTTCATTGTGCTTTTGCATGTTTTTTTTTTGTTTTTTTGTTTTTTTTAAGAAATAATGACATTTTTCTGTAAGTTGAAATAAGCTCTACATTTTAGGTGAATGAATAATTAAAAGAGCAAATCTTGAATAAAGTTGGCAAATGCCCCAGAACCCCAGATGTCATTTCTGAATGACAAAATATAGTATAATATCATTCAGTTCTGCATTTATCAGCCAATGTTATAGTCTGGTTCTGGAGTTGAGGCTAAATATATTAAGAAAAGTTATGAATAAAAAATAAAGACATGACGTATTAATTAAGTATACTGATTGCACTGAATGTGGATGTTTTATGTCGTTGACAGGTTATAGGTAGTTAACTGATGAACAATTAGCCTGCCCAGTCATCCTGTTACCTCAGTGTATTCAATACTGACTGAGAAAACAGTCTGGAATCACAGGGCAGGAATCCAAATATGAAGGCGGGACTAACAGGTGTCCAGTAAACCAATCACAGGTAAGACAGACATGATACTTTTGTCAGAGAAATGTAATACCAGGTGTAATATGTCATTCAATCCTTATTTTTGAATCAAACAACTGACAACAGTTGTAAAGAGATTTGCAGACTTGAGTCACGACAAAAAAAAGTTGGTGCGTATGACACGTTGTGAAACACCCAAACTTGTGAAAAATAGATCAGGCATAATCAACAGTGAATGGAGCAGTTCCAGACTTTTTTCAGTATTGAATACACTGAGAAAGCTGGATGGCTGCCAGGCTAGGGGGGGTACTGAGAACTAGTATGCAAATAAATGAAATAATAAAAGATTTTAAAAATAAAATTAAATGCAAATTGATACAGATATTTGTTTAATAAATGATATTACTTAGGAAAGGTTAAATATAAAGGAAAAACATTTGGAAGTTGCTTCAAAAATAGTTGTAGGTCTTTAAGCATTAAAAGAGACTTTAATTCTCTGAAAGTAACATGTTTTGACAATTTTAGGTGTGTCTGTAAATCATTCCATGAAGGAGCAGTGCATCAAAAAGCAGTTCTGACATTTTTAGGACGTTCTGAGTCAGACCGTTGTCTCAGTATTGAATACACTGAGGAAACAGGATGGTTGGCCAGGCTGACAAATAATTATCAATCATAATAAAATTTAATTAATAAAAAGATTCACAGTGGTACGAGTTACATTACAGTTGGACGTAGTTTTATTTTTGGTAGGACATTAATGCAGGGAAATATACTCACATTTGTCATTTGTAAATACTATTCTTAAGCACAAACATCATGAATGCACCTGGCTCTGTCACCCGCATTTGCACCTCATATATCAACTTTGCTCGCAATTATGACTTAAACTGTCAACCCGCTGTCCCCAAGACAACCTCTGCAACACCTGTGGTGTCCTTATCATTCAGCACCAGCCCTCTCCCTGAGCACAGCCACAAACATTCATCTGTCACAGACACTTGCATCAAAATATATACGACTATTTGTTGCAACTATTGGTTACACTTTTATTGGAATGATGGGAGCTCTGCAGACTAGGCAGCTGTGAGTTTCAGGAGAAAATCTGACAACGTTCTTATGGTCAACAGATAAGATATGGGCCTCACATAATGCGGAAGGTACTAGACTCCATAGTGAACACATGGCTGTAAGAATCAAAAACATAAGGAGGTTTTGATGGTGGAGTGACGAATCAATCAACATGACCAAGACCAGCTTTGTGAAGTAGTTGTGGAGAAGTGTTGACAGTTAAACCAGCAGCAGAGGCATAAAAATAATATGAATGAGTGAGGGCTTGTCACTTTATAAAGGTCACCTCTTTGTGTTGACTGAACATGATTGATTCCAAATGTGAATGTGAAAGCAATCGCCGATATTGATCCTGTCAACAGCACACATAATCTATCATAAAGGTATCTTAAAAATCTTTTTACAATTCTTTTACAGGGTCAATTTACATGGCATAACAAAAATGTGTCCACATGCATTCAAATCTCATATGAAAATTTTATTGTGTGTGTTGGACCAAGCTGGGAATGCATCACCTCATATATCTTTACAAGCTCTTGGTAAATATCTAACACTGCCTTATATAAACTCAACACACACTGAGAAACATTTTTTTTTCATTTGCTGTTTCCTGCTAACTACTGTAACATGTAATTTCAAGTTTCTCTCACCAGTGTTTTGTTTTTGTCTTCACATATTTGTGTGTATTAGACGCTCCACTGTGTTAAGCATGTTGCAACACATAATTTGGATGAAGTTAACTTTACTGGCACTACATGTTGCAGCATGCAAAGCTGAAGCTAAAAGCACACTTGTGGGATTAGATGTAGACAATAAATATGATGGAAGTGATCACTTTCAGTAGGTTAAAGTAGTGGCGGATCTAGAAAATTTTACATGGGGTGGCAGGAGGTCTTGTCAGGGTGGCATGGAAACGTCCTCAGTACGATATGTGGAATCTCTATAAATGTATAAATGGAGTCAGTAACACTTTTAAAGAAATTTTTGAATCGTTATGCAATAGAATAGAAATTTGTTTCATCTTTAGTTTTATCTTAATTATATATAAAATAAGATACATCTAAATATTTAAATATCTTACCTTTATAACAAAGGCTTTTAGTGAAAACATGCTATTTTATTGAGTATTCTGTTACTGCACTGGAATCTGTATGGAAAATCAAACCATACCATATGGTCCTGCTGAAATACTGGATCCCCTGACTTCCTCTCATCACTCTGTCCATCTCTCCATCCATCCATTTGGTAAATTCATCTTTTATTTCAATGCTTTGACAGACTTTTGGGAATAATGCTGATTTGTTTATGTTTTTTTGTTCAGTACAGTTTTTAGAACATAAAGTTAGGGGGGGCAGCTGTCAGTACCCCTGCCCCCCAGAGCCGCCCATGATTTACAGTAATAATTGACTTCCATCTATTTCAATTCAAAATAATGATGTTGATTAGTGTATGCTCACTGAGCAACACACAATGGACTGTGTAACTTGTCTGTGTCTTTAACTTTCACTGATATGACAATGTGTCAGTAGTCGTCACTTTTTAACCATTATGATTAAAATTGCCTTCGTTTTAAATGGAAGATTTATTTGAACTATTAGTATGTACAAGTATGGGTGGAGTATCCTATTTAGAGGTAATAACCACCACACACTGTGCTGTTGTAACCATTACTTACTTTGAGCCTTTGTACATATGACCAAGATTATCTCCATGAACAGGGAAATGAACTAATTACTGGCATCTGCCTGTAATTAGTTGTCAGCAAGTGTAATAATAACTAGTTGAAACTGGAGTCGTGTCAGTGTGTAGACTCTGTATGTGTCTGTGTGTTTGTGCCAGCTGTATGAGGTGAAGTGGGTTGGGGAGCAAGTCATAACGCCATCAGCGTCTGTGAGGCAGCAGGGAAATCAGCCTCTTACAGCACTCCAGAAAAAAAAAAGAAAAAGAAAAACACTGTCCAAGTGTCGCTCATAAACAACAGCAGTGCAGTATTTCTCTGTATGGGAAGTGCTTCTATAACGGACACATAAATACTGTTTACTGGTGGAGACGATTGACGATCTGCTTTTTTCAGTTTTTTTTGCTCCTTCTAAACTCAGTTCATGCATTCTGTCATGGTTGGTTTACCAGTGTATTTTGACTAAACATGACTAGGTGCCTCTCTTGTCATAAGCACAAATGCAGATAAATGAGAAGCTATGAATGTGTGCTCCATGATAGAGTCTCAGCGCTGATATCAGATGAAGTGTATGACTGTCATGGTGTCTGGATACGAGTGTCATAGGTAGTGTAGCAGCTACAGCAGATAGATTGATTCTGACTGATACTGTCGATTTATAGGTGTGTCTGCAACATTATTATTAAGCATGGACACAACATATCTGTGGCTTTAACAGATAAAATTCTTGCCTTATTGTTGTTATCCCACAATAATACATCAAAATGATTTAGATCTTATCTCATTCAAATATATTAAGCATTTTGGAAATACTGCGCAGGCTGATGAATAAATATATAAAAAATGCCTTCAAAAGCAGGCCATACATCTTTTAGTTGTGAGACTGACAGCATTGTGCTTTGGTGCACTCAGTGAAATATGCTCATCCGTTCTGCCTGGCAGGGTAGAGGTCGTAACACAATTAGCGCAAGGTGAGTAGGGGAGCTGGAGTCAGGCACCCCAGACACGGCCTGACAAACAGAGACCTCTCAGACCCGGCTGCCATTTTCTATTCTGCAGCTGAGATCAACAGGGGCAGTGAATCACTAAACCGGTTCAGATATACTGCACTTGAGTCCTCCATTGGAACATAAGGCTGGAGTGAGTTCCATTAATAACACTCAATACTGTCCAGTGCTTACATAGTGATATTATAATAGAACGCAATTTACAAGTATTAAACCATAACATATACTATTAAAGTATTTTGGCCTGGAAACCTTAAATATTTGGTGTATTAAAAATATACAGTTGCAGAAAAATTTATTAGGTCATCAAAAACAATAATTATGCAATCAAGTACTAACTCCTGTGTGTATCATGTGACTAAAACAGACAGAAAAGAAAACATGGAATACTTAAAAGCACTGTTTTTATCAGTACAATGCCATAGCAATTGATATAAGAACTTATGTGATTTTGGTTATCATTAAGAAAACCATGAAAAATGGATAGATAAATTAAACTCTTATGAGCAATTTTGTTGTAAAAAAAATAAAAAGTATTTTTAGTTGTACCAGGCAGAGAAGAAATTGAAAAAAAACATAGGGTGGTCTAATATTTTTTTTCCGCGACTGTATATATGTGTATTGTTTTATTTTAAATTGTCGACAGTACTGTACATCCATATTTAATGGTGTTGATAATAGTTTTCTGGGGTAATATCATCACTGAAAACTAAAAGGTCATAAATCTGGACAGAATAACACATACGTTCCCTCTATAATTCCCTCCTCAGTTTCCAAAAAACTAAATATAAAGCTCAAAGACCTGACCAAGACACTGTTTTAAGCTGCTATGGAACACTTAAAGCAAAATGTCACTGTTTGGGGAGCTGCCGTGTTGCCTTTGTGATGGCAGTAGAGTTATGTTTGACAGGATCTTACTGGTAATTGATAAATACAGCTGTAGAATTTTGACTGTACCATTGATACATCTCTAACATCACCTGTGATTATGCAAAATCTTTTATTTCAGCCTGAAATTTGAGCCAAGACAATGTCAGTCTTCTTTCCATTCAGGCCAGATAAAATAAATTGCTGAATTTGGATGCAATAAAAATAATCTTGAATTATCTCTAATAATTATTTAACCCTGTATCCTGTTGAGTTTTTGGAATGGTTAGTAGAGCGCTAACGTTAAGGCTAGGGGTAAAAGCGGAACAGATCAGTTTGACTAATATGCATCAGCTATGATGGAGAGTATTAGGACACAATCTACAGAATATTTCCCCACATTTTTTAGTTTGTTATTTTTAATGCTGGAGAAAATAATATCTGTTAAATTAAAAACATAAGGTATTAAATTCCATCAGAAGGTAAAATACAAGGTGTTGTGAAGATTAAATCACTATTTTATGTGTTTAACATCTATGCACTTCTTTATTGATGCCATTCAAGCAGAGTTTTATGGAGGATTTACTTAATCAGGAATTAACTTAAGTACCGAGTATTCCTTTGGGCTTTCTGTCCAGATGTTCTCCATAAAGTGCAGCATATTTTGCAGTCAACTGCCCAGTTTACTACCCCCAAACTATTGGCTCTAACATCAGAAATAAACACAGTTCTACATACTGACATCTGAATATAAACATACACTGTAGCAACACACAAAAAGCTGAAATACACAACCTTTGAGCAGCCGCACAGTTTACAAACACAACACAAGGCAACACCGCTGTCATTCTAAGCTATTTTTACCACTTGTATATTTTCAATGAATTATGCAGCCATGTAACACTTAACGTAACACAACAACCACTTCCCATTAGGTCTTCAACTCATGATTATGATGCCAATGAGGCCGCAGTAGATAAATATAACATACAATCAGACGAACACAGCATTTAGAAAGCAGGCACTTCATCCACAAGGCAATTGCGTTATTGTTGTAAAAATAGATAAATATTAACAAATGGCAACAAAACTTAAAAATTATATAGCAGCTATAGCTACATTATGACTGCCAAATTACTGAGGGCTACTATCACTCATCCTCTGCTGTACACTAACACACACACACACTTACCTCACAGTAAACATTTAAGCGAACATTTTGCCTCGATACACGGTTACAAGACATAACTGTGAGATAATCTATTGTTTGTTTTTGTGTTGTTTTTTTTTTTTCAGTATTGACAGTATTGATACAGAGGTACTTACAGCGTAGAACTGGATGATTTATATACATGTAAATTATGGCTAAATGTTTCCAAGGTGAATCATCTATACTGCTACAACATACTGTATACTACTCACAAAGTTAGGGTTATTTGGCTTTCAGGTAAAATTTCAGGATGAACCTAAAATGAACTCTAACCTTTACAGGTGACCTAAATGCAACCTTCTCTAAAGCTCTGAATATACACAGTGGCCGTCCTTCCTACAGGCAATAGAGGCAGTTGCCTAGGGCGCCATCCAGTGGAGGGCACCAAACATGCAGCAAAGAAGGTCAAAAGGACTGGACTGTAAATACAAGTGTTAAGTGTGATCATGCTAAGTAATACATAATGTAGAAATTTTTACTTGAGGTGAATTTGCACCTCATTTTTTTGTTTATTTTGTATAGCAAATTTTGATAATTTAATATGTTATATGGATCACATTTTGTATCATATCATTTTGCACACAATATTGAATTATTATTTTTATTCTTCTTCTTCTTCTTATTATTATTATATAGTGTGCACTTTTTCTCAGTTCCTGTTGTGTTTTTAATGATGTTGCACTACTTTACTGTAAAAAAAAAAAAAAAAAAAAAAAAAAAAAGTTAAAAGGTTGTTTTGGGGTTTTTTTAATAATAGAAGACATTAATTTTTTTTTTTGGAAGAAATTTGCACATAATTTTTCAATGCTTATTATCTTTGTTTAAATAAATGTGTAGTTGTACATGTTAGACATGAGATCTTGTTGTGCATGGTTTTTTTTTTTGTTGTTTTTTGTTCCTTTTATCTTCTG
>JAPTGZ010000015.1:15297578-15310138 GCA_029814645.1 Fowleria isostigma | reverse complement strand
CTTGCCCAAGGACACAACAGCACATGACTGGGACAGAGCGGGAACCGAACCGCCAACCCTCTGGTTATTGGACGACCCGCTCTAAATCCTGAGCTATGGCCGCCCTAAAGCGTGGCTGCCAATTCGCGCCTACGGCCCCTCCGACCACCACCGAACATTCATATGCATGCATAGACCAGTGTGAGTAGCCACACTGGAGGTAAGGTGGGTGAGGTGTCTTACCCAGGGACACAAAAGCACATGACTGGGACAGAGCGGGAACCAAACCGCCAACCTTCCGGTTATTGGACGACATGCTCTAAATCCTGAGCCACAGTCACGATGTAAATAACTTGATGACTGACTCATGAATACCAAATATAACAACTGGTTGGCAAAAGATCCCAAATGGATAAAGAAAGATAAATGCAGACTCAGTGTGAAACTGTCACTTAAAATAAACAAAGCCACTCACTGAATTTATCTGGGTTTAGTCTTTATTTGTATGAGCTACATTACACTTTACCCACCTTGCCTCCAGTGTGGTTAGTACCTGGCATAGTGGCAGCCCACTGGTGTATGAGTGGGTGAATGTGAAACTAGTATTGAAAAGCGCTTTGAGTACCATTAATGTGTAGAAAAGAACTATGTAAGTACAAGACCATTTACCATTTACCTAGCTTTAATCTTCTGGAAATTATTTGGCGACATAATGCCATACATATTCAGAATAATGAAAACAACCTATTAAATCTATCCTTTACTTACCTGATACACATCTATTTACTCAAATGTCACAAGTTATTTTAATTTTATTTGCCAAGACATTTGGAAATTAGGGTCTGGAAAAAGTATGGAATTTTGAAATTTCAAATATGTAGAAACCCTGACACACTCACCATGATCTGAGCAAGCACGAGCACAATCACATTGGAAGACTTGCTGCTTGATATTGCATAGAAGAACTGAAATGAAATAGGACAAATAGAAATATTTTTGGCACTACTGACATAACACTCAACACCAGCAGAAGAATTTACATGTTTAATCATCAGACATATGCTTTGATAATGATAGGTTTATTACCTTTGTGAGGGTGATGAGCAGGCCTCTTATGGACGTAACGATTATTATTCCCACCAAGATGAATGAGATGTGCTGCGACCAAAACTTTACCTGTGATACAACAAATGAATAAATAAAGACATAGAGAAGAAAAACAGATGAGGATTATTGTCTATTCGTTCATATGTCTATGTAATTCAAGGCAGTGAGTGTCTACATGGGGGGGGGGGAGCGAGAGAGAGAGAGAATAAAAACACATGCTCAGGGTCACTGTAGATTAAGACAGAGATAATGATTTACAGTCACGGTATATGACATGCCACTATTTCTGTAGATATGTACGTGAGCGTGGGTGTAAGGGCTTACGTCAAACTGGATGCCTAAGTAGTTCACTGTAATTTCAATGCCCCTCGTCACCGGATCAGTCTTTCCAACTCGGTCAAACACAATGTTTATAGTGGCCTAAAACAGGCAGAGTATGAGATTAGGAAAATCCATGTGATAGACTTTTGACTGCTGAACTGAACAATAGCTTTAACTCACACAGTAGAGCACAGTAGTGTGATTAAAAAGACACACTGACAGGATAGAGATGTAAATACTCTCACCATGAAGATTTTCCAAACACAATAGATGGAGAAGAAGTATCCGAGAAAGTTGAAGTATTTCCCCTGGAATGTCTTTGAATACTCAATTCGCTCCTGGAGATAAGGAAAGGTGGTGGTCAACAGGATATTGTATCGAAACCATACCCTTTATCGCACAGATAATCAAGAGGGAGTGCACATAGTCTAACAGCGCCGCATTACTGCAATGTCTGCAGTTTGAGTCCAGGTCAGAGGAGTTCTGGGAAAACCTTAGAGCCCAGTCTTCTATCTACACATTGGTTTGACTGAGTCCTAGGACTCAACAAAAAATCAGACGGACTCAGTCTTTTTTTGGTGAGCTGAGTCCCACTACAATACTACTGAGTCCTGAAATAAAACTTGAATTTTAACATGTGTGTTTGTTTCATCTTCTTCATTTTCCATATCAAATCATTCACAATGTCACACAAACAGAAAGTGAAACCAATCATATTTTCCTGAACTGTTTAAAGAACAAATGTAAAAATATTGTGAAAGAATGATGATTTTAAAACATGGAGGGTGATCTTATCCAGACTGGTCAGTGGTGGTGCTCCTGGTGACTGATAGACAAATCACAACGGTGGGATATGGTCCAGTTACTCTGGAAGTCAGCCACTGGATTCCTTTTTCATTTCCTTCAATTCATAAAGCCTCCTCTCCTTATGTTTTTTTCCACATATCAGTGCCTTTGTAAAGTTGAAGCTCACTCGTTTGGGTCCCATTTTAACTGGTATGAGTTTGTCCTGAGTATGTATATCGAGACAGTTCCTCGGTCGGGTGAGGATCTGAAGCAGCATGAGCCAGGAAGGGTTAACATGAGCGCGAGATCCGTGACCGTCCTAACAGACCAGTATACCAGCAGGTGTACAGCCTGAGCCTGGAAGATCCTTATTCAACCATAGTTTTAGTTGTTATAGTTTCTTTTTCTGAGGCATCTTTTCACTTGTGTTCACACCTCAGATCGACAAACTCATAAGGACTACACTAACTAGAGCTGCAAAATATATCGTTTGGCCATCGTCATCGCAATGTACATGTGCACAATAGTCACATCGCAGGTCCTGCAATGTCGGAGGAAAATGAACTCAACGTGTTCTCATGTAATTTCAAGGGTACCTGACATAAACTGTGCACAGTGATCCACTCATCACAATCTTCCTCAATCAATTTGGAGTGAGTCACTGGTAACAACATTTAAAAATGAGCAACAAACAAGAGACAATCCCCAAAAATGAATGTTTGACATTTACATCAGCACCATACAGCTATTATATCCTCTTGAGTATTTTTCCATATTGCAATCAATATCACAGGATTAAAAAAAATATTGCAATGTCAGTTTTTTCCCAATATCATGCAGCCCTACTATTAACCATGTACTAACTGGCCGGCTCATAGGTTATTGATCGTAAATTTAATTTGTTTCTATTTTTTTGCATCCTTTTATAATTTTATGCATCTGTGAGGCAGGGGTAGATGAGGCACTGAGAGCCCTGTAGCAGGAGCATCAGTGGTGGATTTAAGATGTATTTTATGACAGTTTCCAAAGTCACATTATGTAGATTTAAATACACGCTATGTAATTTTTGCAGTTAGGATTATCTTCAAAAGTAGTGTTCTTGTTTTGTCCAGATTCCTAAGATGTGATACAGGCAGAAATCATGCCATGAGGCAATATATTTTCAATTCCTTCATATTCTATTTAGTGATATATATTCATATTATCTCATTTCTTTCTTATGAAGTAGTTACAAGTAATGTTTTCTAGCATAATGTTGATAGATGCGATTTTACCCTGTATTTACTATGATGATTGTAGTGGGATATGGCACCACTGACATGTAAACAAATGAAACAGGTCATACTAAAAAAAACTATGGATAGACATAACCAATAGAAATTATAGAATGGAAAGAAAAACAATCACTGCAAACTTAAAGATGGACTCTTTTCAGCAACATGGGAGAAATATGTGAAGCTCATGAAACCCAATTTTGCCTAAATGACCGCATGAATATGGACTCAAAATCCTCAAAACTGAAGGAAATGTGTTTTATTTTTTGTTTTTTTTATTTATTTATATATTGAGTCCTTACTCTGAAATCCTGTATGCCAAAGTAATAATGAGCTGTTGTAAATGTTGTGTTTGTTCTTTTTATTCTCTCTGCACACTCTCTGGGTGTATATAGTTTGTATGTATCTGTCAATTTTCTTTGTTCTTGTAAGAATTTAATCTCTTTCACAATAAAACGAGAATTAAGAAAAAAAAAATGTATTTCTCTGGTTACACCAAAACATTTGATATAAGACATAAGTCAACAACATACACATCATTGCTCTACTTGTTTTAAGATATTGCAGCGTGGACCTGCTACACATCATAACTGTCTATAAGTAGCGTATACTGTGTGTTAGTGTAGATGTGTCACCTTGGTAGCTTGCAGGTCTACTGTTTCCAGAAAGAGTTGTCGACTCAGCTCTTCTAGAGCGTCGACTTCCTGCTGGATCAGAGAGAGGTCTGAAGCAAACGGGTTAAGGCTCATCTTTACAAACTTAAGTACTGGTTTAATATCCATATCATTCAGTGTTAGTGTCTAAGGATACTTTCGCTGCCTGTTTGTGTGGAGGTCACACTCTTTATCATGCCCCAGAATCCCGTCTGTTTGTTCTGGTCTTCCCCACGCTGATACATCTGCCTCCGTGTCATGGCAATTCTGCATTAATGAAGATTTATTACACAAGGCTGTGATACAGTTTTAAAACCGTTTTAATGGGAAGGAGATCACTTACCGTTTTTTCTTGCTGACAATCATGTCCATGGTTTGGAGTAGCCGCCTTTCCAGAGCCAGTATGTCACTGTCTGTTACATTTCTAGGAACACAGCAGCAGCTTTTATTTGAGTATTGTATAAACATACAAGATAAAAGGGCATCATAATAGCTGATATATAAGTGGATTCTTATTAGCATGTGGTGTGGTTGTGTCAGAGTCAGAGAAAACCCAACATCTGGACTTACCTGAGGAAATACGACATGTACGTGTAGGGACAGTTGACGGCACCAAACCCCGATAGCAGCGCCATGAGCGTCACGCCTATTACACCAACACGGCTGATTAGCTGCTCAATGGACAGGATTCCTGATGACAAGACATCAAAGAAATGAAATTAGCAAAACGCCTGTCAGAGTTATTACCCACCCATCTTAACACAATTAGGGGAACCAAGAGCAATTATTCTTATTATAGGTGAAAGGAGATAATTATCACCATTTAAGTGAATTAAAGCACCTTTATGGATCAAACTGACAAGAATGTTATAATTTCCACATCATTTTCTTGTAACTGAGATTTAACATATATTATTTTTAATAAAATGTATCAATTTATCTATTCTTGTTACTGCTAGTACTTTCCAATGTGCAATGGTGTTTTTTCTTTTTTATATAGTGATTTTATTAGTTTTTTGTTTTTTTTTACACAGCTATGTTATTGTATTGCTTTTTTTTTTCTTGGGGGGTTTCTCATGTGTATGATCGGAGTTGTGCTCATTTTCCTGAAGGTTCTGACCAAGGGATCAATAAAGTTCTATTTAATCTAATTTATTTATTCATTTATTGTGTTATATGTTCAAGGCGAAGGTTTATTCATACATTTCTATTTTTAAATTTTTTTTCACTCAAAGATACTGTGATGGGAAAGGCTGAAAGATAATATCAGCGATCAGCCAAATTGTCTTTTTACATGTTAGAATCAGGCAACAATTTTGCTACAGTTTTGCAATGCAATTTTTCCAATTGGTCTAGGGATGCAAAACCTCTGTGGAAAATAATTTCTTTACTAAAAATATGACGACTGCAGACACACATTCACAATAATATATTACAAGAAGCAGCAAACAGGTTGTGATTTAAATATTTGTTGAGCTGATTTGTGATTCGGTTAATTTTTTTTGCAACTTTCAGAAAGCAAAATCTCAATTAAATCAACTAATTTAATACATCTCCCAGCCCTATGTAAATGTGATCTATTATTTCATTATTGTGACAGCCCTGTTTAATATCATCTGTATTTTGTAGACAGACAAATGTGCTGTGATTTCAAAGTACAAGGCGTCTCTGGGGTGGGCATGTGGTCGTCTCTCGGGGGGATGGGTTGGAACTCATGCTCTGTGTTGATGCTGGTTGGCCGGGTCATCTTTGTTGGCACCTGGCACTTGGAGGGGGTGCGGGTGCAGGTACATGGTTGTGTTAGTCACTGGGCGCCCCTCATTCTCTTTGCTCGGCACCGATGTGGTCGCTTTGTTGTGGGAGATCGGTGTGGGCGGCTGCTGTCGTGTTCTTGTGGGCCTGTTGCTGGTCTTGTTTGTGCTGTGGTTGTTTGTAATATTTTGTTCATGTATTTTTATTACTTCCGCCAAGGAGGTTATGTTTTTGCCGGTGTTTGTCTGTTTGTTAGCAACTTTATGCAACAACAACTGGACAGATTTGGCTGAAACTTTTAGGATAGGATGGAAATTGCACAAGGAACAATCGATTACATTTTGGGAGCGATTCTACATTTTACTCCCGTCCAAATGCACTAATTCAGTTCAAATTGGTCTCTCCTCTCTCCTCCATGAGGGTGGGGCTACCTGCGTTTTACTGAGCTCTGTATCTGTGTATGTGTGTGTGTGTGTGTGTGTGAGGAAGGGGGAGGAGCCAGGTACCAGGGCAGTGCGCTCCGTGCAGTCTGTCTGTCTGTGTCTGTTTGTCTGTTAGCAACTTTACGCAAAAACGACTGGATGGATTTTGAGGAAATGCCAGGATTTTTTTAAAGGGATTTTTTAGCATTGGGAGATGGGACCATTTTTGGCATTTGTGCATATAACTCTACAAAAAAAAATAAAAAATAAAAAAATAAATAATAGTCAGGGCACTAATACAAATAAATGTAGGATGATTACTTTGGTGTGAGTCACAATATGGGGGGAACTATCATGCTTTGCAGAGGTCTGCGCTCTCCGAGTGCTTTCCTAGTTTTATTTAATATTTTTTTTATTCATTTATTCATCTGTCTGTCTGTCAGCAACTTCATGCAAAAACTACTGGATGAATTTTGAGGAAATTGCAGGATTTTTATAAAGGATTCTTTAACATTGGGAAATAGGACCATTTTTAGCATTGTGCATAAAACTCCACACACAAAAAAAAGTCAGGGCACTGATACAAATAAATCTAAGATTATTACTGTGGTGTGAGTCACAATATGGGAGGAACTATCATGCTTGGCAGAGGTCTGCGCTCTCCAAGTGCTTTTCTAGTTTGTCTTATTTTACCTCCAGCTGCTTCTGTTTTAAGTATATTTCTGTTTGTAATTTTATTGCTGTCCATTTTATTTATTTTGGTATAACTGATATGTTCATTGTCAGTTTCAGATGTTTTGTGTTCTGTGTTTTAAATCTGCAAATGGACCTACAGCTGCTCTTATTTATAAGAAGACTTCTTGGTTTTTAATTCATCCTTGTCACTCTTACATCTTAGTAGTTCTGATATGTTCAGTGTATGTTTTAAATGTTTCTGTGTTTTGTCTCGGCGATATTATAAATGAGGTTGCTTCCTCAATATATCTCCGAGTTTAAATAAAGTTTATGAATGAATGAATGAATGAATGGTGAACAACACTGTACACAGAGTGCACAAGGATGAAATAAACCAATTAATTAATAAAAAAAAATAACAATTTACACTCACCATGTTTTGGACTGAGGATTGGAAATGGGTCCCCCAACTTCCAGAAGAAATACATGAAGGTGAACCACACCATACAGGCAAAAAGAAGCCTTTGTCTGTGCACTACAGATACATAGTTTTTGTGATAAAATGAAAATCAGCATCTGTGTCATTTATTCAATAGTGTTTTTTCACTGTTTAAACTGAGTTGAACTTACACAGACGTATGTTGCTGACAACAAAGTAGCCAATGTAGAAAGGCACCACAAAGATGAGAACCAGCAGTATCACATACAAGTTGAGCTTCCAGTGAAAATACCTGGAACTGTAGCACAAGGTAAAGCTCCTGAGTCTTCATTTGGAAGTTACTTGCAATAAAACAATGTCACATTCTAGAAATATTTACTTACCTACTACTTAAGGCACCCAAAATCTCAAAAATGATGAGCTCAAACATAGTACATGAAAAAGCAAAGGTGACAGAGAAAACCACTTGGACAACATACTGCCGCACCTGTTGACAAGTACAAAACACAACAAGCCATTATTAAGCCAACATTTCCATTATGTGATGATTTATTGAATAGAAATTAATGCCTACATGGTTAAAATAACAATAAATAAATATACCATACCTCATAGTCTTTGAAAAGCTGCCGCATGAAAAATAACCAACCAAATCCAAAGAACAGCACCTGTATAAGATTAAGGAGAATTTATGTGACACAGGGTTAGAATAATCAGTCACATGTTAATTAAACATTTATTGTTATGACACATACATCATCCTTCCATACTTTAAACCTTTGCGGAGATAAGTTAATATCTGAGTACATTTGTCTATTACTCGAACAAAATCAAAAACAAGAGTAATTAGTCCTTGATGACAAATTAAAGAAACATCAGTGGATGGAATTGTTCACAAACACAACTTTTTTCGGCAACACAGTTTGACGGTTGATTTTTAGCCCTTATTAAAAGCTGAAGAAAGGATTTAAAGTTTTATTCATGTTCTGAACATTTCAGTAATCATCAGGTAGAACCTTCAAAACTATTACAATTAGGCTAAATGTTTGTTCAATGCCATAACATCTATAAGTAATGCCACAAAACACTGAGAAATGGTGCATTCCATCAGCAATGTAAATAAAATAAATCCGAAAAGGAAACACCAGATTTCAATCATGATAAAGTACTAGTAGTATGTGATAAATAGAATTCAACAGGGGTAATGATTGGTAAATTGTCAACCATTAGATTACTCATCAGCTGTTTTTGATGATTAAACATTTAGTACATTTTTAGGAATATAAGATTCTATTGTCTAATAAAAAATATATATTAAATTCCAGTATTATCTGATTCTTTTTTTCTGATTAGAGTGAAATGAATGTTTGGTTGTGGATCAATTTAGACTTTTGAGGATGTCCCTTTGAACTTTGCAAAACACTGGTTAATTTAAATATATAGGTTTGATACGGTTTTAGACAAAAAAAATATATGTGTTAGTCTCAGTTTTTTGCATATAGATTGCACAGTAAACAGTAGATTTAAAACACACGATGCCATACGTGGAAAAAGGCGGGGGTTATCTTAGTAATATCGCCCACTTTTACGTTAGACTTCATCTAAAGTTAGATTCTAAAAGTTCTGCAGGCCTCCATCAGTACTCAAACACTGTCACACAATCAGCTAGAAAGTATTAAATAACAGTATATCATTAATTTACACGTAGTTTTATCAATCTTGTCCAAAATAATAAGTAAACGTGAACCAACCTGTGAAGTGAACATAATGACTGAATCCACCAGAAACGACATGTTTTCTGTTTAACAGCTCTTTGGTTCGTCACAAACTCGAAATGCGGAAGTAGAAGAGTATGAGGCAGAGTCAGTTCATTGCCATAAAAAAAAAATGCGATTTTCAACGTAAAACGTCTGTTAGGTCCCTAATAAACTCATTTTAGAGGCGCTTGTTGTTCAACTGTCAGATTACACTGTAGTCCGGGTAGGTACGTCATTAAAATGAGTCCGTCAAAAACACTTCCGGCGTATAAAGGTGACGTTTCAGGGATAAAAACAAAAATTAAAAATATATACTATTACTAAAATTTTGAATAGTTTAAAAGCGGGTATCAAGATAGAATAATTATATTATAACTATAAATGTTTTGCATAAAAAATACAAAATTAATCAACGAATGCCGTAAACGTTGGCATATCTATGTAATTATCATATTGACCAGCAGGGGTCGACAAAAGAAAATTCAAAACTGCTTCCTCATTAACGGACAGGCGTCTGTCTGCACCTGCCCCACACAGCAATAGCTCAAAGTGACGCTAGAGGGCGCTGTTTACACCATTGGAGCTGCGTCTGAGCAGGACTTTGCGTCCAGCTGACTGAAGTTTGGAGCCGCAGCCTGCTGGTCCTCATTGTGCTGGTGGTGCAGAGAACAGAAAACACTCGGATGGGTAAAAAAAGTAGTTTGGAGTGATGTTTGAAGACACAGCTGGATTGTGAGGGTGGACAAGATGTTGCTGAACTAAAATATTTACTGCCTTTAACTTGTTGGACTAGGATAGCAACAAGAGGTGAGTAACCCTCTGTGATTTGAGATCTGTTTGTATGGAATGTCATCAGTGTATGGGAGTTTCCTAGTATGGCTTAATTTATGGAAAAAAAATGTCCTACTTTTACATATGTCGTTTGGCTAAATGCACTACATTAGGTTTATAGGCTATTATCTGTTTGTAGCTAGTCTTTTAGTTTTATATTCATTATAGGGTGTGTGATGTGGCAGATATATTCAGTTCAACAGCTTTAATGTCTGGTGCCTTCTTATCTGCAGATCTTAATACATTACAACTGCATAATCTCCATATCAGCAGAAAATTACATTGCATCACAAAAGTTTTTTGTTTGTTTGTCTGCATGTTTTAGTGCAGGTTAAGAAGTTTCAACTTCACCTAAAGAGAGAAATTGTTTCCCTTAATTTGGATTATGATGTGGTGTTCCTTTTGAGTCACTGTTGGATCCCTATAGCTTAAATGTTGAGGGATTTAAGCTCTGAATTGAGTTACGATGATTGAAATCTGTCCACATCTCAGTGCCACTCCTTCTTCTCCCTGTTAAATGAGCAATGATGAAGATGATAATCCAGGCCTGCTGTGGGAAAGGTCTGCAACTGTGTTTTCTCCTACTGATGGTGGAAAGATTGCAGGGTGAGTAGATCATCTCAGACAAATCAACCCAGACTGGATTTACAGAGTATCCACCACGTCATCAAAATATTTCACAAATGTTTCAGGTAAGGTCACAGCCCCGGCACGTCTGGAAGCTCCGGTGAACAAGCCCTTCACCCTGACCTGCATTGTTTCAAGGGAACGAGGAGAGTCTGTGCGGCAGGTGCGGTGGATAGATGTCCAGAACCAGACCCTGCTGAGCTACCAGCCTGGAAACAAGGACAGTGTGAGTGGACAGCAGCATGTGGAGCTCGGCGCCTCCCCGAAGGACACCTCTGCTGTCGTCATACACAGGGTGGGCTTCCGTGACGAAGGCTGCTACACCTGCATCTTTGACATGCATCCATCTGGGTCACAACAAGGACAGACGTGTCTAACTGTTACTGGTGAGTAGGGCTTTTTTAAACTCTATTTGATTTCATAAATCAGGGCTCTTCAATGTTTTTTTTCAGTCCAACAACCCTGAAACTGATGGAGAGATGGAGTGGGGACCCTGCTTTATATCTATATTGTATTTAATCTTGTTTTATAACAAACTGGTTATAGTTCAATGTGTAAATGTAGCTTCATTCAACACAGGTCTATTCACATCCTGAGTACACAGGTACCGAGATGAAGAGAGCTTATTGTTAATGCATGCATTTCTGGAATGAAACATAACTTTCTGCCTCCATTTATCCATTCGCAACAATATATTGGATTCATGTTAATGTATATTTAAAGACATTTAAATTTGTGTGTGGGGGGGGGATGGTAAACATGTTTTTAAAAATATTAAAAACTATCTAATCAACCAAACATTTCACGACCCCCCTGCAGTACATCTGCGGAGCCCCTGTTGAAGACTTCTGATATAAATTATTATAAATAAGGAAAAAGCTGCAACAAAAAGTGTTTATGTGACCTTATCATTGAAGCCTTCACAAAATCTGCACAAATTACCACAACACCTTTGAAATACATTTACATGAGGGGAAAATAATAGTAATGGATGCTTCAGTGAGCCAAAAACACAAAATGTAACTGTATAATGGAATTGAGCAGAACATAAGAACAGGGACAAGAAAATGGCACAAAGGTGTGTTGCAAACAAATTTAATCAGTAATGTTCCAAAAGTGAGTCACTCAAAAGTGAGTAATGCAAAAGTACATCAGCCAGAAACTACAGAACTCTGACCAAAAACTAAGTCCTTTTTCTAACCATTGCCAACACATTTCAACCACTTTTGTTTTTCTGTGACATACATTCATTTATGATTTCCAGCAGGCAGTTAAGCTTCCTCTTGTGTTCTCTTTCTGTTACCATCTCTTACACTAAAACAATTCTCTATCATCCAATTTGTTTCTCATCTATTGGTTACTTTGTTATTCTTCCTTATCCATGAAAATATTGGTTTTAATATTTTTGATGTGAGCCTCAGGTTCTTTTTTTTTTTATTTTTATTTTTTTGCCACATGCCCGTCTGTGTCTGTGTTTGTTTTGTGCAGGTATACTGGATAAAAAGGATAAATGAGAATCTCATAAGGCTCACATGATTGTTAGAGGAGCTAGTGTCAGTGTGTTGGCTGATAGTGACTTTATGATTTCAGTTTTGGCTCTATTATTTTATCGTCTTATGTTTATAACTGGGTTAGAACTGACCCTAACAACACAAAAGTCATTATTTAAACCAGAACATTACAGAACTAGAAAAGCACTCAGAGAGCGCAGACCTCCGCCAAGCACCACAAAAATTCAAAAAATTAGGTCCTTCTTGAAGATACATACACATAAGCTGAAAATGGCCCTATATGATAATAATAAAGAATCCTTCAAAAAAATCCTGGATCCAGACAGTGATCCGGATCACCTCCAAAATCTAATCATGTCTTCCTTGTCCCAGAGTGGACATTTCCTGAAAATTTCATTAAAATCCGTCCATAACTTTTTGAGTTAT
>JAPTGZ010000015.1:15287239-15297478 GCA_029814645.1 Fowleria isostigma | reverse complement strand
CTGCACACAAACAGACAGACAGACAGACAAACAAACAAACAGACAAACCAACGCCGGTAAAAACATAACCTCCTTGGTGGAGGTAATTAACTCAAAATAACTTTTTTTTTTTTTGTTATTTTGTTGAAATAGAGGATCTTGACAAAGTCAAAAAACCTTGATACAATAAACAAATTTTATGTGGATTTAAGCATTTAAAACCCAAAATGGGTTGGTGTTGACCCAAACACAAGAGGTATGCTAAAGGTTCAGTGCGTAAAATCTTTGTTATTATGGGGATCTACTTAAAGCTGAACATTTATTTATTTTTTATTTATTTGATGAGGATAATGCATATTAATGAACACTCAGTACAAATAAAAAACATTATTTTGTGTAAATATGCCGGATTTAGCTGGGAGCTATTTTCTGTCTGCTGTCCTCAACATATAAAGACAGAATAAAAATACAAACAAAACAATACAGTTTATTCAACACATTACTACATACAAATGGACATAAAACAGTACATTATTAATACAATAAATACAGTATAAAACTACCAAGAAGAATAACTATTGAGATGGAAATGAGGAGCATCACTAGTACTCACAGATTTGATTAGATTTTAAGTCTTTTTTTTTTTTTTTTGGTTTATTTGTTTGTTTGTTTTTTAGCTTTTTTTTTTTTTAATGTTGAAAAGGTGGAGAGATTATGTTTTGACCGGTATTAGTTTATCTGAATGGCACCTCACAGCCTCCTCTAGAGACGGATCTTGTACTCAAATTATTGTCTCTCCTTCTAATAAATTCTTCCACTTCCTTCACTTTATTATCATATATATTAAAACCATAAATAAGAACACCACAGTGGTGGAAAAAAGTTTTTGGACACTGCATTTATTTGTGATATATTACATTAAGAATCACTCTAACCCATATGCCTTCTTCTGCACATGCTCTGTTCCATCAAGGACAAAACTGGATGTTTCAACAAGATAATGAAACATGTCCAGGCAAACTAGGGCTTCACAATATTGTAAAAAACTGACATTGCAATTTTTTTTTTTAACCCTGTAATATATATTGAGATATGAAAAGATACTCAGGAGGTCATAATAGTAGTGGTGCCGACGTAAATGGTCAAATTAGTTGTGTTATCTTTCATTGTGACAATAATTGCCAGGAAGAATAGACACAGAACATGTGTGTTGCAGAAATAATTCCAGATAACTAACGCTGCTTTTCTTTTTGGCACCAAGTCTTCATTTTCAGTGATTGCCTGTTCATTGTTCACTTTTCAATGTTATCACCAGCGACTCACTCCAAACTGATTAAGAATGATTGTGATTGGTGGATCGCTGCATGCAGAGTGTGTCAGGTACCCTTGAAATTAGATAAAAACATGTTAAGTTTATTTACTTCCTACATTCCAGGACCTGCGATGTGACTATTGCACACATGTACATTCTGATGACGGTGCTCGAATGATATATTGTGGAGCTCTAGTCGAAACTGTCTAGAATTTAACTTGATCTTTTCTTGTTAACAATTTTTTTAGAAAAACTGCATTTGTTTGTGTCTATCAGGTGCAGCCACACCTTTCAAAACAAAAAGTGCATTTTTCCACAAATATTTCATGATAATATTGGAGATTGTGTAAAATTTTAAGGGTGTTTTAAACTTTTTTCCACTACTGTAGATGTTAGGTTTGTATTGGCCTAGTCGAGCCATTTCCGTCTTATTAGAAAAGTTACTTAATTGGTTTTAGAAAATCAAACATGTTGTCCACATGAACACAATAATACTGATGATGGGATGAATGAGGGGAAATATGCTTTTGATTCCATAACAGATGAAAGAAAGTGATTCTGCCTCATAAATAATCTGGAAGGAGTGTCCAAAGTGAGAAACTGAGAGGCTCACTTATTCAGAATGAGGCGTTTGATCACGATACCTGAAATGTAAGATAGAGTAACCGTAATCTATCAGTACTATGCAAGAGAGGTATCACATTAACAGATCAGAGGAGTTCATGATTTCTCCCTTTCTTTCTGGTTCAGTTCAATCTCTGTTGGTTTTTCAAGACTTAATGATTTTGGACGGTTGCCCTTTGCACCCACCCTTTAAACAAAACCATTCTGAAATAGACTCCTGGGATAATAAGTCCTCCCAACAAACCTGTGTATCAACCTACTGTGGGGATTTACCGCTAAGTTATGTGCGTGCACAGCCTTCTTAACCCCGATCCAACCTCTGAACACAAGTTGATGAGACTGTAGAGATGCAGCCAGTCATGTTAATAAAAAGCTGTGGAGCAGTGGGAGCAGAAAGGCTCATTGCTTTAACCAGAAACAGATGTTACAGATTCCAGTGACTGGTTTCTGTTTGGTGGTCTCATATTTCTCCATATTAACTCTCTTGTTTTTTCTCCCCGTCTGTCTCCATGTTCTATCCTTTATCTTTTCTTTCCATCATCCATCTTCTTTTTGTTGTGTTCTGGGGCTTCTCTCGCTCTTAGCCCAAGTTACTGTTGAACGAAATAAGACAGCGGTGAGTGGGAAAAAAACTTCGCTGTTATGCTCCTACGGTTTGCCTGAAAAGGTGCAGCAGGTTGTGTGGAAGCATACGTCAGCAGAGGGACTCTCCAGTGAGGTGGCGTCATTCGCCAAGCGGAGCGACCCCATGATCGAGCCGCCGTACCAGGGAAGGGTGTGGCTCAGCACCTCCCTGTCTGACAGCCAGCTCACTATCCAGCCAGTGGCGATCAAGGACGAGGGCTGCTACACCTGTCTGTACCACACCCATCCTGATGGGCCAAAGGGCTCCACCGTCTGCCTCTCCACCTACGGTAAACACCTTTGATGGAAAACTCACACTCCAGCTACTGCATTTAGATCAGTGTTTGTCAACTGGGGTGGCACTGCTCCCTAGGTGGCATTGGGACAACATTTGGGGGGTTTTGAAGGACAAAGCTGAGAGGGGGGGTGCCGAGGCGCAAATGGGGGGCATTAGTGTTATTTCTCTCAATGCTGTTTTCCTACAACCAATATGTTATCTCAGGGTGTTTTCACACAGTGTACTCAGATCCAGGCTGTACTTGGATACGCTTCACACCTTTCCTGAAGTGTTGCATTCACATGCACATACCGCGGTCCATACTTTGGTACAAGTGGGTGTTAAGGGGCCAAAACAGTAGGTGTGGAGGGAATTCTGTCACTATCCAACAAACCCAAAAGTCAGAAGAAGACAAACCCAGGAAGTACTTTTCAATCTGTTAGTCTGTTTGAGGCTAAGTGAGAAAGAACATCTTTCATTGTCCCTAATATATATAACCCACTCATCCGGTTGATAAAGCAAGCCTGTGCCGCACAGATCCGAGGCTTTGTCAGAAGACAATAACAGTTGATGAGTATGTTTACCACCCCCCCACCCCCAGTCTTCTGCATTTGAGGTCCATTACTTACTTACTGCGCCGCTGACGCTGATGATGAGGGGAGGGGATGTTAGTTCAAAAAACATTGAGAACCACTGATCTAGATGCAGAGTACAGTCATGGCCACTGTCAATTTGCTACCAAGGTAGAAAAATTATTAGTATGACGTAGGTTTGAAAGACTTGTATTGAGTAGTAAATCACATTAAACCGATAAAGGCCCAAACATCCACCAGCGACCAGAACATCTACTGGTCTAAAATGTAAACACTTGTTTATCCAATAATCCTATCAATACATGTAAATAACTGGTGTAAAATCCTTTTATGGTCATCAGATATGACCCATTTGAATGTTCAGAGGAAATGCTATCATCTTCAGAGGAAACGCTATCATCTTCTACGTTGATTTACCAGTAAAACCCATGGAATTTGATAAATACCAGCAGTCGTAGACACTTGTTTTATGTTCAGTTATAGATACAGATTAGATATATTTTAATGAAAATAGCACTTTTCCTTAAGTTTTCTCTCTTTTTTGGTGCAATAATCCTCAAGTGTAATCTGAACCTTTATTAACATCTATAGGATGTATTTAAGATTTGTATCTTATATACATTTTCACTGGAAAAAATATAAAACTCAGAAGATTATTTCATAATAAATGACAAATCACTTAAGAAATGTTAAATATAGAGGGAAAATCATTTAGGAACTACCACAAAAGTAACACTGGGTCTTAAATGGTTTAAACATAAAATCCATTGATGTCATGAACATTCATTATATACATAATTTATCATGTCAGTGCCCTTCATCGTGATACTGATGAAGACCTGGAGTTGGCCCCTGGGTGCCTTCAATGGCAGCTCACTGCTCCTAATGCACTGTACCGGGTGCTAATGCTAATGAAAAGGCTAGTGCTAAGTGCTGTGTGTGTATTAGAATCAGTAAAATGCAGACTGAATTTCCCCCATTTAGATAATACATTTAGTTAACCTTAGCCTTCACCTTAGAAAAAAAAAAACATTTGGTCTTTGTACCGTGTCACATTATGTCAACATATTTTTTTCCTCTAACGGTTGAAAGAAAAAAACTATGATGGATTTCATGCTTTGTTGACAGTTGTTGAAACAAATGAACTTCACTTTCAAGTCCTTCTTTTTGAAAAAAGCTCATATTAGAAACATTTAAAGGCATTAGTATCTTGCTACAAGGGTCAGATTTGTGAAATAGGTGTTAATTTGCATTCAAAATAGTTGTAATAGGCTTAAATATAATTTGGTAAAACTAGCACCAAGGTGTCGACATATTTTGTTAGATAAGATATTCTTCTTTGTTTGGTACTGTGTCAGAAAATGTAGACACAGATAGTTGGTTTATTCCTGTGTTGGACAATTATCATCATCATCACCATCATCATCATCATCTTTATTTCCAGGAGTCCATAAACAAACAAAACAAGTACAATAAATAAAAAACAATTTAATCACAGGGTAATAAAAAAAACACAAGGTAAAAGGACAAGATATAAGTGGAAATAATGACATATTTTTGCTACAAGGCAACACCTTGAGAAATTAGAAAGTTGTTTAAAGTCTTCCTCTGGAGACCCATACCATGAATACCCATACCAAATTTCATGGTCGTTTGTCATAAATACACAGTTCTCTCTAAAAGGTTGATGGTAAATATATAAGATAAACGTATTCATTGCTAAGAGATGTTTTTATTTGTTCGGAGAGTTGTGGTTGTTTCGTGGCTCTATTTGATGATAGCATCACTTTTGACTCCTGGGTTTTACTAAGTGAAAAATTGAATGTTTAGAAGTGATGTTATCTTACAGTGAGCTGTCAGTAGAAGATAGGAGAACAGTCCTTGTGGGGAAACAGGTCTTTACTGCGTTGACCTCAGCAGAGCTTTCTGTCAGTATGAAAGACTGGTCCCTTTCCTGGGATTTAGACCGGAATGTTGATCTTTTCTTCCTGATTTCTCGGCTGATGTTTTCATGATATGGCAGCGAGGCTAAACTGTCAGCCGATTTGTTCACACACCAACACAGAACAGTGTGTCCATGTGAAGAATGGAGCGTTTGAAAGAATGATGGAGGCAGGGAGCGAGGTCCTGATGCATGACTGTGTCAGTGTTTGCAGAACACAGTGATTCCCTCTGTGCTTTGTCTTGCTCTCTTTTTGCTCATTTGCTTTTTCACTTTTTGTAGCAAACAGTTGTGCTTTTGTTTAAAATTGAACTGTACAGTACAGTAGGTGTTTCTGGTAATGAAGCACAATTAATATTAACCCTTAAAGACCCAAAAATCCACTGTCGACCATAAGTATCAACTAGTCTAAACTGTTGATCCATTAATCCTATCAATATATGTAAATAATTGGTGTAAAATACAGTTTGTCATCTTTTCATGGTCATCGGATATGGCCCATTTGGATGTTCAGAGGCTCCATATTGACCATGGAAACACCATCATCTTGTACAACATTGATTCACCAACAAAACCCATGGAGTTTGAACAAAAACAGTGGATGGAGTTGCTTTGTATATAACCTTTAATTTTATTCTGAGCTTTTAAGAACATCTACATGAACAGTAAATAAAATATGAGAAAACACTAGATTTTCATTGAAGAAACAAAAAATTCAGAGGATAATATAATAAACGGTGATAAATTACATAAGAAACATTAAATAGAGAGAAAAAATAATTTCAGAACAACCACAAAAAGTAACACTAGGTCTTTATAGGTTAATTCAGTTGCTGTTTCATTGCGATACAAATAAAATGCTTCCAAAATAAAAGTAGCAAAACCTTATCAAGTTTGAGTCACTAATAAAAAAGTTTTAAAAAATGCTGGTTGGCTGAGTCATGGAGTTTGAATAATAACAGTGGATGGAGACACTTGGCATATGTTCAGTTAACACTATATTTACTGAAAAAAATCGCCCTTTATTATTTTTTTTTCTGTTTTGATCCAATAACCTTTGATTTTACTCTGAGTTTTTATGAACACCTTCATGATTAGTCAATTAAACATAGGAAAATATATGATTTTCTCCAGAAAAATTGCAAATTTGAGAGAATAATATTTTAACAAATGGTGATAAATCACTTAGGGAAGGTTAAATAGAGAGAAAATATCATTTGAGAACTGACACAAAAGTACCATTGGGTCTTTATGGGTTAAATTCTTTTTTCTTACTTTACATCAGTCTTTCACCCCCGTCCCACTCTGAATGATGCCCCCTTCTTCACTCCCACTCAGCCCCACACTGTTTATGGAAAGTATGAAATGACGTGAAAATTTAGTCAGAAATCCATCAAGTCCTCCATATTTTATGCGATGTGGAAATATGTCATACATCTTCACTTTGCTTTTAGAAAAAACACAACATTAATCTGCGATGAGTTGTTTTGTTTTTGTCAATCTTCTTTAAAGTGATATGACAGTAGTGAAATAAAATCAATCATAGAATATAAATAAACTTTCGTCTTAACTTCTATGTTCAATAAAACCATTTTTCATTATTATGCCTCATATTTTATATAACAGTAAGAGTACAGAACACATTTAATGTGATAAAATTTGTATTAAATTGATAAACTTACATATCTAAATTATTTAAACCCTGCTTCATGCTGTTTGGATTGTCAGGATTTTTCCTGTTGTGGTTTTTTTTCCACCCAAAAAATTTGCTACAGTCCCAGCTGACTGTGGGTAAATTTCACTCTACCTAAAACTCTGAGAAGATGCAGAAGTTACAAGGGCCAAATATCTGTGGCGAAATGCTTCCCTGCCAACAAAAATGTTCTCAGTTCCAGTGTATCACATTCCTCCTTCAGCCCCAAGAACAGAGAATTGAAAACAGGCGGATATTTACTTATGGATCTTAAGTGTGCAGGAATTCACATACCTTGGCTGATCCAAAGGCTTGGATCTCAGGTAGCATCTTAACAATCTAACAAAGACACTTACATGATTTAAAACCAAACATAGATCTGAACTTTGATGAGTTGGCTGACTTTTAGAATAATATGTTTCAAATGTCATCTATCCCAAAACGTGCCTTCCATATTTGATTGGGTTTCATTATCATTTGACATCATTTACAGATATTTTAAGGTTAAGGATCTAATAAACAGCACAAGAGAACAGAAGAAGACAGAACTGGTCTATGTCTCTGGAAAATGAAAACAAAAAAGAGTAACTTGTCCTGCATGTTTTTCAATTAGGTCATTTCATAAATTGCCTTGATAGGGTACTTCATTACTGATCATTTAAGCTAAAACAATGATTTGTGTAACATGAGAGCAGATGAACATGTTTTCTTTGTTTTAAGAGGAAAACCACTTACAAAATTTCTCAGTTTAGGAATATTAAGCATATTCTATTCTATTAGATTCTATGTTATAGTGCATTATTGTGTTTTTAATCAAGTTTGCTTGAATTTTCTTATTTTTTGGTTCTATTTGGCTATTTTAACTTAAAATGTCACTTTGCAAAATTCCCCATCAGTACATTTTTTTCCTTAATACATAATCATTTGATTATTTTTAGAAATATTTAGCATTTTCCAATAAATGTGTTACTGTATCCCGGACGTGCCCCCACATGTCACAACCCAGCTTTTAGGCTGTGACAAAAATAGAGACAAACAAGGTGGTAAAAATGAAACAGTGGTTTATTACCCAAACTAACGATAACTAGAAAAAAAAAAAAAAAGTCAGTTGGGAGAAGCAGGGCCAAACAAACCAGACCAGGAAGACCAAGCCAGAGAACAGACCAGAGAGAATGAGGATCCAGTTGAGCCACTTAAATAGGAGAGCCATTTGACAAGGTGGACCCAGTCAGAATAACCTGTGTGTACTCCACCTGCAAAATCAGATTGGACAGTGACCCCTAGTGCCCATAGGGTGTGGGGTCGACACAGTATATATGAATCATATTGTTGTGATGCTTATATTGTGTCTGTATCTGTTTATTTCTCCCAGTTCTGCCCAAACCTCAGGTAAGTTACAAGACCACGGCTCCAGGTGTGATTGAAGCCAACTGCACCTCGGTGTCGCGCCCACCAGCTGAGATCGTGTGGAACGTGGAGAGGGACAACCGTACCATAGGCCCCCCTTTGACCACGCAGCTCCCACAGGATGATGGGACGACTCTGGTGATCAGTACGCTGACAGTCCACTCAGGGCTGCTGAAAGACGTGTCTGTCAAATGCTTGGTGCATCATAAAGGCCTTGAGTCACCAATCGCTGTATCCATGAACACAAAAAGTGAGTTTGTATCAGAGGGATTTTGCTTTCACAGTCTCCCCTTTAAAAGGTTTTGTTAGGATAATTTTCCTGGAATGCTTTTTTTAATAACAAAGCTTTTATTATCCAAACAGACAAACTGGGTATGTAATCAAAAATGCCTATCTTCAGTTATAATCCATTAAAACCCACCCGAGGATTTGTCATTCTTCATAAAACTTGGTATGTTTAGTGTATGACTGAATATCTGAAACCCTGTATGAGGTTTCTGTGCTTAGTTTAGTTTGACCAGCAGTGTCAAACATGTGGCTCGGGGGCCAAAACCAGCCCGCCAAAGGGTCCAATCTGGCCCGCAGGATGAATTAGTGAAATACAAAAATTACACTAAAGATATTAACAATCAAGGATGTAAAACATAATTTGGTTAATTCAGTCTAAAGTGGGTCAGACCAGTAAAACACTATCATAATAAACTTTAAATAATGAAAAATACAGTTTTAGTGCATAGAAAGTAAAATTACATAAAAACGTTTACATTTACACACTAGCCTTATACAAAAAATGTGAATAACCTCAACAAATATGAACAACCTGAAAAGTCTTAAGAGAATAAGTGCAATTTTACCAATATGCTGCCTCTTACTAAATGTTTTGTGTTTTTATAGATCCACTGTGATCTGTAAGTTGTATTGAACATGTGAAATTGAGAAGCTGAGGCAAAAATAGTGGCATAAATTGTTAAAATTGCACTTTATTTTCTTAACACATTTAATTTTGTATATAGTTGTTCATGTTTTTCCTGTTTTTTAAAGGATAATTTGTAGATGTAAACTTTTTGATAATATAATTTTTTTCTTTTTTTTACTCTAAAACATAGAAGTTAGACATACAAATGTTGAAATTAACATTATTTATATATTATTGTGTTGTTATTTTAATGAGCCGGCCCACTTCAGGTCATATTGGGCTGTATGCGGCCCCTGAACTAACATGAGTTTAACACCCCTGTAAGACTGTTAATATAAACAACACTTCCACTTCTGTCATACAGCCAAAACTGACTCAGACTCAGTTTGTTATTCCATCAATGGTAAATTATAGAACAAAATGTAGTTACCCACGTCTCGGTTTTAGCATAAGAAGATGAAGAATACAATTTAGATAGAATATATAAATGGTAAGTAGGGTAGAATAAAACTACCATCAAAAAATATGCAAAGAAAATTGAACAAGATACATAATAATAATAAATTCTAAGTATGTATAAAATTCACAGTATGTAGCAACAGTACAGTACAGTGACATGAAAGTAGAGTTTTGACTACCTAGGTTAAGACTAAACCCTGAATATTTAGAAAATCTGGTTCTGTAAAATGACACATAGGAGAGTCTTTTACCATCGTGTAAGGTTTTTACCTGTGGTCATGGTGGGACAGTGTACAGTGGAAATAGGAGTTCTGCACCAGATAAACATACATACTAACTAGAAAAGCACTCGGAGAGCGCAGACCTCCGCCAAGCTTACTTTTGGCATTTCCAACAGTTCTCACCACCAAGGA
>JAPTGZ010000015.1:15180281-15199877 GCA_029814645.1 Fowleria isostigma | reverse complement strand
ATTTGTTTTAAATGTGTATGCACCGTAGAAGGTAACACTCAAAGTGAATGTCATTAGCTCTTGCTCACACATCCTATTTCTTTCCTGCTAGTACAGTGACATTATCACAGCTGTTATGTAGCCATGTGTGTGAAACTGTAAATGAATGTAGACTGAGTGCAGACATGTCCCAGCTGGACTTGTTATATTTAGACAGTGCAGGAACATCCAGACCTTGAACTAGGAGGTGCACAGAAAGCTTTTATTATCAAGAAATCTGTCTAGAAAATTAGTCACTTTATAGTCATGACAATAATCTGTGCTGCCTCTTTTCAAACAGTGTGCGAAGTGCTTTACAAAAAAAACTGATAAAATGATAAAATACAGAAGGTAAAAATTAAATAGTCAGAAAAAACAACAAAGTAAACATGCAGCTCAGATAAAACCTGGATATAAGTACGTTTTAAGAAGAAACTTTAAAGTAGGAAAAAGCTTTTTGGAGAAAGCTCAAACATGTTCATTTTCGGTCTGGACGCAAAGACCACAGCCTCAGACTGACCTCAGGCTATACACCGGTTGACACGACGTTATAATATCTAAAATATAATCTGGAGCCAGGCCATGAACAGCTTTAAAAGTGATCAATGAAATCTTAAAATCAATTGTAAAACAAACAGGGAGTCGGTGTGAAGAAGCTGAAACAAGTGGAACGTGTTCATGTTTCTTTCAGATTCAGATACTGCAGCTTCCCCTCTAGATTTCACTAATTATCACACACCAGTCGAAGCTCAACCTAGTCCTATTTAGTCGATACTTATTTGTTTTCCCAGTAATTTAATGCCTTTTATGTTTATTTCTAAATGTATTTGTTTTTGGGGAAACTCAGGGTTCCTACACAAGTATGGAAAAGTATGGAATTTGATTTTACAAATTTTCAGGTCTGGAAAAGTATGGAAAATAGAAACAAAAGTATGGAAAAATATTCATGTTTCTAAGACTGTTATCATTGTACTATTTTTAACACAACATTATGAATATCTACAAAAAAAATGGATCCATGTGGTTATTTAAGGTGCTTGCTGATAGAGGTGCATAATACATCAGCAAAATATCAATATTGCGATAACAGAGTGTGCAATAGTCATATCACAAAGAAATGCAATAATTTATTTTCTGCTTTCCACTCCATGATGGTTTTCTCTACCACTCTAACATGATAGTTTTTCTGGTATAAAAACTGACATAATGCTACTGCTGCTGGGTGAATGTAAGTTTACATGTTATTAATGTTGAAAAGAGCACAAGTTTGTCCAAGGCCTGAACACTTACATTTATAGATTTTATTTGTATATGCTATATTTATCAAACCAGGCATCAATGGAATATAGTTTAGTTTAGTACTGCGGCTGCGTGGAACTCCAGTTCCCACAATATACGCTGCAACAAATTTCTGGAAATGCCCAAGTTACCTACCAGTTATGTTTGTAGAATAAGCTTCGAAATTGTTGACCGTGAGGGAAGAGATGCAGGTGTTTAATTGATCCACATTTTTTTTTACCCAGACATCCAGAAATTAGGGTCTGGAAAAAGTATGGAATTTTGAAATTTCAAATGAGTAGGAACCCTGAATATAAATAACCACTATGAGTTTGAATCTGTCAGTGGAGTGTGAGCATTTGTTAAAACTTACATGTCTGATCAGATAAATGTTTTCTTTCTTTAATGTTTAACCCAAACTGACACTTCTGTCTCCTCTGTCCTCATTCTGGTTGGTCAGGCTACGTGACCTCAGTGAAGGTAAGATCTGCCCTCACATCTTTTCCCTCAGAGTTTGAGAAGCTTGGAAAAGATTAATCTGTTTCTAAAATCTGGCCTCATGTCCCCTCAGGGGTTTTTCCTCAGGACGAGTATCCAGAGGAGGTTTCCACAGACGAGGACGACGACATGTTCGGCAGCAGGAAGAGGGTTAAGAGGCGGTTAGATCAAGGCGATGACGACGAGCAGGAGGCCCCAAAATCAAAGAAGAGTAAAGGTGCGTTCGTTTGAAACGTTACTATGAAGCAGACATAGGAAAGTTTTCAAAGGGAACATTCTGCCACAGTTGCATATTAATGCTGCTTTTAGTTGTTTGGAAGCATCAGGACTTTTTAGAGACACAGAAAAACAAAGGACCACTGTGAATTATAAGTATTCCAGTCGGGAGGAGGAAGAGTCATGGCTGATTATCTTTCAGATTGTTGAATGCCATTTAAATGCCATACTTCATTTGTTCCTAAGGCATTATTCATCAACATTATTTAACATTTTCCAATTATTAAAATATGTGATGTTATTTTGGGGTTTAGAGGTATTGTTCGGACATGTAAATATTTACTGATAATATGACATCTCACCAGTGGAATCATTAGATATGACTAGAAACTACATCTCATCACAATGAAGAACTTAATTAATTAAAGCAACATTTGTGACAATTTTCATGGAAGGATTTTTTTTTTTTTTTTTTTCCAGTAAAACTACAGCAGCTGTTTTTAACACCTTTTGAAGCTGTAGGAGTCAAAATTATGGAAAAAATTATGCCAAAATTTGATAATGTATACCTTCCTTCTACAACTCTCCTCGATCCAAATCAAAAGACTGAACGTAAATATAGAACAGAAATGGAGATAAACCTGACTTCATTTCATGCTGTTGAAACACATGAACATATGAAGCCACTTTTCTAAACTCCTGTGAGTCTTGTCCAGGTCGTGTCGCACTGAATCTGGTCAGCGATTAGTAATTACTGCTGTCAATCACGTATTTAACAACCACCCACCTCAATGAACACATTAGAAGTGGCCTCACAGGATCGATTTTTTTACATCCTGAAAACAAAGGACAGGGTTAGATACTCTTTTAATACAGTTGAAATTAGAATGTGCATACCATTACAATTGTCGCAATAATGAAATGTTAGTTGACATCTGACATTCAAAATAGTTGTAATTAACAATTCAATCAGCCCTTTCTGTTCATTTTGCTACTCCAACACTAATAGCCTAACAGTGATTGTTCTACATCCAGACACAGAATATGTAATGTAGAAAATCCATTTATTGTTAACCCGTAAGGACCCGGTGTAACATTTGTGGCAGTTCCCAAATACAATTTTTTCTTAAACTTAACTGTCCTTAAGTGGTTTTTACACCATTTATTGTAAAACATATTATATCCTGTGTTTTGTGTGGGGGGGGGATCAGTAAAAATAGGGTATTTTCCAACATTTAATGTACTAATCATGTAGATGTTCATAAGCTTAGAGTAAAGTTGAGGATTATCGCATCAATAACAGACAAAACTGAAGAAAAAGTGACTTTTTTAGCAAAATTTTTCATAAACTTAACATAAACCAAGTGTGTCCATCCACTGTCACTGATCCAACTGCATGGGTTTTACTGGTGAATTAATGTTGTAGAAGATGACGATGTTTCCATAGTAACTACAGAGCCTCTGAACGTCCAAATGGATTATATCTAATGACCATGAAAAGATGAATTACTGTATTTTACACCAATTATTTACATACATTTTTGGATCAACAGGGATTAAACAGTTTATATCAGTAGATGATTTTGGTAGATGGTGGATGTTTGGGTCTTTATGGATTAAAATAGGTTAAATATAGAGAAAATTTTATTTGGGAACTGACACAAAAGTAGTGCTGGGTCGTTATGGGTTAAACACAGGAAAATATGAAAGAAAACTTCCATCAAAATTTAAGAATTTGAATATCAAGAATTATTAAATATATAAAGAAGTAACTGGGTTTTTATAAAGAATTCCCAGATGAAGGGGACACAACAGGATTAATAGATTATATATGTAGCTAATACAAATCATTGTGACTATGCTATGTATAATTATTTAATACTTGTGGAGCACATATTATTTCAGTTTTTAAGACTACTTGAATCAATTTCATACCTTGTCGTTTTTTTGGTTATAGTTTTTTGTTTGTTTGTTTGTTTTTTAAACAATAATGGATGGAACAGAATTGTTTTTAGGATTTTCACACATTTACTGATGAGCTGTAAAAAAATATAATGTAATTTAACCCGGTCAGTATTGTAAAATAGACCCAAAAAGGCAATAAGTTATGCAGCTTATTACATAACCATAATAAAGTACTCACTAATTTGACCAAAATATTTATGAAAAGGGTTTTATTGATTTTCAATGCTTTTTATCACTAAAGTAGTCCATGGAAGCTGGAACAACATATAAACAGAATATCTGATGATGAAAATATCTGAGCTGCAGCCCAGCAGAGAAGTAATCACTCTGTTTGCCTGCTCTCACAGGAAAGAAAAAAGACCCGTCCTTAATGAAGCAAGATACAAAATCAGAAACAGATGGCAGTGAACCAGCAGATGTTTCCACCATTGAAAACAAGAAGAAGAAAAAGAAAAGGAAGAAAAAGAAGAAGGCCAAACAGGTCGGAGGAGAGAACACAAAAGAGACAGGAGGAGAACCGGTCCTGTCGTCCATAAAAGTTACAGAAGCCAATACAGAAAGTGTCCTAGTGTCTGAGGTCAGCAAACCGCCATCGGTCACAGTCACAGAGGAAACCAGCCAGTCACAGCCCGGCACAGTCAAGGCGATTGAAGCAGGGGAGCAGCAGACACCTGGTGCCCAGGAAGATGGCACTCCAGAGGGGACACCACAGACAGAGACGCCCCCTGAAGGAGATCTGTCACAGCCAGGGAAGAGGAAGAAAAAGAAGAGGAAGAAATCAGAGCAGGGACAAGGAGAGGAAATCAACCAGACACAGACATCCATCGCATCTATAAAAGTCACAGTCGGTCAAACAGAAACTCTGCTGCACTCCGAGGTCAACAAACCACCTTCAGTCTCCGTCACCCCTGAAACCAGCCAATCACAGCCCAGCGTAGTTAAAGTAATCGAACCAGAGGACCAGCAGACCCCTGTTACCCAGGAAGACGGCGCTCCAGAAGGGTCTACACCGCCAGCAGAAGACGCTACACAGCCAGGGAAGAAGAAAACAAAAAAGAAGAAACTGGAGAAGGGAGAAGGAGAGGACATTCTAGAGACGCAAACCTCCATCTCATCTGTAGATGTGACAGACACCTCACCAATCACAGGCACAGAGGAAACCAGCCAATTAGAGCCGAGTACAGTAGAGGCGGTTGAAGCAGGAGAGCGGCAGGCTCCTCTTACCCAAGAAGAAGTCACCGCAGTTGGGACAACACAGCCACAGACGCCTGAAGAAGACGCTACACAGTCGGGGAAGAAAAAGAAGAAGAAGAAAGCAGAGGTAGTATCGCAGGGGGAGGGATCTGAAGACGTCGCCGTCCCACTGGGCAAGAGTTCCAAAGCTGCAGCCCCTGGAAAGAAGAAGGATCTGAACAGGGGCGAAGAGACTGAGGCAGCAGCAGGAGACGAGGCGACCACAGCTGAGGCTACGACGCCCGCCAAAAAGAGCAAGAAAACAAAACCGAAAGCTGAAGCGGCGTCACAAGAAACTCCAGTTGTTAAAAAGGAAAACCAGGCTTCAGAAAAAAAGACTAAAGGATGTCAGACACCAGCGGAAGATGTAGATAAAAGCGCAGCAACACCAGCGAAGAAAAAGAAGCCCAGAAATAAATCAAAGAGTGCCGAGGAAGAGGATGGAGCAGTGCATGAAGCACAGCAGGTGGTGGAAGCTTTGAGAAATGAGACACCAGCGAAGAAGAAAAAGAACCAGACGGATGAGATAAGAGGACCGCAGCAGCAGCAGGAGAGTCATGCAGCGAAGAAGAAAAAGAGGAAGATCCCCGTGGTGTTTGAGTTTGAGGCTGATGAGATTGAGGCCGCAAACGGAGTTGCAGAAGAAGAAACAAGCGCCAAGAAAGCAAAAGTGGGCGCTGTGAGTATTTGAGTTTTCATCCCCTCTGATGTTAAATGCAGGGATTATATCCACCAGTATGTCCGTCTGTCCTCATGTTTCTGGTGCAAAACTGGAAAACACTGAATTTTTTTTATCAATCCTGCTGCAATTTGTCTTTTAATTATTTAAGTGGCGGGTTTTGTAACTTGTATAAAAACTAATATGACTTTTTGATGCAGTCATGAGCTTTTGTACTTTTCACAGGCTGAAATATTCTGTTCCACTCAGTGACCCTGTTTTCAGTGGATTCAAACAATGTGTTTCAGCTCATAAACAGAGGTGTCAAAAGTATTCCCATTCATTACTCAAGTAGAAGTATAGATAGTAAAGTTTAAAAAGACTTCTGTAGAAGCTGAAGTAGCAACTCAAGCTTTTTACTGCAGTAAAAGTATAAAAGTACTGGTTTCAAAACTACTTAAAGTATAAAAGTAAATGTAAGGGGGGAAAAATGCCATTAGGACAAAAGCTTAGGCAGCACCACAGGGGCCTATAGTGCACTGCCCCACCTCCCAAAAAAACATTTATCTAAAGGCCAATATGACTATAATGTTATATTAAAATTTTAATGTGTAAAAATGTGGAATGTACTAGTCTACCTGTCTCAGCTCATATATGCCCATTTAAAATGAATGCGTTTGAGTCCAATGTAAATGTATTAAAGAACCACACATGTGTACTACTGAGCATTAACATGTGTTTCATGGAGTAGAAGATATGATGACTAGTTGAACATAAGTATTGGAATGGCGTAAAAAGTCAGGATCACATACAAACCAATAGGGTGTTGGAATGGTTTATGTTTATACTTCTCATCCAACCACAATCAAATTCACTTCATCTGGAATGCATGAGTTATTGAATAGTCATAATATAATGAGAAAAAAAGTTATGTAATGGAAAATAATGTACTTTCCTGAGATTAAAGCCATAATATTTAAAGAATAAATTCACAATATAATGAGAATAAAGTTGCAGTCAAAAAAAAAAAAAAACACTCACGATTTAATGAAAATAATGTATTTTTATGAGATGGGGATAAAGTCCCAGCAATCTGGTTGGTCCAGTTCAACAGAAGTGAAGTTGCTGCTTTGCTTGTTGCATTCACTGTAACCGGAAACTCTTTCAACTTTATTTTCAAAATATTACAACTTAAATCTCATCAAAGTACATTGTTTTAGTTTAATAATGAGTTTTTTGAAAACTGCAGCTTTATTCTCATTATGTTATGACTTTATTCTCTGAATATTGATTCTTGTAGTGACATGTGATGTTGTTTTATGTGGCTCTAACACGTTGTAGATTTTGGGTCCCAACCCTAAGCTGCTGGGTTGAAATGCTGGTACAAAATGAGAGGCCTCCTGTCCATCCTACTTCTCATAGCACATCCACAGCTACTTTGCATTAAGTTTAGAAAAATACACTTTGTGTCTGTTTCACTGTGTGCTGCTGCAACTTTCAGGCACTGTTCTTTTTTTTCTTTTTTTTTTTAAATTTAAAGACAGCTTTCTTATGAACTTGTGTTCCACTTCAGAATGCTGAAACCCCAGCCATTCCTCTGAGCACCAAGAAGTCCCAAAAGAAGGTGAAGAGTGGTACGGGGACACCTCAGAACTTCATCACCTTCCAGAACAAAACCACGGTCCCCACGCCACTCTTCTGCAAGACTAAGGGCAGCCCAAGCACACCGCTGTCCAGCAAAAAGGTAGACCAGCGTCATTCAACACATGTATATATGAAGTGGCCATAATTTTATTTATTATGGAGCATTCAATTCAACTTTATTTAGAAAGCACATTTCATGCACAAGCCAGACTCAGTGTGCTTCACCACAGGTACAGTGCGTAAATGTACGGCATAAATGAGTACACCTCCTTTGAAAAGTAAGATTTTAATCAATATCTCAATGAACATAAGCACAGTTCTAATAAAATTTGGACAAAACTGCATTTTATAGAACATTTCTTTAACTGAGAACATGATATGTTGTATAGTGTCCCATAGAAAACGGTGATTCTCAAGGAAAACTAAATGTCTTGTGACAAATCTGGACTCATTTATGCTGAGCACTGTATATAACATGGTTACAGTAAAAAATCTTAAACAGAAGAGAGTGCAAGTGAATATGCACACACTTAAACTCACACATACACAGAACTCAACAGAACACTGTCGAAAAAAGAAAAGTTTTAATCTGTTTTTAAAACTGTCCACTGATATGGCAGTGTTTCCCTCCATTCTATACAGTTCTTTTTATACGATAAAGCAGCAACACATTGTTGTTTTTATTTGTTTCAGTTGAAATACTTGAAAGTGCTTGCAATTATAACCAAAGCTACTTACAAAGATATGGTACATTTTGAAATAGAAAATTATCAGACGCTCTCAGATTGACTCAGGTATGTTTTTTTACACTTAGTTTTTATTAGTTATGTATCATTTTGCCATACAGAACATAACAATTGGCAACAGATAATAGTCACAGTCTAATAGTAATAATGATAATTGAGGCTGCAGTAATGAAATGGCAATCGACCTACCCAATTAATTTTTTGAGCAGCAGTTTATTTAGCATTTCACAGGACCATGAGACAAACCACACAGTAATTGTTTTTAAAGAAACTAATCCATTTGCCTCATCTTATTATGTAAAGGTCAGCTTACAGCCTCAGCATAAAAGGTAATCTCTCCATTTTGTGAATTTCATCAACAATTTCCAATTGTTCCTCCAGCAGACTCCAGGTACATTTTTATCTTAATCCTTGTCTTGGTGCGAGTGTGTCTGAAGAACATCAAATAGCTTTCCTTTATAAAACTTTGTGTTCTCCTTTAATTTCTAAAGTTTTTTGCTATTATGAAACAGAATTTTAGACATTCGTAGCATAATACAATGTACATCATTGTGCTCAAAAGTGAAAAAAATAAGGACGAGCATATTATTACTGCAGATGTGTTTTTTAAGTTGTGTGCTGGGAAAAATTTGAAAAAGACAATTAAAAGTGCTTGAAAAATGCTTGAATTTGACCTTAAAAAATGTGTGTGAACCCTGAGATTTGGAAATTCGCATCTCTTATCTGCATTGCATAAAGATTTTTTTTATATAATTTTTTTTTTTTCAAGAAAGTTTTGTACTGGAAAAAAATAAATATAAAATAAGACATAAAAAGTAAAATAAGAACATTTAAATAGGGGTGTACAAAATCGAATAAGATATAGTAACGGTATTCAGGGAAATACAGTTTCATAAAGGAAGGAAAGTATATAAATAAAAGACAAATTAATAATAATAATGATAATACACAAAAGATTTACAGAAAGTTAATAAGAAGTCCTCCATTTATGCCATATTTTATCAAATTTATCATTTTGGAGTCTGTTGTAAAAAGTGATACACTTCATTATAAAAACCAAGTAGATGATTTGAACCCAGTCCTCCAGAGTTGGAGCGTTTACATTTAACTGTTTTTTAGAAATAGCTTGCTGAGCAGCTATACTCAACATTCTAAACAAGCAATATGTAATATCCTTATTTGTGTTCAATGAGTAAATATAACCTAAAAGCAACTCATCCCATTTGAAAATTGTCTGCACCCTTAAGATTTTCCGAATCACTGAATGAATTATATGCCAAAAATGTATAATCTGAGGGCATGACCAAAATAGGTGGAAAGATTTTACTGCCTGAGATCCAGAGTTTCTCCAACAGCTGGAAGAGCCTAAATAATGTTCACTTTGTGTTGGACTAATAAAAAAAAAAAAAACCTACAAAGACTCTTCCAGCAGAAGCACCTCCCAAGAATTAGGGCTGGTGATCCTCCACAAAGAAGCACACTGCTTCAACCAGACCTCACCTGATTATCCCAGTTATACTTGATTTAGTCTGTATTTGAATGTCTGACCTCCCGCAGGAGATCGTTTTGTTTGAATTTAATGACATTTTTAATCCGCTGTGATGCCAAGGGCAGGTTCTTCACTTACAGAAACGGTTTTGACATACAAATGACACTGTAGCTGTCAAGCTTGTTTTGAAGGATTTCAGTTTTTAGTTGTTTTTAAGTTCCTTGAGATTCAGAATTTATTTGTTACTTCAGTATTCGCAGAAACAAAATATGTTACTCAGGTCCGGGGTTTCCAGCAACAGTCCACGAATACTGATAAAATACCCAAATTAATATAAAGAGAAAAGCAATAAACCCTCCCCTCCTTAAAGTAGTTACCATAAATAGCTAATATGTTATTTTAAAAATGCACAACAAATAAAGTGCCAGTAAAAGTGTATTAAAAATATACTAAAAGTGCATTCCTGTGCATCACCCACCAATGATCATCTAGGCTATGATGTGACATGAGCCTCCAAGATTTCCACCCTAAAATACTTTTAAAACTTGTATTCATCATCACCAGCGCAGCCTCCATTATCCTCGACCAGGAAACAGACTGAAATAAATGTACGCGAGAAACAAATGTTGCATATCCCACTAAATCAGAGAGGTCTATTTGTGTTGTTTTCCGTTTCAGCTGCTCCCTTTCGGTGTCTGTTTGTACTTGACTAATTATCATAGGTCCTCTGTTTTTGCTGAAGTAGGGCAAGTCATTTTCGAGGGGATTTTGACAGATTACACAGATGGCTGGTTTGCGCGAAAATAAGCTCACACATGACCCCTGCATTTGTTGCAAATTACCAGAGGTTCACAGGTTATCCTCGTCCCTCGACAACAGGGTTTAAGAGGCGTTGTACAGATCGTTGTAGTGATATCAAGTGTTATTGTATTGTTTTGTCGACAGCAGTGGAAATTACTTCAGTAAAAATACTAACAGCAAATTGTGTAAAACTCAATGATGAATGAAGCTCCTGCGATCACTGAATTTAAGCAAAAATGAGTCTTTTAGTTAAAATTATTTGAAGTAAATGTATTTGTACAGTAAGTGATCCCTGTTATCGTTTGTGTTTTGGATTAATTTTAGTGCTGTAGTAGGGATGGGCGATACAGGCAAAAAAAAAAAAATTCTTTTTTTTTCTGGTAACAATAATTTGACAATATCCTTTAAAATGTGATTTTCTTTCTTTTTATTTATCATTATTATATTTTTTTTTTTTTACCTCATACATCTTCTGCAAAACATGCACCTAAACATGTATTATGGCCTTAAGCAAAACATTCCCCAACAAACATAACTGAACATAAACCACAGGAGAATCTGCCAAATCAGATTTGCTCAAAAGTATTTTAGTTCAGCTTTTGTACAAAAATAAATCTAAATTGTAAACAAATATCATTAAATTAAGATGACATTAAAATGTAAACCTTATTGAGTATTTTACATTAAAGAGACAAACATGACTAAGTATTGTCATGACAACACACACTGGCGCACACACATCTGGATAAAAATGTAGAAAGAAATGAAGGCCAACTGTTCACAGATTCAGGTTATTTATTTATTCAAGTTATGAGTCAAAAACACCGGGTAGACTAACATCCAAATGAGTCACCATAAGACAGAGTCCTGTTCACTGACTGGCCTTGAGGCATGCATTACACGAATGAGGACTTTGATGAACCTCTCCTTTATCATCGATGCACTGTTTTTTTGTTTTCTTTTTGAGACAGTGTATTACATCGCACTTCTGTCATGGGAATATTTTGCCCTTTTTCCGCAACGGCATCTGCGTGAATGCAATGGTAGGATCATTTGGTCTCGCCTTTTTTGCGGCTTTGTAGTGGCTTGGGAGGTAGTCACAGCACCACGATAAAGGTGGAGTCATGATTGCAGAACGCTGTGTGAAAGGAACACCTCTCCGTCCACAGCCAAGGTATGACATTTTCATGACAGCCGACCCTCAGTGCAGGAGAGACAGCTGGCACATATGGAGGCTCTGGCATGATTCCACAGCTACAAAGCTTGTCGTGGTGGGCGCTGTCTCTCCCGTGAATGGGGATTTAAAAATGCGTCACCACCCCTTTAATTCTGTAACATTGGTCCCCTATGTAACACTCCATCCTGTCTCACCTGTTAGGCCTTTGTCTTGGCTGTAAATCGGTCAGTGGTGTAAAAAAGGTGGGATCACCATCTTGTAGTTTTTTCATGATTTCTGTGTAAAAGTGGCTTACAAATACTCAATGTAAAGTTACACATCGTCAAAGCAACATTTACAATACTGTCGTAGGCAATATATATCACCCACCTCTATGCTGTAGTAATAGCTATGTCGTATTTTACTGACACATATGTTTGAGATTGAACTATTTCATATATAGTCAACAGGTTCAATCCTAAACAAAGCATCAAATTTTCTAAGACAGGTGTCAAACAGCCTACCAAAGGTCCAACCCAGCCCATGAAATGAACATGTGAAATACAAAAGTTACACTCCAGATATTCAGGTTCCACATACAGACCAGGAAAATATTCTCATAATAACCTAGAAATACTCACAAATCCAATTCTTTCTCTTTGTAAATGTAAACATTTTCATGTAATTTTCCTGTATTTACATTAAAACAAACTATCATTTCACAAAAAATCTAAATAACCTGAAAAAATAATTTTAAAAAATGTGAAATATCTTGAGAAGTGCCATTTTAACAATAATCTAAATATTTTGTGTATTTGTAGATCTACTGTGACCTATATGTTGTAATGAACACATGTAAATGAAACTGAAGCAGAATATTATTAAAATTGCGCTTATTTTTCATAAGAAATTTTAGGTTGTTCATGTTATTCATTGTTTAAAAAAAAGTTTATAGATGCAAACATTTTCATCATGTAAAGAACATTTGGAGTTGACATTATTTCTATCTTATTATGTTATTATTTTACTGGTCCAGTGCACTTGAGACCAAATTTGGCTGAATTTGGGCCCTGAACTGAAATGACTTTGACACCCATGCTCTAAGATCATCATATGTTTGTTCAGAATCACATCTGTAAAAAATCAACTTGCACAAATTCTGCTCAACAAACTTGCTTACAGGTTTGTGTCGAGGCTTTTTTCCAGTAAATCCAAGATGCTTTTAAACTGTTTATTATGTGTCAAAATGAGAATTTTCTAATTAACCAGTAAAGGTAACGCGCCATCCCTACGTTTGAGCGACTCCATGAACACTGCTCATTAGTGTGTGATGCTGGAAAAAGGATTATAGGCTTTTAAATTTTGCTCATGAAAACAATACTGACGTTTCCTCCAGTCTGTTCCTTGTATCGAAGGAAATACAAAAATCCTGCAGCCTTTAAATGTTATTCATCCAAATGAATGAAAGTCCGTAGTAGAATTATTGGCATATTTCTTAACAAATCCTCTTTTCATTTGTACGTGAGGAGTGAAATAAATTGAGCATCATTTCACAGTACAGGGTTGCTTTTAAATGATGGAAGCTGTAATGACTCCACTGTTATTTTTAATGAAACGGCTTGAAAACCCTGTGCAGTTTTAAGTACCGTATTGGGTACATTACATCAGAGTATTAATGGATCAGAAAGAACAACAAGCTCGATTACTGTCTGAATACATTATATCAGTGGTATGCAGGAAATGCTGTGTTTTCCTGCCTTTTTTTTGGCGGGGGGTGAGGGGGGTGGGGGTATATATTATTGCAGTAATTTAATTTTTATACTTATTCCAAATAAAATGTGGATCCATCTTGAGTTTCCAAGGCCTTAGGGTTACTTCACATTTCATAGTTCAAGACATTAATTCAAAACACTTCTTATCAGTGTCTGAGCCAATGCATTACGGCACAAAATGAAAAAGTGAATCAAGGTTACACTTGGAAATAAAAAAAAAAATTGGAAATTTAATAAAGACCTACGTGAACTGCATCAGGTAAGGTTGGGCCTGTCATGTGATCTGAGTGTGGAGATTTGTCTCCTTTTGTGAATAATGCTGCCTTTTTTTTTTTTTTTTTTTTTTGACGTTCTTTGTTTATTTGGAAAAGCAAAGACATACAACTTTCCCTAAAGGGTCCAATTCAATGTCCACATCACAAATGTAAATGATGAATGATGCTGGTCCAAGTTTTTGTGTTTAGCGCTGCCTTTTTCTGAGACTGAACTGCCATCTGTGACCTTGTATGACGATTTCATTTTTGTCTTTTGTTCTTTTACAGAAGTGTTCTACTCCCCAGTCTGGTGCCAAGAAGGTGACCTTCGGCCTCAAGAATAATAAAACAGCTGGTAAGAAGGTGGATGCACAGACAGGTGATGAATGGAAGGAAACCAGACTAAAGGTTTTCATGCACACAAACCCCAAAATGGTCTTCATCAAATAGGGCTGGACCAGTGAGGAAATTATCAGAACTATTAGTCAAAATTAATGTGGATTAATCCATTATCATGAGTAATCTGATTAAAAATTTTAATGCAATTAACCCATCTGCAACACAGAAGGACTCTGAACGCCTCTGCCAACGCATTTCGGGCAGTTAGTCCAAGTCGAGTTACTGCCGTGCATGTGCAAATGCCATCCACACATCCCGTTTCCTCAGTGTATTCAATACTAAAAAAAATGTTCCAGAACTGCTCCATTCACTGTGGATTTTGCCCGACATTTTATACCGGCCGATCACACGTCTTGGGGGCAGGGGTTTTGCAACAAGTCATACGCTCCGACTTCTTTTTGTCACGAGTCAGTCAGTTCCAAGTTCACAAGTCTCTTTACAACTATTGTCAGTTGTTTGTTTCAAAAAGAAGGATTGAATTCCAGATTACACCCTATATTCTTAAATTTCTCTGACAAAAACGTCACATCCTTCTTATCTGTGATTGGTTTACTCGGTGCCTGTGAGTCCCGCTTTCATATTTGGATTCGAGCCCCATGATAATCAGACCGTTTTTTCAGTATTGAATACACTGAGGAACGGGATGACTGGACAGGCTAAATGTATATTCTGTTATTTCTTGAATTTTTTTGCTCATGCAAAAGCAAACACATTTAATACAGATTAAAAAATGACTGATATTTAAAAGTGATTCATCGAAATTAATCCACAGCAACCCTGCGATGAATCTGATTAAAAATTTGAATCATTTGACAGCACTAGAAATTATACATGACGGTCAGTTGTTGGACATGTGATTCCTGTTCTTCTGTTTGTATTATAAGCCATTAGTAGTTGATTTATACACTGATTACACTGAAAGAAGTAAAGTCAATTATTGGTATGAACATAATTTTAAAAAAAAAAATAATTCTGCTTGCTTTTTTCGACTTCATAAACCAAAATTTCAAAGACAGATCTGACATAAATTAGTTGAAACTCTAAATACAACACACTGATAAAAGAACCTTGAAATGAAGCGATGTATTGAGATAACGAATAGATAAAGAATAAAAAAACCATCCTCATCACCTCTCAGCTCTATTCAACAGTTTTTATAGAGTTATCACAAATATACAAAAACAAACTACTTAAGTCAGATAAATGTAAACGGGCATTTATAATTGCAACACACAGACTCATTTATAAACTGTCCATGTGCATCTGCTGGAACTATGAGGTTTAAAAAAATACGTACAGTGAGAATTGAAGGAGTTAAAGCCTAGTTCTTACTTGGAGATGAAAAGAACTCTCCTGAATCCTCCTGCTTCATTGCATCATCCAGCCGTAGAACGCTCCACTACTGGACTCCGCCCTCTGGAGGTGGAGGTTGCGATGGTGGGGAATGTCAAGTACCATCTCAAGCCAACCTCTACCTTTCAGAGTAGAAAGGAGCCTGTGGGATGGTTCGGTTTCATCACTAAAGGCACAAATAAGTGCCGCTTTCAATATTTATGATCTCAGTCTCTGCGTTAACAGTTGAATCAGACACATTTTTTTTTTTTGCATGTGCAGCTGTTGTACATGAGTCACCTGATTTGAACGCAACTTCTCACCTATGGGAGGTGAGACGGCACTGAAAATACTAACATGGGCGCCAAAGAGCAGTGACACTGGAGAAGTACCACCCTATTAACACAGTCCATGTTGGTTTATCCTTTAATTGGTCACCTCTCTGTAGTTTGGTTAAAATAAATACACGTTTTCAGTGTAAGGCTGCAAAGGAACTCACCTTGTTTGATAGATTGATTGGTTTATTTCAGGTTTTATTGTAAATGAGAAACTGTTCTCAATTAATTTAACCTGGTAAAATAAATAAGGTAGAAGTTTGTGCACTCCATGTAATTAGTGCTCCAATTCACCATTACAGAAATAACATAATATATAATGTAATACACATTTCATTATGTGTACACAAATATACACAGAAATTTGTTATAAACGTTCATTAGCACACCAAGCTAACTTTGACACACATACAAAACAAAAATGTACCTAATAATAAAGAGAAAAATACCAATAAAACACAACAGACTATAGACACCAAAATAAAATAATATACATATTATTATGTGTACACAATATGCAACAATTTATTGCTAATCAACAACCCGAGTAGCCCGAAACGGAGTGAGAAGAAATAAAGCATCTTTACTCCCAGCCCCAGTTTCACCACTTTAACTTGTATGGTTGCTGAGGAATTTAGTTATAAACGTGCATTAATAAACCAAAACTAACTTAAGCACTACGTACATGTTACGACCCGGGGGTGAAACATATTTAAAAAGGACACACAAGTCAAAGGGTATTGTTCAAAACATGTTTACTTATTTAGATTTTTTTGTTTTTGTTTCGTTGTTCGTCATTCTTCCCTTTAAATCATCTGCTTTTTAGGGAAAAAAAACAACCCTGTTGAAACCCATGTCCAAAGTAACCAAAAGAAAAGACCAGAGTGGACCGGCTAAACAAAAAAAAAAGGACAGTGTGCTGGACAGGCCAACCCCGTATGCAGCCGTAGAGGCTACCAGGGCACCGCTACCCTAAAACAAAAATAAGACACAAACTAAGTCCAAACAAAAAGAATAAACCAAAACAGGACGTCCAAATCCACCTGGCCAAACAAAAAGGAAAGGCTAACAAAAGCTACGTTGTAGCCAGGCATCGTTCACCTGCGTGGTGTGGCACGGAGCGGAGGCGCATGGCCGGACGTGCACGTCTCCGACGCAGAACCTGGAGTGAACAGAGAAGAGACACGCCCACAGACCCTCCCTTATATAGGGTCAGTGGCACTAAACTAATTAAATTCAAACATTCAAACAGGAGAAAAACTACAAAAGGACAAAATAGTGAACCTAGAAAAACAACTCTCACTTGGAAAAGTAACAACAAAATTATTAGATAAAAATGAACTAAATCAACAAAGTAAAAACCGAGGAAAAATACTAGAAAAAGTAGAGCATAGCACCTAAAATACAGAACACAAATGTACCTAGTAAAGAGAAAATAATAATCAGAAAACACCACAGATTATAGATACCAAAATGAATAATGTAGAAAGAATGAGTGAATATAACAAATGTCAATAAATAAGATTTAAAAAATCTGTGAAGAGCAAAGAACACATAAGACAAAGAACGAAAAATACGGAGAAAAAAGTAAGACAAACCCCCCATGACCTTCAAAGTTTATTCACATCCTGTTGAAGTTTCAGATATTACCATGATACTGAACAGATGCACAAATGTTTCAGATAGTCTGATACTGTTGACATTTGTAGACGTACTTCTACTATTGAATGACAATGTTCTGTCAGAGTTGATAGAATTGAAGTCATTTTCAGACTAATATTTACAGCTAACATTCATGTGTTGAAAGAACATGCGTCTTCTCTTCCAGAGTTTAAGAAAACTGACCGCAGCCTGCTGTTGAGTCCAGACGGTTCGTCACGAGTACCCTTTGACCCGACACAAAAGCCCAAGTGTGGGGTGTTGAAGTCTCCACCTACACCAGCCGCCAAAAAGACTCTGACCCCCAAGAAGAAGAGCTCGGCGACTCCGAAGAGCACGCCCAAACGGCGGCCATCCGCTGCAGATTTCTTTTAACGGACTGATGATCCAGACTCAGACCGACTGAACTCATTTACAACAGTGACAGATTAAAAAATATTTTTTATGTGTATCTGTTATCAGCGTTACGTTTTTGCATATTTGAGTGGGTTTTAATAAAGCGACTCATTCTGGTTTTTCCAATTTGATCCTGGTTTGCCATGAACATAGTTGACTCTGCATCTGTGTGTAGTGGAGCATGAGTGGGTTTTACTGTAACAGTATTTCTACAGTGCAGTATTTGTACTAGTACTTTTACACATTTTTAGTGTAGTATTGGCACTTTTACTGCTACAGAGTATATTTGTAGTGTAGTATTCCTACTTGTACTGTGTCTCTGCTGACCATATTAAATGAAAGCGTTTCATACGTGAGTTCAGTTCAGTCCAGTGCATTTGCCAAACACATCCTGCCTGCGTTTTGTGTGTTCAGGCAGCAGTAGAGAAACCATGACGCAGTAATCCACTCACCAAAGGCACTGCACACTCCATTTATATTATGTTCTTTCCACTGAGACATTTCTTAGAAAGAAAAACAAACAGTCAGCACTTTTACAGCAGGTCTCCCATCAGGCAGTGGAGTAATCTTGTTTTGGGACACACTCATACATCTGTTTATATTGAGGATATATTCACTTCAAAAACATTGTGTGATTGTGTAGATGGAAAAACAAGTGTCCTTGAACTGCTCATTTCAGGGATCCAATCAATCATTTAATGCTGTTGAGTACATCTGAGGAAGTCATGAGTTGTATCCTTTAATATTTTTATAGTGACCTAAAAGGGTCAAGGTCACTAATGTCCAGATTTCAACAGTTTTCTCCAAAATTACTGGTCACTTTTTTTTTAATTTTTTTTTATTTATGTAGCTAAATTGGGGCAATGTCTACAAAGTTTGTTCAGTTTTAAGATATTTTGATTTTTAAATTTCTGGTGACTTTGAAGTATTAGAAATATGCCTTTACTGTATTTTTTGGACTAGTAGTCACACTTTTTTCATAGGTTGGCTGTTCCTGCGACTTATACTTCAGTGCGACATATATGTTAAAATATGTAATTTCACAGGTTCTTAATATGATTTTCACACTGACTGACATGACCAAGGAGTATACATTACCTACCACCAGAGGGTGCTCTAAGCTTGTGAATAACTGCCATTTCTACCACACCGGTTTGTTCTTCAGTGGTTTCATTCTTTGTTGGTGTTTTTTTCTGTGGACCTCCCCCAGAGGACTGTTGTAACCAACTGTTCCTCTACAAACGTGCATTTGTCTTCAATGAAGGCAAAAAATAGTGTTTGCGCACTGGGGCGCAGCAGAATGGGAAACTTTATTCGAACATTGAAGTTTCAGACATTTATTTCCACTTCCTGGAGGAGGTCACGTAGCCAGAGCTGCTCTTTAGCTCTGCAGCTAATGTTATTGCAATGCTATGCTAACATCTGCAGACAGCCTCGGCTCTTTGGTTAGTTATGCAGTAAACGAACTCACAAAAACATCTCCAGGTCCCCCTGGTGAGATCTGTTCCCACTGATGGATCCTCTGTGGTCCCAGATGCATGGGACTGGTTGACACGCCAGAAATTGGGAATTCAATTAACTGCACAGCTAACAGCTGCTATCTGCTAGGATCATAACGTTAACTTTATTTAGCTGGTAAGTGAATAGTGATGCGCAGGTGTTCTACTGAATGTCTGAGGAACTCTTTATATCTGTTGTTGATTCTTATAATGACAACTTTATTTGAAATTGCTATTGGACTGTTGTT
>JAPTGZ010000015.1:14948212-14960386 GCA_029814645.1 Fowleria isostigma | reverse complement strand
ATCTATCTATCTATCTATCTATCTATCTATCTATCTATCTATCTATCTATCTATCTATCTATCTATCTATCTAATATACATGAAATAAAACTGAAAGTGAACCATTGACTCCAGTGACTTTGGCCACAGCAAATCATTCTAGGTTTGAGCACATTTTCATATAATAATACAGCAAACAGTTATATATTCAACTGATGTCAAATTATGAAGAGCAGATTAACGTACACATAAACACAACACAACTTTGAGTACAATACTGAAATCCAGTACATCTATATGTTCTTCTACCTTGAGCATAAATACAAAACAATGAGGAAAATATGACAAATTTACCACCAATGGTTAAAATGACAATGATCGAAACAGACAAATAAATGAAAACCACAGTGCAAACTCAAACGACAGAGTCATGGTCAAAATCCATTTTCAGGCCGAAACTTCAAAGAACAAATTTATTAACAACAAATTAAGCAGAAATATAAAAACCAATACAGAAATAAAGATTATGAGTCTGTGAAAGTGTGAATAATTCTGTTAAAAAGAAAGAAATAAAGTGGCTTTTGTGCTGTTTTGATCAGGAGTCGGTTTGGTCTGCCAGATTATGTAAAGAGTGATGTTTTTGTAACTATTTTCTCACTAGTGGAGCAGTGAATCATTGAACCACATCATTAGAGTTGAGCCACAGCCATATTTGACCTGGATTTCATTTTCCATCTTTTTTTTTTCAAATTGACTCTAATCAAACTCTCGTCATTCGTTCGGGTACAGAGCTGTTTTTCTGTCGCTGTTTTTTCTGAAGTCATCTTGGACAAAGGGCTCAGGGCCAAATAACAAATTCGTTACAAAGTGATGCTAACCTTGCACTGAGACTTTTTCAAACTGCTTAGAAAACTGGTTGAGCTCACACTTCTTCACATGGTTTTCAGTAAAATAAGAGCACAGTTTTTTCCCCCTAAATGTATCCACAGTGGGAGCTGGTTTCTAATGTGATCAAAGCCAGTTTAGTGCAGATTGAAGATACACTCTCCCAAATCACTGTTAAAAAAAAAAAAAAAAGTACATTTTCTACAGTATCATGCTGTTATTTGTTAATACAGTATAATACTGTCACCATTGAGGTCTTCAAGGAGCAAATTTAAAACAGCAAGCTACTGTAAAATTTGATGGCATTACACAGTACTCTCCCCTCTGGGTAGGAAGGCACAGACAGCCCATCATGCTTTGGGGCAGGGTATTTTCATTTCTTGAACCATGAGCTAGGACGCTTGTATGTTTGATGACTCTGTTGTAGTTACGTTAGTAGCTGATCGTTCAAACTTCACATCTCTGAGTCTTTCCTGACTTGCTATGATATGATTCCTGAAAGGTTTATAGTTCGATTGGAGTTATTTGCTCTTTTCTTTCATGTTGAATTAATGTCCTATAGTTCTGAAGGTCTAGAGTGTGACAACCCTGTTGTAAGCTGTCAGGTTTTGTGTCCCCTGGATTTTCAAGGTAAAAAGTTAGTTAAATCACAGAATGTGTCTGACTGTGAATACAATAAAAGCTCAATGTTATAAAGTCATCTCTTGTTTGAGCTACTTCTATCAGTGCTCATGATTTTGTGTTTTAAAATGTTATGTCATTATTATTATTATGTCAGATAACTGAACCTGTTATGTTTCCTTGACTGTAAAATTATTTTAATAATTGTTATTATTTGTTCTTTAGCTTTTATGGGTGTGTGTTTTGTAAGCCTTTTTGGCTTCTACCTCTCTCATGCACGTTTTTTTGATGTTATTATTCACATGTTGTTAGTAATCTTTCTTGCTCTGTATTTTGTAGTTTTTCCTTTTTTTATTTTAATTTTTTTTGTTTCTTTTGTATTTTAACACAACATTGTATTTAATTATTATGTGCAAAACAAACAATAAATAAATAAATAAAATGTAATTTGAAAGATTAAAGTCTTTGCTTTTTGCAGTGTTATACCGTAAATGTTACATTAAATAGGTTTTATAGTAATATATTGTTTCTTGGAATACGGTACTTACTGTAAAATATATGTATGTAAAAAGTATTTAATTGTAAATGGTACATTATATATAGTCCAATACCGTAATACTTTTTACAGTAAGACACTGTAATTATAGATTACAGTAGGGAAGCTGTAGAATAACAGTGAGGTGGGAACTCTATAATATTACTGTTATTTAACAGGAACATTTGTTACAGTGTATGCTTCATTCCACTGTAACTCAAATTCTGCAAATGGGAATTAATGAAATAATGCATTGCTTTAATAAAGGCCAGTTTCTCTTGTGTCTGTATTTAAATATGTTTTTTCTTTCTTTCTTTTTTTTTTTTTGCTTTCTTCTGCCTTCATTGAAACACAAGTATCAGCACCTTATGCTCCTGACATTCTCAAAAAAGGCTTGTTTCTTTAGCTGTAATGAATTATCCATTATTTTTATTGCATCATTATTGTGTGCCTTCACAACATGTTTAAAAACTAAATGGATGAGACATAAATACATTGAAATGAGGATCCCTTAGAGCATCAGTGGAGCTGGAAATGTCTTTAAAAGGTTTACTCATACTTTTACTTTTTATGTTCTGAAGACCTTGGATCCTGCACTTTTTCTGTAGTAAAGTTGTTGAATCAGTACTTGTACTTTTACCAGAGTCTCTGTTTGTAGAATATGTATTTGTGCAACTTAAATTAATAGTGGTAAGTAGTAGTTTTTTAAAAAATAAATTCTGAGAAAATCCATAGACTGAAAGTTTTAGGACAGGGGTCTTCAATGTATTTATACAAGGACTCCTAACTACTAACTAACTAATGGAGAGATAGAGCAGGGACCCCCCCTGTTTTATATATTATTGTTTTATTATAAACTGGGCATAGTTCAATGTATAAATGTACCTTCAGTCTATATAGGTCTAGTCACATGCAGAGTACACAGGCGCAGAGCTTGACAGAGCTCAGATTCAGATATTTTATTCATGAACTAAAAATGAAAACATGTGTTAATGTGTACATTTCTGACTGAAACATAACTTTCTGCCTCCATTTATCCATTTGATGCAATATACTGGATTTATGTTAATGTATATTTAAAGAAATTTAAATTTGTTGGGAAAAAAATGGCAAAAAAATTTCTAAAAATATTAAAAACTGTCTAATCAACCAAATGACGCTCCTGCAGTACTTTTGCGGACCCCCTGTTGAAGACCTCCGGTTTAGGAGTTGGTATGAACACGGAAACATGAACATATCTCATCAGGTTTAGCTTCACTCCATTGGTTGCCAGCACATTTTAGAGTTGATTTTAAAATTCTTTTATTTACCTTTAAGTGTTTGAGTGACCTTGCCCCCTCCTACCTGTCTGAGCGGATCCACCGCTACGCCCCCTCTGGTGCTCTCAGGTCAGGAGATCAGCTGCAGCTTGTGTTCCTAAAAACTAAAAAGAAGCTTTATATGGACTGTGCCTTTTCTGTTGCTGCTCCGAAGCTATAGAACCCATTGCCTTTATACCAGGGGTCTCAAACATACAGCCCACAGCCCAAATCTGGCCCGCCAAAAGTTTTAATCCAGCCCACGGGATGAAAGTGCAAAAATTAACACCAAAGATATTAACAGTCAAGGTTGTCAAAATCATTTTAGTTCAGATTCCACATACAGACCAGTGTGATCTACAGTAAAGTAACAACAGAATAATTTGTAAATAATAACTACAATTTTTCTCCTTGAAAAATTATATGGAAAAAATAACATTACACTATGAAAATAATTAATTTTTTCAGACCACCCTTTCACAATAAAATACAAATAAACACATTAATAAAGCCAAACATGAACAACCTGAAATGTCCTATTTTAGCAATAGTCTGCCTGTTACTACATGTTTGTGTAACATTGTGTATAATGTCAATGTAGAAATAATCATTTGAGGCATAATATTGTCAAAACTGCAGTAATTCTTTGAATGAAATTATATATTTTTTCAGGTTATTCAGATCTTTTTGGTAATATGTAAATATTTTCATAATTTAATGAAGGATTTTTTGTACTAAAACAAAGGAAAAAACTTGGCATTGTCATTACTTATTGGTTATTTTGTCATTATTTTACTGGTCCGGCCCACATGAGCTTAAATTGGGTTAAATGTGGCCCCTAAACCAAAAATGAGTTTGAGACCCCTGCTTTAGATGTTAGACCTGTATTTAAATCATGTCTAAAAATGCACTTCTTGTTAATCATTGAGTGAGATGTTTCTTCCTATAGATAGATAGATAGATAGATAGATAGATAGATAGATAGATAGATAGATAGATATTTGTCCTTTACAGGAAATTTGTTACCACATAGATTTATATATATGTTCTACAAGTCTATTTAGTTTTATGCATATTCTTTCATATGCACATTCTTCATGTAAATGTTCTAGATGTATATTTTTATATGTAGATTCTTCATGTATAATTCTTGTTGTGTTTACTTTGTGCATATGATATTCTCATTTTTTCTTTTTTTAGCAGTCCTTCCATGCATATCTATGTACACAAGTATGAAATGTATATGAACAGTATGGAATATTGTATTATTACTACTGTACATGGAGTGTATAAACTCGAAATAAACTAATAAACTAAACTAAACTTTTTTTAGATTTCCTATGTTGTTTTAACCAGATTTGAAATTGTCTTTGTTTTTATGATGGCAGTATTCTGTTGTACTTAACCCACTTTGTATCTTGTGTTATCACTGTTTTACTTATTAATTCCATGTTTTATGATTTGTGTATGTAAAGTTTTAAAGTGCTTTTATACATAAAGTCGGTCTGGTATGGTATGGCTCCAAATACATCCCAGTCAGATGTCAGAGTCGGGTCAAGCAGGTGTATCTATAATCAAACTCTTGACATGTGAAGACTCTTTCAGGACGTGCAGACATCCTGGCATGCACATGATGTCAGCAACATGCATGTGAAAGAGGCAGTCATATGTTTTCCCCTCATCTGACTGCGCCATACATCAGACAAACTGCTACTTCCCCTCTGGCTTATAGCCGTGACCATCCTTCCTGTGATGCTCTTCCAGAAGTCTGATGGCTCCACATGACGTTATAATCATGTCATCCAAATCGAATCCCTGTTTTTTTTCTTCTTTTTTTTTTTTTTTTAATGAGCACCGCGTAACATCGTGAAACACTTAACCGCAGCCCTCTACAAGAAAATCCACTTCTCCTATCATCAGCTATCTGGACATCAGATTTGTCTCTCTAATCAACATTCAAGGGCCTAATGGACATTCTTTGGTTTCTGCAAGACTATCAAATGAGAGAAGGGGGAGGTTTTAATCTCCCCAATTACTCTGTATCTCCTGGTAATACAATCAACCCGTGCAGGCACGATGGCAAGCCTTCAATGACTGCAAATCAAAAACAAATGCCTAAGAATCGGGTATTGTCCGTCCGTTGTACGCTCTCAGCTCTTTGCTAAAATGCTGGGGGAGAAAGTGGCTGAGAGAGGAAGAAAAGAAGGAGATAATTTAGAAAAAAATCCTCCAGCAAGTCAGATGAAGCAGCCGATAAAAAGTTTTTTTGGAACGGAATTCCACACCACCATGAAATGGGATTTTCTGCCCCGAATCAAGAAAACGCTAGAGCTCCGATCACCATTTTCCCTCCTCCTTCTTCCCCTTTAATCTAATTTGAAGCTTTTAATGGGAGTAAGGAAACGATTTGGGGTTGCTGGATCTCGCTCATCTCTCATAGATGTAACTGCGATCCTGCATTTATGAAAAGTGCTTTCGGAGCTGGCTCGTCTGTCGGTGAAAACAGTGGTTTTGGATTGGAGGCCGTGAGGTGGGCCTCCGCTGGCCGACCAAACCCTCCGCTCTTTACACCCCATCTTCTGACTCACCTCACACCGACGCCAGAACCACAGAGACGATTAGAAGAAAAGAGAGTGTAGAAAGATGGAAAGGAGATGAAAATGGTAAGCGAGAAGGGGGAGAAAGCAGGCTGGCGGTGAATCAGTTTGGAGTTTCAATGCCCGGCTGCTGCTCTTGCTGCCTCTCCAAGTTCCACTTTCCTGGAAATCAGATTCTCCCTCTATCGCTCTCTGGATCCAGTCTGCAAGGCCAGCAAATAAAGCCCCTCTCCTCCCCTCCCCTTGTCCCCCATCTTTACAGTGTCTGTCACTATGGAACGATGAGCTGCCCTTACCATAGTCTGCATGTAAAATGAATTATATTATTGAAGGAAAAGGATGTTTAAGGACAACTGGTGATTAGTATGAACATAAGAAGGAAACAACACACACATGAAACAAGAAGATTAAAGACAGATTCAAGAAGTTTATTTCACCATTTGTGCATGACACATAGGAACTCTTGTGTGGTCGCTCCTAGAGTCAGATAAACCAGTTTGTTTTTTAGTTAGCCCTTTAACTGCTTGTTTGACCATATATTTTATCACATTTTGAGTCATTATATTTTAATAAGTGGAGTACCTTACTTTTCTGAACCTAATTGAACCAAGAAAGATGAAAATCCCTAAAGATATTTTGACTTTCTGGCAAAAAATATGAAATATATGAATACTTTTTTGGGATATCATAGTATAAGAGGTCATCCTGAAAATAATTATATTATTTGATACCACAAAAAACAAGACAAAACATAAAGACATGTAATCATTTTTTAAAAACATGCTCAACCAAACGGTTGATTTGTGTTTGTATGGTAAGAGTAGAAAAATAAAACCAATATTATAAAAATGGATTATTTATTATAAAATCAAAACATCTGTTCATCCATTGCTGTAAATATTAAACCTTTAGTTGTTTCAGCACTAGAGGTGACAGGTCTTTTAAAACTGTGGCGCCATGCTATGGAACAACCTCCCTCTGTAATACTGGTGTATGGACTCTGTTGAGACTTTTAAGAACCGTCTTAAAATATTCCACGCAGCCACAGTATGGCCACAGTGGCATCAAGCCCAGAAATGGCTTCATTGCTTCTCGCTGCTGCGGCTGTGTGGAATTCCAAAAACCTCCTACACACAAACACACCTGTTGTTTCGAAAATTTTATCTGACATGAGGATGAATCATCTCAGGACATTCTACAGTGTGTTTCAGAGTGTTTTTGCACAAATCATCTCAATGTGTTCCTAATAGCCACACTTAAATATCGACTTGTATTTGACCAAGATCATCACATTAAGATTCAAGTTGTCTTCTTCCAGAGAGCCCTTATCAAGAAAACAGCACGACACATCTCACATAGACAAGTGTGAGACACTCAGATATACAATCATATGCTAACACTTGTATGCTAACACGTACATGTTGCTATACAAGTGTTAGCATGTGAGACAGATATACAATCACATGTTAACACTTGTCTAGCAACATAAGGAGAAAAGAAAAAAAATAAAAGCTGTTTCACACCAAACACAGGTTTATGTCTGAAAATTTGAACAAAAATGTACATAAACTGATGTTTTAGGTTCTTATAAGTGCTTACACACTCTAGCAAACAATCATGTGGGGGAAAAAAACCCACATAGACAGACCTTGGTTTCAATGGATTCCTACTTTTGGAAAAATGTTTGATTAATGAAAGCTTTTGCTCCAATTGATGTTATAAAATTGTTCAGCAGTACTTGCACAGAGGTGTATCCAGCAGGCTTTTGTTTGCCTCTGGCCTTGATTCAAGCATCTTCAAAACATAACATTACAAACTCACCTCAACATTACAAACAGCTTCATGGACATCTGAAAATACTGCCAAAAGCAACTTATTTTGATGGAAAAAGGAACACAGCAATGTGGGCAATTCACTCCAGACCTGTGTACAGTTAATAATGTAGATTTCCCACATCCCTGCTCTGCATTTTCATATTGCACTGGTGAGAAATTGCTGTAAAGGACGATAAAAACAAATAAAAACAGGCATAGCAGTGGTATCTGCAACACATGCCCCCTCAGGTTAAGGATTATGTAAAGCAGCTGCATGCTTCCTTTGTGAAATACACTGAAAGAACCTGATGTTTTTAGGGTAAAGTGTTTTACAGCATAGATTTCCACAAAGATTGTTATGTCACAAAAAACAAATAGAATAACAACAGAATTAAAAGCAGAATTGCAGATCTGTAGAGGAAGACATTTTATGTTTAATATATACATCAAAAATACATAATAAATAATGGTAAATATTTCTATAAAATTACAGCAGAAAGTACATGTAAATGGTAGTTTCATTGTGTCTTCAGATTTTACAGGGATACAGTGAGATGAAAGAATGACTTCCTAGTATGTTTTTCTAATGCCAAAGATAAAACCTGACCTCTGGTAACTGGTGTTAAATTTCTGTGCAAGTTTATGAATGAAAAATAAATAAATACATTTTAGAATTCGGATGAACATTATATCTGCCTTAGACCATAAACTGATGACCAGGTGCACAATGTACCAGATATTTTGGTTGATTTGGCCACTGTAAAGTCTAACCAAAATGGGACATTCACATAATTTTATATCATAATAAAAACATGAATCACATTATCATGAGAAGCACTCAAACCAAAGTGTGTGTTTGACAGTGTCTAGATTTGCAATTATGAAAGGTTTGTCCAATCACTTTCTGCTCCTCACTGACTCAAAGGTGTAAGTATAGATAAACTTTGTGGGAATTAACTTGAGTGATATTGTTACATAGTGACAACTGATTATAACACAATACCTCAAAACTAATCATTAAATATTTCACATGCTCTACAAGATGGAGGATATAAGATATTATACTGTATATAGATATTAAATGAGGAAATAATCCACAATAAAAAAAAAAATATGTGTACAACCGGAGGTGTCAAAAGTATTCCCATTCATTCCTCGGGTAGAAGTATAAATATGAGGGTTTAAAAAGACTTCTGTAGAAACTGAAGTATCATCTCAAGCTTTTTACTGCAGTAAAAGTGTTAAAATACTGGCTTCAAAACTACTTAAAGCATAAAAGTAAATGTAAAGGGAAAAAACTACCTTTAGGACAAAAGCTTAGGAGGCACCACAAGGGCTTATAGTGCACTACCCACATAAAACTTTTTTCTAAAGGCCATAATGAATATAATCTTAAAATGTTAATGTGTATAAATGGGATGCATTAGTCTGCCTGTTTCAGCTCATATATGTCCATTAAAAATGAACACATTCTAGTCCAGTGTAAATGTATTAAAGAACCATATGTGTCCTACTGAGCATTAACGTGTTTCATGGAGTAGAAGATATGATGACTAGTTGAATATAAGTATTGGGATGATGCAAAACATCAGGTGGATGGATCACATACAAACCAGTAGGGTGTCAGAATGGTATACATTTATACTTCTCATCCAACCACAGTCAGATTCACTCTATCTGGATGGCGCCATTTATCTGAAAAGTTTTTTGTTTTTTTTTTAATTAAACGATAACGAGTCAAAATGAAATAGGAGTAATGAGGCTATTTTTAAAGTTCAAGGAGTAAAAAGTCGGTTGAAAAATTATTACACCAGTAAAGTATCGATAACCTATAAAATTGGAATAGATTTTTTTTACTCCTTCTCATGAAATGATTGCAAGAATGTGATTTATTCTTCATAGGTAAGTGTAACTTGGACTAAGTATGTAATATTTGTACCAGATTAAAGGTGATTACTGATGTGTATAAATAGGTATAAATAGAGGAAATGTGCCTGAAAACAAAATTTGTCCAACTTTATGGGCAACAGTGTATTTACAATGAATCAAGAATTTTTATTTATTGATTTTTTACTTATTTTTTTTTTTTACTTTTGCTGCTCCATAAATATACAGATGTACAGAGAAGAAATCAAAGTTGAAGAAATTTGACTTACCTCCGACAATGCAATTTTTTTTGAGAAGAACAAAAAAAAAAAAATCAAATTAAATAAATAAATGGACAGAAAAGAATTAGACTGGGTTTGACATCACAGACAAAGATCAGCAAAAGGCCGAATCACAGCCAAAATAAATGGAAAAAGAAGGAAACTAATAGAAAACTGACAGAGTGAGCCGAAGACGGGGCACACTTTAAAGAAACGGTAGCAGCAAAATTGAAAAAGAGAAGGTGAGAGATAGCGAGGGTGCTTGTACGTGGCTGCCTGTGGTGGGGATAGTTCACTGTAACCGTGGCGACGATGGCAGAGCTCCAGGTGATGCTAATTACTCCCATCCGTCTTCTTTAGCGCTGCTGCTAAAGCACGTTAGCAAAGGCCTTGGAGCAAATCACACAGAGTACAGGTAGATAAATAAATAAATACTTGATTTAGAGGATAAATCTTCTGTTTCTGCTTCTTCTCCAGGGCAGCGAGGTGGCAACATCGAAAACTGTCCGGGTTTACAGGCCTGCGTTTGTCATCCTACTGAGTGGAGCATTACGAGGAAAAAGGAGCTGCAGCTGGAGGCGAAGTGACTGTGGAATCAGGCAAGGGAGAGGTCTGAGAGGGGTCAGGACCACTACCATCCACCTTTAATAAGAGTTGGAAAAATAGAAAAACATTTATTTTCATTTATCTGTCCTTTATTTATCCAGGAAGGCTCCAGTTAGAACCTCAATGATCTATTCTTCTGTGGAAACCTGCGACAAAAACTTTAACATTGAAACTATGTCACATATAAAACACAATAGATACATAAAAAAATGTAAGAACGATAGTAAAAGTAGAAAAAAAAAAGAGAAGAAAATACACCACACCAGTGATATTCACAATTGTCACCCCCTCTGTAGAGGTAAGCATGTTTAGTATTATGTTAAATATCATTAATAATTTAACATTTCTTTATAGAGACATTTACAATAGAAGCACCATTTGTCAGCTGAAACAATGTTAATGTTAATGTGTGACAATTACAGTCGCAGAAAAAAATTATTACATCACCATATGTTTTTTTTTTTCAGTTTCTTGCTCATTTTAATGCCTGGTAAAACTAAAGGTGCATTTGTTTGGACAAATATAATAACAATAACAACAAAAACAGCTCATAAAAGTTTAATTTAAGAGTTGAAATCTATCCATTTTCCTTTTTTTTTTTTGGATAATAACTAAAATCCACATAATTTCTTACATCAATATCTATGGCATTGTAATGAGAAAAACAGTGCTTTTATTCATTCCATGTTTTCTTTTCTGTCTGTTTTAGTCACATGATGCACACCAGAGTTAATACTTGATTGCATAACCATTGTTTTTGATGATTTTGATGGTCTAATAATTGTTTCCACGACTGTATTTACAATGCGTTTCCATGTTTTTGCATTTATTAACACATATCAACACACAACTTACACGTTATATACAAATACATCTTTCCCCATTTTTGGTTATAAATGATCATCTCAAGTGCTCTCAATAGAGACTTTTTAATAAAGCAATCATGGGAATTATAAAAAGCAATGTAGCCTCTCCTCCCCAAGTGATACAATAATCATATTGCAATATACTATAATAGATGCAATAATCATATTGCATCACTTGATGCAATATGATTATCAGTTTAGCATCCGCTCATATAAAAACAATTCAAAGGTTATTATATCAAAAAAGAGAAAACTGAAGAAAGCTTTTCTGCTAAATATATTATTAATTGAACAAAACAAGCATCTACAACCACCGTCATTTGTGAAACTACAGGGGTTTTATTGGTGAATCAATGTCGCAGAAAATGACAATGTTTTAGTGTTGACTACGAAGCCCGTGAACGTCCAAAAAAGACACATTTGATGTATGCATGCGTCCACATTATGGATATTTTAAGCAGGCAGACTCACATTTTAAAAAGAACCGGAGAACAAACAGCAAATTTGAGGAACACACCAACACAGTGACAAAACAATAAAACAAATAGGGAATTATATAAAAGTATATTTTTTACTTCAAATTTACACTACTTACTTAAATGAAATGTAATGTAGCCTCTGCTCTGCATACAGTGCAACACAATGAGAACAAATATTCTAATTCCTTGTGAGGTTAGCCTTCTCTGATATAAAACAGCATTGACTGGGCTGGTTACTTATCAACACTGTTTTTACTTCAATAACTTTGTTGTATTTAGAGTTACCACAAGTAATGTGATGATTTTGCATTACACAACATATATTTTCAGTTAACATACATTTAATA